>CM046812.1:9716459-10181028 GCA_025617385.1 Murraya koenigii
AATTCACTACTAGAAAATGGGCTTTAGTAATACTAAAATAGTATTACTAATTACTTTTAGTGACACTTATTAATAGTGTCGATGATCCGAGAGTCGAAAAATACCGACACTTGAATGTGGTATCGTGGATTACTATTACTATAGTATTATAGATTTTATGACACCATAGTGATAGAAATTACTAATAATTATTACATGTCAAAAATTGTGATCACTATAGTATTATCGAACTCAATATTTTTTAATATTTTTATATTAAAAATCTGAACTCACTATAGCATTATAGTCTTAATATTTTTAAAATCTGAAAAATCAATTCTATACATTAGATTTTAAAAATAATTATAAAAATTATAACAATAGCAAACCTCGAACTCAAACATTTCATCAAGTACGTAAGCCCTAGCCCAACAACATCACTCACACTCACACACTCATAGATCATCATGGTCCCTCAATCTCGACCGCTGATCCGATCTCACCACAATCTCCCGCTTCCGATCGATGTTCATCAACATCAAATCTAGGGATTTCCTCCTTAACCGCCACCACCGCCATGTCATCCAAGATCAATCATCATCACCACCACCACCAGGAGAACAAAACCAACGGCCAGATCTTTGCTCAGCCCTGTCCCCATCTCGCCGACTTCCGCGCCCACAACAGCACCAAACCATTCCGAGCCATCTAGGACTACCTACCACGTCTAATACCTCGCAATTGCCAAGGCAGAAGAAAATAAGACTAGGTGAAGAAAAGAATATTGAAGCTTCAAGTTAGATACGTGAATTGATGTGTTTATATCCTTCATTTGTTTGTTATCACAAAGGTTCTCACCTAAGTCTAAGAATCCCAATTAAATGATGAGCCAATAAAGTATTGGTTTTCAATGTAGATGAAGTGTTGGGCATCTCGGATTGCCTTAACATAGGCTGTATGTATGCTCATGTCTATGAGGACATTCTTTCCACATACTAGGTTCTGATACAGTGTAACCAATTTGTCAGTTGATCAATCATCATCCACTCATAGTCAACAAATTAAATTACTTGTTCTTACCAAGCTTGTAGCATCTCTTGGGTCAACTGGAAAGCCTTTCACAAAATTTGAATCAATTGAGCGAAAAACCTTCAAGTGCAAGGACAATTACTCAAAAAATTATCTATATTAAAGGAAAAACTGAAAATGGAAAGTTCTGGAAAGTGAAAACTAGTATCTAAATGACATCAAATGTACCTGAGCATGCCAAGTATAGCGAATTACTGATTTAGTCTAAAAAAACTGGTGTTCAATTAAAGAATCCTTAAGAACTAAAAAAGAAATGCTGAAGCAATTCATGGCTTCATGCTAGCTACGACTATAATTTAGAATAGGCAAAACAATGAAACAGTACCTATAAGAGTGTATTGTGAAGATATCTCCTCTCATAAAAACCAGTCACTTGGTCAGCCATAGCCCACATAATGGCCTGGCTTATTGGGATCCTCATGAGACGGGGCAGGAGTCCTCTCCACAAGGCAAGAGTCCTCTCCTCATGCCTTTGTACTTTAACTCACCCCTACCTCGGCTCTGTGCCATCAGCCTTGTCTTAACAACATCAAAAGGCTAGGTGCATACCGCTGAAAATTAAAATTTTCCAAGCACCAAGATCTGTAACTTTGAAAAATCATAACGATTCATGCTTTAAGAATTTTTAACATGAAACATATCAGCTGAAAGCTCGTGAAATCTAGTTTAAAACAATATAATTAGTTTCACATGAGTCTAGGTAAATTAAATGATATTCAGTGTAATATCCACATCGCTCCAAAGATCTCGTGATTACTAACAACATCCAAAGGTTTTACAATTTCACATATGATCTTGACTTAAATCAATATTAACAATTTTAGAGGGATTGAAAACTAATAGAATACAAACAACATAAATATGCAACATTTTTCTTCCAAACATCACCTTTGCACTCACCTCTCGCCTCCGTGAGTATTATCCAAAGCCAAGAATCCAACACGCCGTCGAAAGAATTTGCAGCTCCAACTTCGAATAATTCTCTTGTCTCGCACCGAGAGATAACACAATCGCCTCGCTGCATCCCAAAGAACTCCCATAGCAGCTAAAGAAACTACAGAGTCGCAGCTTGATCTAATTCTTCTAAGTCGGTCCAGAAATCTCCGCCAACGTGTCACTTTCACCACCTCAACATCAAACAAGCTCAAGACATTTGCTCAAGTCAATAGGATTTCAACGATCATATTAAGATACTCTAACAGTAGTAATGCTAGTTAAAGCTAAAATAGCAAATAATCCGCCAATCTCAAGCTCTATTTACAGAGCTACATTCAAATTCCAGCCAATTCAAGTGTCATATCAAAATCGACTAAAAAAATGTTTACTAGTCACTGCAAATCTATTATTTCACACATATCATAATATCTAATATTTACTAGTCACTGCAAATAGAAAAAACAATACCTCATCCACAGCTTGCTGAAAGTACTCGAGTTGCCTTATTGAAATACTCATTTGCCTCATCCCGGTCAAGAGTCAAAAAGCATGAGAAGTATGAGCATTTCCCAAACACCACAATGTGTCGTGGTCTCGCTGGTGTAACCATCAATGCCTCCTCCAACTTTGAAATTGCATCTAGCACATCATTAAATTACCATTCCATATTAACAAACTCAAGAATCCAATAACCAAGATCCCATTAATCAAATGTATAGTTGTCGATTATTCAAACAAAAACGCATGACTTCAAAAAAAATTAAATATAAATTTTTATAAGCACCTAAAATCATCTTCTTTGAATCTGAACAGCTTTGAAACCGAGACAACTCCGTAAGAGCACCGCCCCATCTCGTTAAATTCGCACCAACAAGCCACAAAAACATTAAACGAAAAACTTTATATTGTTTTCCTGCAATTTCTGAAACCAAACAAGCCCGGATAATGAAATTAAAATAAAAGGCGAAAATGCAAAGGGGTGGATCAAAAAATAATATAAACGAACATCAAGATCGAGAGGGTTCTTGGCGATGCAACTTGCATGGTTTTATGAGCGTGCTCAAAGAAAAGCAATCTATTGAAGTCGCTTTGCATGTCCATGGCGTGTCTCTCTCTCTCTCGCCTCTCTTTTTTGCTTTGTACTGACAGATGATCGAGATTAGTCTCTCTCCGTGTGTGTTCAAAGTTAGCTGAAACCCTAACTCGGTGCGAAACTGGCAGTGGAGACTTGGGGCAGTTCGCCTCCCTAAATGAGGGAGGCGAAGAGGTGGACGGGGAAAGCATTGAGAGATGGGTGAGAGTTAGAGAGATCGAGCATTTAGGTTTTTATTTATCTTTTTATTATTATATTTTTGTTTTTAAATCTTTAAAACGAACAAATTAAGCTAATTCAACATGGCTCAATGGTCTGCGTTTTGAATGTTAAAATTTTAAACTCTAGAAGTCTCAAGTTCGAGTTGCAATTAAAACAACTATTAATAAATTTTTTTTTATCTCTGATACTTTAGTGTCAGTGATTATTGATGTTTAATTTACTAACACACTAGTATCAATAACCTCTAATACCTACTTGTTAATAGGTGCATTTGTTCACAATTATCGATACTTTTTGCTAAGTGTCACTAAATGTCATTTTTCTAGTAGTGAAACCACCACTAAGAACCACGATTCAAGCAAAACATGCAAAACAAAATGCTAAAAGTGGACGACTATATTTACCTATAAATTGAAGTAAAAGAAGATACCGAGCAAAATCTACATGAGGACGACTTTTAGGTTAGAGGCCTCTTTCAAAGAGTAAAGCAACACAAACCTTCCCCTAGCCCTTGGTTGATTAATTGATTGGTTTATTCTTATATAGGAAAAATGGGAACTTCTATCATTTGGAGGACCTCGGTTTCCCAACTTTATATATGTTTCATTATGTCGAAACAATTATTTCCTGTATATATAATAACAAAAATTAGTCATAGTTTCAGTGGATTAAATTTTAGCTCATTGATAAAACAATTAAACCAACATCTTTAAGACTCTAACTACGTAAATAACTACATTCCATGCTCTGTTTTCATTTCCTTCAAAGTCTATGATATTAAACTAAGCATTATAAAATAGAATGAAGAGAATGGTATAATATATATTTGGGTCCAAATTCAATTTCACAACTCATTCACCGATAATTATTTTCAGATATTAATTAGATCCAGTTAACCAATTGAGCTGGTAGCACATTAATGTTTGAACTTAAGTGAACAAGTCTCCAACAAAAACCATCCATAGAAAGGCTTAAAGCAAGGCGCTAAGAAAGAAAGAAAATGAAAAAATTTTAGTAATGCTTGAATCCGTTTACTTTATCAAACAACAGGAGCAAAAAGAACTTTAATGTCAATTATAAAAGTTATGAGCAATCAAATTAAAAAGGGAATTGTTACAAGTTTAAAATAGTTTTGTGGACATATGAACAACCTAATTCTCAATGATTGCTGCACAATCAAATTCTCAAGAACTTTTAATTTATGTCAAATTATGGATGCTAGTTAGCTTAACTGGTAAAATCTCTTGCAATGTACGAGAGAAATCTCGCTCACATGAGTGGGAAGGCATTTGGGTTGCTATTAGACAGTTTTTGAAATAAAAGCATTCATCTGTCATATTTTGAGAAATCGTGGCTACACTACTTCCCGAAAATGAAAAAGCTTTCAAACAATAAGAAATAATAGGTGATTCTACATGCACTAAAATTACCCATCTTTATTATTTCAAGTTTTTTCATAGATTTTCTTTGGTTGAGGATTTCTTATCAGTTATATCATGTAATTATTTGGGCTTTTTCCATCAGGTGTGGCATCCTAATAACTTCAGATCACTAGGTCAATGAACACAGCAATAGTTGCAGATTGAAGGTCTATAATTGGGATATTCTTGTCCTGAGTTCTTGATATTATTGCTTTGTTCTTGTTCAGAGTTTTGGATATTATCACTTTGTTCTGCTACATTAATTAGAAAAATATGAGCTTGCTAGTATGGCTTCTCATTAAAGATCATAATTTTCATGGGGTTGTGCAAATTCGTCCGATAAGACTATTAACATCTATGTCAAACTTTCAATCAGATCATATAAATGCCATCTAATTCTATCAAATTTTGCTACTAAAACAGTCCTCTGACTATTGGAAAATTCATAAAGTTAAAGAAATGAAATGGTTTCATTAATGCTTAGATCCAATTACTATATGTTTGGGTAATATCAGGCAGGTCTCCTCGAGGCCCTTCCAGCTCGAATAAAGTACCCCGAGGTCAACCCAGCTCGAGCAAAAGCCCTAACCACTGGCACGAAAACAGTCTCGCTAGACGTCAAAGCTGGTCAAGGTCGAGGAATTCAGAGCCGTCTGAGCTCCGAGCTCTCTTGCGTGCTCGAGGTCATCAGGCCCGGTCAAGGGCTGGACAAGGACGAGGAGCTCGAAAGCTGATCGAGACCCGAGCTCTCCTTTCTGCTCGCTGCAGTCAAGTCCTCAAGCACAACTGGGCCACACCAATCATAGAACAAATGGAATGCGAAACCCAGCTCAGGACAGTCCGACCCGTTTCCTCAGAATCCCGCACACCTTTCGATGTCTGATCAGGGTCCCACATGGTATGATGGCGGTATTGTTGCTGATGGCCGGCACATGCCCCCGCTGTGTCATCATTCCTTGCGCGCACGTCCGACATGATGATCTAGCCATGTGAGCCATGTTAACAAGACAACCGCGCATCCTAGGGAATATTACGCTAATCCCGGCTGTTAGAGGGACCTAGACACCACTGACGCAGGAATGGATGACCTAGGGAAGAAAGGGCGGGAAAAATGGAGGATAAAAGGAAACATACATGTAAATTGAGGGTTTCCGAAAATTCACACAGGTTCTTCCTATCCTTACTTCCTTTTACACTGATTCTCCGAAAATTCCATTTATTCAGAAAGGAAGGCAAAAATTTCCCTTTCATTCTTCCGGTCTCTCTAACTAAGAGGGATACAAAAAAGAACAACCCGATTACTGACTTGAGCGTCGGAGGATTTTCGCCGGAACAACACCCGATGACCCCTGACCTTGTTTTTTGTGAGTACAGGTCCGAGAGACTTCCGTTCTGGAAAAGACAGAGGAATTGGAATTGGGAGGCAGTCTAGCTCGAGCTCGAGCTAGACGCGAGCAGAAGATTTTGGCACTGTTTGAAGGGACGCGGGAAAACAGCATCAACACTAAATAAAATACCGGCAGCAAAAAGTAACCATGGTGATAAAGGAGCATAAATCAATTTAAGTTTATGATATTAACAATTCAAATTGAAATACACTTAAATTCATTAATGATTAATCAACTTCAAATCGACACTATAATCAACAATTCAAATCAAACCCTAAGAAGATTTATAAATTAATTTAAGATTCAGAAAGAAAAACCTGATACTAACCAGCAGCTGTTGATTGAGGTAATGAAGAGCAAGCCGGTAATATTGGAGCAGCTGCTGTAGTGTCGTGCAACACAGTGACTGCTTCGAGCGACGATGATGCGGTCGAGCGGTGGTGCTGGTTTAGGTAAAGTTCGTTGTGAAGGAATTTTGGTGTGAAAGGGTTACAAAAATTTTTAATTTCCTGTTACGGCTTTGTAATGCGATGCGGCGCAAACCCTAACCCTGCCTCGGGTTTAGTTTATGCAGATTTGACCGCATTGATTTGTTGGTTAATGCAATGCAGCTTGCGTTGAATTTGGAGGCCAAACACTAGTATTAAGTTAATACAAAACAGTAATTTTATGATGTGCTATGCGGGCTACCACACACGTCCATATGTGATTACTGTATTGCTAAATAATTTCTGCTGTCTCTTTCTTTGACACATGCATGCTTTTGTAGCATATGCATGGTGCTCATTACGTCCCCAATTAGATGTGACTAGTCCTTTTTATTTAATAAAGATTGTCAGGTTTGGTTTTAAAAAAATATTAATAATTTCTGCTTTCTGCATCAGCTGTTCATGCATACTTGTCGGTCTGATGCATGCGTGTTACTGTATTGCTAAACAATCTCTGTTTATTAGGCTTATGCAGCATGGACTTTTCGTGCATGAACCTAATAAATATTATTTGGTTTGGCCTGTCAACGCAATCAACTAATTAAATATATAATTCTTTTTCTTCTCTTTGTTTTCGCAAATATTTTAATCTTTGGGCTCCAACAAAGTATCTCTCCAATTTCGTCTTAGAAGAAAAATACATGTAATCAATTACAAGTTCTTGTTTACGTAAAAGGGTATCCTGTTTACAATTTTCGTTCCCAATTGGACACAAAAAAATTAGTAACACATATTGTTGATACAGAAATTTAGTTGCCTCTTCCTTGAACTTTCACCACCACGTGAATTTCTTTGATTCTAGAAATTGATGATATCTTTCTACATGCACTTATAAAGCACTATTAGAGATTACTAAATATTTTTTTCAGTGAAGATCTTCCGACACTCAAGTCAGTAATTAAATTTTTTTTTTTAAAATTTTGAAAAATAAAATGTACTCCCTCTTCACTTGTATGTAATTTTCTTTTTTTTTTTTAGCCAAAAATCCCCCAAACCTTTCCTTTTCTGAGCTATTAACAAAGTTTTGTATTCCCACATTGGTCGTCCCCTCGTAAACGTTACTCCTACAACGTGTGTCCTTAACTTCCCATTAATTCATTTGTTTGGACATAGTTATTGGGATATCATTATGAGAATTAATCGTGTATGGGTGTTATGCCCCCATTCTCAGAGAGAATCATTTAACCAATTCCTATTTTGGGCTCGAGGTTGCCATGTTCAAATTCTGCTGAATGATTGGCTTATATCTGCTCTAAATGTCTCCTTCAACTTAATGAAGACTTACTCTTGGTTGTTGAACTCAAGCTGACGTACTATTTATCTCCTAAAGACCAATCTCCTAGTTTCTAGTATTAAGAGCAAAACGAAGTAAAACTAGAAATTACTAATTGAAGCAAATTTCATAAGCTGCCTTTTCGGTCATTTTGTCTTAAATATAATTAACATGGATCAGTCTCGGCCATTCGTTTGAATTCGAAGTGGCGGTTCTCTAAATATACGAGTCGTTTCACGTATTGTGCAATCTCTTGAAATGACTCTTTTACTTCTTTTTATAAATCCCCGAATTCATCTTTTCCCCTCTCTCACTCTTTTGCCTTACTCAAAATTAACTTTCACAACCTGCAAGAAATCTCCCTTTTCGTTATGATTATCGCGATTAATGCTCACTGAATCATTCTCAGGTACTAATCTATGAATTCTCCTTCTCTTATTCTTCTTTTTTTTTTTAATCTTTGATATGGTTCTTTGATTTTTGCTATTATGGATTGTGATTCGAACCCTTGTAACTAATAGAAATAAATCATGGGGAAGCCATCGAATCTTTGCATATCAAATAAAACCCAAGAAGATAACCCCTGAGGATTTCTCTTCTTCTAGCGACACTCAATCCAATAAAGAGAATGTGGTAGAAAACCCAGATTCGGATTAAATTATCAATACTGATTATGAGGATGTTGTTGAGGACAAAGTCTTCAAGAAATCCAAACCAGCTGAAAACCAAAAGATTGGTCATAGAACAGAAGTTAAGTCATATGCCATTTATGATATGAGATGTGAGACCTCTAAAAAAGCTTTAGATAGGCTTAGGGAAATATTTAACATCCCGAATAATGTCAATCTTCAGGTTCTTAGTAAGAGTAGCACTCCCAATTACCCTCTCTGAGGATATGTCACCTTCTATCTTCAATGCTTTAAACTAGGTGTTAGGTTGCCTTTGCAACCTTATTTTGCTCGGGTACTATCACAACTACACTTAGCCCCATGCCAGTTAAATCCTAATGAATAAATCTGGTTTATTTGTCTTGTAGAAGTCGTGGAATATGGGTGAACCTCGTATAGATGAAATAAAAAATTTGTATAAGTTGAAAAGTAGTCCAAAAGATGCAGGATAGTATTATTTCATATCGAGTTCAAAATAAAGGAAGCCCATTATCGGTCTTTCCACGTCTGGTGGCAATTAAAAAAGTAAATTCTTTTTCGTTAAGGGCGATTAGAGGCAACAGCCTCCACATCTCGTAAAGACACCCAAATCTCATCTCACTTTTATACTTAAGGCCATTTACTGCTCATATTTTCTTACTTGGCTCTTTCCTTAATCTCTTCTTACAAATTTTTTTTCTTTTTGGTTTCTTGGAGCGTGTCTTATAAAATTAGGGAAGAATTGAAGCTGTATGTAGATACTTCCTTGGACAACATCAGCTTATGTAAAGAATTATTGACTTTAAGCAACCTAGCCGAGTTTGGTCTGGTGTCTGAAGGAGAAAAGATGAGTAGCAGCTCTTCTGCACTATCGAAGAGGTTAAGAGTTGACATTATTAACACTCTGACCAGCTCTTCTGCACTATCGAAGAGGTTAAGAGTATACCAAACTACTTTCCCCATTAGGACTCTTCCTCCTCATCCTCTTTCAGAAGGTGGGAATGTGATCGATAAGACCCTATCAAAAGATTCTACTACCTTTGTTCTTGTTAATGGTAAAACCCGGTAATCACGATCGAGAGAGCAAGCTAATTTTGTGACTCCCTATGTCAATGAGTTCACAAGGCATGTATAAGAGGATTTTATTACAGAGTTAGACGCTCATGATCTTAACAAATTAGCTAACTCCTTCCAGTGTTTTGTATGCCGACTTGCTGTTGCCTTTAGTGCTTTCAAATCAAGGGTCTTCAACTATGACAAGAGACTCAAAACTGAAAATCAAAACTTGAGGAAGGATCTAGAACAGGAAAATTAATAATCGGCAAAGCTTTAAACCGAATCTCTACATTTGAGGAGCAAATTGTCATGGCCGATTTAAAAGCACTTCAGCTTGAAAATGAGTTATCCATAATAAGGGATGAACTTATAAATGCCAGGAAGAATCTTGACATACAGAGATTTTCCTTTAAAAGGACTATAGAAGTTGAGACATCACATCTCAAGCAGACTTGATGTTTTGGAAAGTAACTTACCGATAAATATAATAATGGACTAAATTCTGTTATAATATATCATGTCTGTTTTGAGAAAGGAATACATTGTCGTGCACTATTACACGGTGGGGATTGTAACTTTCCATGAATTTTTCATTTATCGCTCAACGATGGAACTTTGTTTATTTCCTTTTTTGAGGATCGACGAATACTTTGGTTATATTTCATCTCTTCAACAAGTTTAGTAATGAGCATAACGGCCCTATTGTTCCGTTAAAGAAAAGAACCTATGATTAGGTTTTCGGGAAAATTTCAAACGAACAATTTTAACGAAATCTTTCAATTTCTTATTTAACTATGTTCAACTCTATGTATTCCTCTATCCGTGGAGTACATTGAATGTACAGAAATGGCTATAACAGAGTTTCTGTTATTAGTATTAACAGTTACTCTAGGAGGAATGTTTTTATGCTGTGCTAATGATTTAATAACTATCTTTGTAGCTTCAGAATGTTTCAGTTTATGCTCCTACCTATTATCTGGATATACCAAGAAAGACGTACGGTCTAATGAGGCTACTATAAAATATTTACTTCAAGCTTGAAGCTGGCGTGGATGCTTACACGAATGAGTAGAATGACAAGAGCAATCAACAGAAAGAGCCAGCTCGATAGGTAGAGAAAGCTCTTATAGGACCTGAAGAAGCTGTCCTCTCTGATGGAAGGAACTCTCAGGTTGCAGATGGTGTGAACCAGACTACCAAGGTGACTGATCAAGCTAATGACCAACCTGCCAAAGCTTCTTAGATTATTATTTTTTGTGCTATTTTAATAATTTTCTAAGTGGGAACTTGTAAACCTTGATCATCCATGTAAAGAATACAATTTATGGCTTTCACTTTTCTTTAAGCTAGTTTTATGATTTTCAATTTTTTTTTACTTTAGAATATTTTTCAAGGACCTGGATCTACTTAAATAGCCTTTAGCAAGCTTTGAGTTTTGTCTTGCCTCAATTAGGCTTTCAAACCTTAAGCTTTTATATTTTCCTTAACACATTTTAAGAGCTTAACCTGTTCGAATTAATTTTGGTGAACTTGAGCTCTTTTTATCTCACCTTAAGCAGGCTTTGAGACTTTTGACATTTACATTTGCCTTAACATAATAAGAGCTTAATCTGCTTAAATTAATTTTGGCGAACTTTGGTTCTTTTTATCTCACCTTGAACAGACTTTAGGACCTTTGGCTTTTATGTTTACCTCAACATATTTTTAAAACGCTAAGATAAGATTGAAAATATACCTCGTTGCTTTTCTATTCGTGATCGACTCATTACATGCCTCAAATTCAAAGAAAATAAATTCATTAATTGAAACATCATAACTTTACGAAAGAACTTACTGGAAATACTTTTTTAAATACTCTGCATTCCAAGGTCTTTTGACTTCCCGTTCATTTAGATAAGCTAACCTGTATTCCCCCGGACCAGCCACTCACAAAACCCTGTAAAAACCTTCTCATTTTGGACCTACCACTCCTTGGTTTCGATCATTGGTGTCTTGGTTTACTTTTTTAAGCACCCAATCTCCCGTTTTAAATTACCTGACGCGCACATTCTGGTTGTATATCGAGCCATCTTTTGTTAATACAGCCACTCTCCTCGATGACATTTCCTTCTTTTCTTGCAACAGATCAAGATTCAAGCAAATCTGCTCATCGTTCTATTCCTTATTAAAGTATTATGTCTGATCTGTGCCCATCCTAATTTCTACTGGAATTATAACTTCATACCCAAACGCTAAGGCATATGGCATTTCCCCTGTGGCAGTCTGTGGTTCAATAAGCCCATAGCACACCATGCAGTTCATTAACTTACGCCCCTTTCTTTTCTCCTAATATAGTCTTCAGAAGTCTCTTTATGGTTTTATTAGCCGCTTATACCTGTCTATTTGCTTACGGATGTGCCTACAAACAAAACTTCAACTCTATGCCCATATTTCTTCAGAAATCCTTAAACTTTTTGTTGTCAAATTGCTTCCTATTATTAGTTACCAAAGTATAAAGGATGTTGTATCTGCATATCACATTTCTCTAGATGAAATCATTTGCCATGCTCTCTGTAATCTTACTCAAAGCCTCCACTTCAATCCATTTTGTAAAATAATCTATTGCAACTACTACATGAGTTGCAGATACTCGTCTTTTAAGTAGAGGCCCGATCAAATCAATTCTCCACTAGGCAAATGGTCATGGTGAATTTACTACTAAGATTTTCTAGCTATTATGCTGAGACATGTATATCAAATAATCAAATTACCTACCTAAAAAGAATCACATCGAAAACCAAAAGATAATATGGTTAGTTTAAAGCTGAACCAAGATATGGTATCAATCATACTTATACATGAAGTTGTCGTTATGTTGTTTATGTATTTATTCTTCTTGAAAAAATACTGTAAGAAAAATCTCTCATACCTCCCTTGAACTTAAGACAGCACCAAAATCTTATCCAATTTGTTAAAAATATAGAAAGCTTTATATGCAAGCGATAAGTTTTCAAAGATTACCCAATAAGAAAATATTCTATTTTAGACAACCTTTCTCTTAGAAGCACTGATAATCAGGTGTCCAATATGCTTCCATGCAAGCAAAAAGTTTTCAAAAATTTACTCGACAAGGAAATCTTCTTTTTCAGAAAACTTCTATCTCTTATATGCACTAATGGTCAGGTGTCTAATCTTATTTTTTCTTGAAGAAGAAGAATATAATAGTATATCTATCAATTGTGTATATAAGAAATGTGTCGCATAGTTCATCAGCAGAAACCTTTCAAAAACCTCCACATTTTATTCTAAAATCATAATGGCAGAATTCCCAACTCGCCAATATAAAAACATTTATGTGTTTTATGGAAATAGCTTAGGAAATCTTCTAGATTTGATTAATAATGCCAGAGAGCTTGGAAAGGTGTTAAGCGAATGAAAAATATGTTCGATGCATGGAAGCAGTGATATTGGGTATAGGTTTCTGTCCAAAAGCTACAGCCATAGGTGGAAACAAGATTGTCCCTAATATCTGTGAAAGACTTCTTGAATTGAATAATCGTGTTGTTGCTTTCATTGTTTTTTAGGGTGGATTTAAAACTATAGAAGAAATATTCTCTAGTGCTTTGTGGTCACAATAAAATAGGTTTAAAAAATCTATCAGTTTGCTAAATCTAAACAACTCTATAGCTTATTGTTGTTTTTTCTCGATGGCACTGTTTTGCAAGATTTTTTCATTTATAATGGCATAAAGATTTTCGTTCATTCCAATACTGTTAATGAGTTATTCGATATGTTACAGGATATCATTTAAAGCTCATCTCAATCACACCTCAGCTTACATATAATGATGATAAAAAGCAAGGAGGACGATGATAAAGGCAAAAAACAATGGTGATAAGTGGAAAAAAGATGATGATAGCGACAAAAAGGATGATGGTGGCAAAAATGAAGAAGATAAAAGTAAAATACGTAAAATGGTGAATTTAAGCCTTCATCTCGTGACTTTAAACATATATATATATATATGTGTGTGTATGTATGTATGGGATAGATCAATAATCTTTTAAAAATACTCTTAAATTTACATTCATTAATATCTATTATATTTAGTTGAACTAATGTTATGATTTATTGAAACTAAATATCCTCAATTTCTCTCTCTATATGGATCCCACCCTAAATATTTCTTCCTCTTATATTTCTCACTCATGTGGAATCCACCCCAAGTCTTTCTCCAACTTATATTTTCTTTCTCTTTACAGTGCTCTCTTCTCTTTTTTATTTTTTATTGCTGACTTTTTATTTGCTTTTCTTTCTTTACACTCCAAATCCATATTTAACAAATGTTTGAATGTCTACTCATTGTCTAATCAACTTTTATGCTCAAGGCCATAACTTTCGAGTTTCTTCTAAAATGAGATTTAATTGGTTGCCTACAAACATCATTTATCATCAACTTTCATATCCATTAGCCATCGCTGGATTATTAATGGACTACCTCCTGTGCCAATTATTAACCAAACAACAATTCATTTTCTTATTGCAATACTTTATATTAAGGTTTTGATTTTTATTCTGTCAAACAAGATAAAATCCTTTAGCACCAACGGTTAATGGTATTAATATTACACAGCCATTAACAAATAAGGCATGGTATAATTTAAAAGGGTAAGACTAATCTCCAATCATTTAGCAGCTGAAAAGTGAAAAACTTCATTGGCTCAGGGGGCTGGTAATGCAAAACAAGTAACCTAAAACTTATCCTACATAAGGAAGTATTTTACTTTTAAGGATTCTTTTAATTTAGATGAAAATAAAATGATTCCAAATCGAAATTCTTTAATTCAGACATTATCACAAAGAATTGTGGTTGAGGAAAAAGAAACAAGAGAAGAGAAGAAAAGAGAGAGAGAGAGAGAGAGCACGTGCAAAAAGAGAGATAAAATATAAGACAAAGAAAGATTTGTGGTAGGATCCTTATGGAGATAGAAATTGAGGATATTTAATTTTAATAAATTACATCCATTAGTTCAACTCACATACAATGAATATTAATAATTGTAAATTTAAGAATATTTTTAAGAGCAGTGTCCTGTTGATCCGCCCTATATATATATACATAATGTACTAATGCAATATAATAAAAAAAAATGAGTGTTTCATTCTGAGTGCATTTTAATCAGTAGAAAATGCTTACTGATTATGATGCTTTTTTTTTATAGCATAAATGATCCTGCATGGTTAGGACAAGAAATAATAAGTAAACGATTTTCCATGTTAGATACTTACTTTTTTAGGAGATATGGGCTTTGAATTCTTGCAAGGTAAATGGCTACATAAGTTGTTGGAAATCTCATGAGAAAAATGAATTCATGAGGACATTTGCATATAGTGAAAGCTTATGTATGCCTAGGAAATGCAAGAAATAATATAAGAATTGTACATATACTTTGGCATCCTTCATGAGGGTATCCATGTGCAGAGAACAAGTGGAACTCTGTGAAAACATATCACAAAGGCATCATTTCCAGGTAAATCTATGGTAGGGTTTCAGTAGATTTACAGTGTATACTGGCTAATGACTTAGGCTTATAATACACTTTTATTTTTGCCTAAGCATTTTGATCCGCCTTTACATATATTTACCAATAGTATTGCTTGAGCCATTTCCCATTTATAGGGTCATGAAGGATTTGCCCTTCATCGTTGGAGAGCCAATAGTAACCAGTGTCATGGTCTTCTCGGTCTATAAATGGTCTTTCCCGGGGTAGTGAGAATTCGATTGGAGCATATAGGTCTTTTCTCATATAGTCATCTACCCGTAGCACGAGATCGTATACATTGACTTTTCTTTGTTTTAACGGCTTTGGCATAGGTTTATGTAATTCATTGTTGTAGATTTGTTTGTGATCCTGGACATGTTTTATTATTTCTTCTTAAGTTTCAATCTGAGTTAAATGGGTCTTTGAAGATGTTTGTGCTTCGGCATTAGCTATTATGACTCGGGCTATAGGGAGAGACAATTCAACTGATGTGATTGCTTCAGCACCATATATAAGGGAATACGGTGAGAAACTAGTTGATTCTCTTGGCGAGGTTCTGTAATCCTAAAATGCGTCTGTGAGGTATGCAATTCAATCAGCCTTGTAGTCATGCACTCACTTGTTTAGGATATTTATAATGACTTTGTTGGTGGCCTCAGCTTGGCCATTACTTTGTGGATAATATAGTGTCAACCTTTAGTTTTTAATGTTATAGTGAGCAATGGTAGTATTCACATATTTTTTGACGAACAGTGTGCCATTGCCGTAATAATTTTGTATGGTATGCCAAAGTGACATATGATATGCTTACGTAAGAAATATGACACAGTTGCCCTAGTAGCTTTCTTTATAGGGATTGCACGGACCATTTGGTGAAATATTCTATGGTCAGTAAGAGTCCAAATATTGCCACGCATGGTGGATGAATAGGCCTTATTAAATCCAGTTCCCAAATGTGGAACAACCATGGTGATGTCATATTTTACAATAAGGTAGGATGAGTATGCCGAAGAGTCCCATGGATTTAGCAAGTATGACATTTCTTGACAAACTTCTCGGCTTCTTTTTTTTATTATGGGCCAATAATAGCCCACTTTCAACAGTTGGCGATACAACTTTCTTCGGCCTTGATGTGCTCTATACTCTCAATCATGCACTTTTAGTAACCTAGATACTTCAATGGATTTCCATTAAACCATTTTCTGGATTTCCATTAAACCATTTTCAGAACAGGATATCACCTTCCATAAAATATCTCTTGGCTGTCTATTTGATCTTGTGCGCCTCTTTAAGATTCTAGGTTAGTGTCTTGTATTATAGATAGTCAATATAAGGCTTTCTTCAATCTTCATACATGGTGGCTATAAGGACTTGTTCTGTACGATTCAAGCTTTGGCACTTAATGCAAGATGACTGAATGGCATGTGCTTATCTTTTCATGCCAGGCCAGTAGTAGCTTGTTCTTTGTATCTTTTTATCTGAATTTAGGTTTTATTGCACAAGATACTTCATCTATTTTATGGAGTAGCTTTCCACATTCTTGCTCGTGGATATATTTCATAACGATACCTCCAGGTATAGGCTTGTAAAGAACTACCATAATCAAGCATTAATCATTTGTTTGCTTAAGATTGAGGCTCTCAATAAGTTATTTCGTAATAGCAATGTGCCAATTTGTCTCTGTTGCTGCTTCCTTTTTCAATCAATCTTTAAGAATTACGGGTTCAGTCTTTCACAGGATTGTGACTTGAGTCATTTCTTCTACTAAGTTGATCTTAGCTCCTAGCGTGGCTAGTGCATCGACGTACTTATTCCTTTATCTCCCAACATGTTCTACTGTGAAAGTTTCCAGAGTTAATAGAAGTTTTATGATGTATGTTTGATATGAAGCTACTGCTGGTTCTTTTACAGTAAAATGATCAATGATCTGTTGAATTACTAAATTTGAATCTTCTATAAGCTTGACTTTCTTAGCTCTAATTTTCTTTGCTGTAAATAGACCAGTAATTGCTGCTTCATACTCTATTATTATTGGTGCAAGAAAAATCCAACTTGAAAGATAATGCTGAAACTCTTTCAATAGGATCAATAATGACCAAACCTACGCCTCTTGCTACTTTAGTTGAATATCCATTGAAATAAATTGTCCACCAATCTTCAATTTCTAAGATAAAGCAGTTCTGGTATGAAAAAATTCCTAAGAAGTTCTTGCAACTGAGATGTATTTTGATTTGCAAAGAATGCGGTAATCATATCAACAACTGCTTGGCCTTTTATAGCACTTGGTGTTACACACACAATATCAAATTTTGCAAAGAGTAAAAGCCACTTGGCTAGCTTTCCGGTAAGCGTAGGCCTGAGTAATAAATAGCGGACCGAGTCTGCCTTAACCATAAGATGCAACTGATGGGAGAGAAAATATTGTCTTAACTTTTAGGAAGCATAAACAATAGCTAGGCAAAAGTGTTTGGGTAATATCGGGCAGGTCTTCTCAAGGCCCTTCCAGCTCGAATAAAATACCCCGAGGACAGCCTAGCTCGAGCAGAAGTCCCGACCACTGGCACGAAGACGATCTCACTAGACGTCAAAGCTGGTCAAGGTCGAGGAATTCAGAGCCATCCGAGCTCCGAGCTCTCTTGCCTGCTCGAGGTTGTCTCTTCCGGTCAAAGATGGTCAAGGTCGAGGAATTCAGAGCCATCCGAGCTCCGAGCTCTCTTGCCTGCTCGAGGTCGTTTCTCCCGGTCAAAGCTGGTCAAGGTCGAGGACCGAGCACTCCTTTCCCCGCCGCAAGGTAAGTCCCCGAGCACAACTAGGTTGCGCCACCATGGACGAATGGAATGTAAGACCCAGCCGTAGGCAGCCCGACCTGCTTTCTCGTAATCCCGCACACCTTTTAATGTCTCGACCGTGGCCCCACATGGTACGGTGGTGATACTATTGCCGATGGCTTGTGACATGCCCCTACGGTGTCATCATTCCTAGCGCACATGCCCGACATGGTGATCCGCCACGTGAATCGAGTTAAGGAGACAGCCACAGCATCCTCAGTGGAATATTACGCCAATCACGTACTGCCGAGGGACCCGCACACCTCAAGCGCGGAATGGACTGGTCGGGAGAGTAAGAGCGGGAAAAATGGAGTATAAAAGGACACGAACGGGTACGTTACAAGGGTTGGAAATTTTCATTCACAAGGGTTCCGAAAGCTTATACAGGTTCTTCCTATTCTAATTTCTCTTATCTGGATTCTCCGAAAACACCATATTTACTCGAAAAGGAGGGCTAAAAATATCCCTTTCATCTTTCCTGGCCTCTCTCACTAATGGAGATACCAAAAGAACAACCCGACATCGGCTTGAGCGTCTGAGGGTTTTCACGAACATGCCCGGCCACCCCGACCCAATTTTCTCGTGAGTGTGCTCTGGAGATCTCTGCTCGGAAAAGACAATGGAATAGGACGAAAGAGACAATCCCGCCGAGCTCGAGCTTATCGCGAGCGTAAGGTTCGAGGCAATCGCTTGAAGGCACTGCTCAAGGTCGAAGGCACCGCTCGAAGGCACGCGGAAAAATTGCATCAACATCTTTGGTGCCGCTCAGGCACATAGAATCGGTTCAACGACATGACATGGGTGCAAGGATTGTCAGCAGCTCAAAGGTGAAACTGGATATGGTAGTCGAAGAAGAAAAAGCTGCCAAACTGAGGAATGAACAGGTCAATAGAGCAAGGAGAAAGTAGAAAGGGGGTCCTGCCCGAGGGACACAAGCTTCAAAAGCAGCAAGGAACCGGGTTACCCCATACAACCCTTACCAGAGAGCTCCCCCACCGCGGATGGTTCCCCTGCCATCTCGCAGGTCTCCGGGCTGGGATCACAGAGAGTACAGGCGTCATGATGGCCACACATCCCGCAACCGACCACCAAGTGCACTGAGGTGAACCACAACAGGCCGATCGTCCATTGCCACCCTCACCGAGAAGCTTCCCAAGGATGAGGCGATACAAGTGGTGGAATGGAGCCCCGCCACGAAGCAAGATACTGAGGTTGAAGGTATCTCTTAAAGAGGTACTTCAAGTGGCTGAGGAGCGAGGACTGCTGAGCCTTCCAACGCCGATGGCTAAGTCAGCTGGCAAGCGGAACAGGGAGCGGTTCTGCCGTTTCCATGGTGACCACGGCCACTCCACATCACAAGTGCCGTGATTTGAAAAACTAGGTGGAGGATCTGGTTAGGAATCCGGTACATGGATGAGTTTGTCAAGCGAGGGCATCCTAGTAGTTGAAAGCACAGATCAAGAAGATGGCCGGGCTTACGAAATAGACATAGAACCACCGTCCGCGAGGGTAATCTCAGGAGGGCCCACGATGGCAGGAAGTTCCAATAGGGCTCGAGAAAACTACTGCAGATATGCCGCTGCCGGCCGAGAAGTCTTGTTCACTGCCCCTGCTGCCACAAAGGCCAAGGTTCGGCAGGTGCCAATTATGTGGACGGATGAAGATGAGGAGAGGTGTCAGTACCTCACGAGGATGCCTTGGTGGTAAAAGCCAATGTAGCAAACAAGGAAGTTCATCAAATACTGGTTGACTCAGAGAGCTCGGTGGATATTTCTTCAAATCCACACTCGAGGATTTAGGAATAACAGGCCCGAGCCTCGAGCAGACGAGCACTTCCTTGAAATGATTCGAGGGAGGAAAGCTAATACCACTGGGAATCATCAAGCTAGCAGTAACCATGGGCTCGAAGCCTTTCGAGAAGAACATGATGCTAGATTTCGTGGTGGTAGATGAAGCCACCTGCACTGTGCAATTTTGTGGAGGCCGTTTATGAGGATCATCCAATGCATGCTATCTACCCATTACTTAGCCCTAAAGTATCGAGTAAATGGGGCTGTAGGGGTCGTGAAAGGCAGCCAAAGGGTGGCGAGGAGCTGCTACGCTGTAGCTGCCAAAGAAACCATGCAGATAACCTCATTGGACTCAAGGGGAAAATCAAGGAGTAGAAGCAGGAGCACAACTCTTGATCAAATACTTCCAGTAAGTTACCTTGTATTGTGAAGTGTTAATGCAAGATTCCTACCCAAAATGGGATGTGTAAAGGTGTAAATGTATATGAGAATAAGAAAAGCATTCATAATCTAAGTTCAAAATGAAGACCAGAAGCACAAGAATAAGCTTGGGTCAATTGCAGGCCCCAGCAGGAGTATCACAAGAAGAAGATTGGGTCAATTGCATGCCCGAGCAGAAGATTAAGAAGAATTCCTTGGCCAGAAGTCCCAAAGCCTAAGTGTTAGGAGGGACGGTGCCACGCTTGGGTCAATTGCAGGCCCGAGCAGGAGTAGAAGTTCAAGAAGAACTCCTTGGCCAGAAGTCCCAAAGCCTAAATCTTAGGCGGGACGGTGCCAAGCTTGGGTTAATTGCAGGCCCGAGCAGAAGTTCAAGAAGAGCTCTTTGGCCAGAAGTCACAAAGCCTAAGTGTTATGCGGGACGGTGCCAAACTTAGGTCAATTGCAGTCCCGAGCAGGAGTAACACAAGAAGACGCTTGGGTCAATTGCAAGCCCGAGCAGATGATCAAGAAGAACTCCTCAACCAGATGTCCCAAAGCCTAAGTTTTAGGCGGGACGGTGCCAAGCTTCGGTCAATTGCAGGCCCGAGTAGGAGTATCACCAGAAGAAGCTTTGGTCAATTGTAGGCCCGAGCAGAAGCTCAAGAAGAACTCTTCGGCCAGAAGTCCCAAAGCCTAAGTCTTAGGCGGGACGGTGCCAAGCTTGGGTCAATTGCAGGCCCGAGCAGGAGTATCAGCAGAAGAAGCTTGGGTCAATTGCAGTCCCGAGCAGAAGTTCAAGAAGAGCTCCATGGCCAGAAGTCTTAAAGCCTAAGTCTTAGGCCGGATGGTGCCACTCTTGGGTCAATTGCAGGCCCGAGCAGGAGTAGAAGTTCAAGAAGAACTCCTTGGCCAGAAGTCCCAAAGCCTAAGTCTTAGGCGGGACGGTGCCAAGCTTGGGTCAATTGCAGGCCCGAGCAGGAGTATCAGCAGAAGAAGCTTGGGTCAATTGCAGGCCCGAGCAGAAGTTCAAGAAGAGCTCCATGGCCAGATGTCTCAAAGCCCAAGTCTTAGGCGGGACGGTGCCAAGCTTGGGTCAATTGCAGGCCCGAGCAGGAGTATCAGCCAGGTAAGCTTAGGTCAATTGCAGCCCGAGCGTAAGTTCAAGAAGAGCTCCATGGCCGAAGTCTTAAAGCCTAAGTCTTAGGCTCGGACGTGCCACGCTGGGTCAATTGCAGCCCGAGCAGGGAGTAGAGTTCAAGAAGAACTCTTGGCCGAAGTCCCAAAGCCTAAGTCTTAGAGCGGACTGTGCCAAGCTCGGGTCAATCGCAGCCCGAGCGGTGAGTATCGCCAGGAAGCTCGGGTCAATTGCAGCCCGAGCAGAAGTTCAAGAAGAGCTCCATGGCCAGATGTCTCAAAGCCTAAGTCTTAGGCCGGACGGCGCACGCTCAGGTCAATTGCAGCCCGAGCAGGAGTAGAGTTCAAGAAGAACTCCTTGGCCGAAGTCCCAAAGCCTAAGTCTTAGGCAGGACTGTGACAAGCTCGGGTCAATCGCAGGCCCGAGCAGGAGTATCGCAAGAAGCTTCAGTCAATCGCAGCCCGAGCGTAAGTTCGAAGAATTCCTCGGCCGAAGTCGCAAAGCCTAAGTCTTAGGCGGGACGGTGCCAAGCTTAGGTCAATTGCAGGCCCGACCAGGAGTAACACAAGAAGACGCTTGGGTCAATTGCAGGCCCGAGCAGATGATCAAGAAGAACTCCTCGGCCAGATGTCCCAAAGCCTAAGTGTTAGGCGGGACGGTGCCAAACTTGGGTCAATTGCAGGCCCGAGCAGGAGTAACACAAGAAGACGCTTGGGTCAATTGCAGGCCCGAGCAGAAGATCAAGAAGAACTCCTCGGCCAGAAGTCCCAAAGCCTAAGTGTTAGGCGGGACGGTGCCATGTTTGGGTCAATTGTAGGCCCGAGCAGGAATAGAAGTTCAAGAAGAACTCCTTGGCCAGAAGTCCCAAAGCCTAAATCTTAGGCGGGACGGTGCCAAGATTGGGTCAATTGTAGGCCTAAGCAGAAGTTCAAGAAGATCTCTTTGGCCAGAAGTCCCAAAGCCTAAGTGTTAGGCGGGACAGTGCCAAACTTAGGTCAATTGCAGGCCCGAGCAGGAGTAACACAAGAAGACGCTTGGGTCAATTGCAGGCCCGAGCAGATGATCAAGAAGAACTCCTCAGCCAGATGTCCCAAAGCCTAAGTTTTAGGCGGGACGGTGCCAAGCTTCGGTCAATTACAGGCCCGAGCAGGAGTATCACCAGAAGAAGCTTGGGTCAATTGTAGGCCCGAGCAGAAGCTCAAGAAGAACTCCTCGGCCAGAAGTCCCAAAGCCTAAGTCTTAGGCGGGACGGTGCCAAGCTTGGGTCAATTACAGGCCCGAGCAGGAGTATCAGCAGAAGAAGCTTGGGTCAATTACAGGCCCGAGCAGGAGTATCAGCAGAAGAAGCTTGGGTCAATTGCAGGCCCGAGCAGAAGTTCAAGAAGAGCTCCATGGCCAGAAGTCTCAAAGCCTAAGTCTTAGGCCGGACGGTGCCACGCTTGGGCCAATTGCAGGCCCGAGCAGGAGTAGAAGTTCAAGAAGAACTCCTTGGCCAGAAGTCCCAAAGCCTAAGTCTTAGGCAGGACGGTGCCAAGCTTGGGTCAATTGCAGGCCCGAGCAGGAGTAACACAAGAAGAAGCTTGGGTCGATTGCAGGCCCGAGCAGAAGATCAAGAAGAACTCCTTGGCCAAAAGTCCCAAAGCCTAAGTGTTAGGCGGGACGGTGCCAAGCTTGGGTCAATTGCAGGCCCGAGCAGGAGTAACACTAGAAGAAGCTTGGGTCAATTGCAGGCCCGAGCAGAAGATCAAGAAGAACTCCTTAGCCAGAAGTCCCAAAGCCTAAGTGTTAGGCGGGACGGTGCCAAGCTTGGGTCAATTACAGGCCCGAGCAGGAGTATCACAAGTAGAAGCTTGGGTCAATTGCAGGCCTGGGCAGAAGATCAAGAAGAGCTCCTTGGCCAGAGTCCCAAAGCCTAAGTCTTAGACGGGACGGTGTCAAGCTTGGGTCAATTGCAGGCCCGAGCAGAAGTTCAAGAAGAACTCCTTGGCCAGAAGTCCCAAAGCCTAAGTGTTAGGCGGGACGGTGCCAAGCTTGGGTCAATTACAGGCCCGAGCAGGAGTAACAGCAGAAGAAGCTTGGGTCAATTGTAGGCCCGAGCAGAAGACGCACGGCTGGGATCAACCCACGTGTCCCGCCTCAAATGCTAAATGATAGAAGCGGGAGACAACTGGGAAACGTGGGGAAGCGTAAAAGGCCGCGAATTTCGGTCCATCATTAATGAGTTTCCAGTCTTATCTCGTTTCACTCAAAAGACTAGAAACTGGGGGACTGGTGCTTGGGTAATATCGGCAGAGTCTTCTCGAGGCCCTTCCAGCTCGAATAAAATACCCCGAGGACAGCCTAGCTGGAGCAGAAGTCCCGACCACTGGTACGAAGACGATCTCACTAGACGTCAAAGCTGGTCAAGATCGAGGAATTCAGAGCCATCCGAGCTCCGAGCTCTCTTGCCTGCTCGAGGTCGTCTCTTCCGGTCAAAGATGGTCAAGGTCGAGGAATTCAGAGCCATTCGAGCTCTGAGCTCTCTTGCCTGCTCGAGGTCGTCTCTCCCGGTCAAAGTCGGTCAAGGTCAAGGATCGAGCACTCCTTTCCTGCTCGCAGAAGGTAAGTCCCCGAGCACAACTAGGTTGCGCCAGTCATGGGATGAATGGAATGTGAGACCCAGCTCAGGGCAGCCCGACCCGTTTTCTCAGAATCCTGGCACACCTTTTAATGTCTGACCAAGGCCCCACATGGTATGGTGGTGATACTATTGCCGATGGCCGGCACATGCCCCCACGGTGTCATCATTCCTAGCGCACATGCCCGACATGGTGATCTGGCCACGTGAACCGGGTTAAGGAGACAGCCGCGCATCCCTAGGGAATATTACGCCAATCCCGGATGTCAAAGAAACCCAGACACCTCATGCGCGGGAATGGACGGTCGGGAGAGTAAGAGCGAGAAAAATGGAGTATAAAAGGAAACGAACGGGTACGTTACAAGGGTTGGAAATTTTCATTTACAAGGGTTCCGAAAGCTTATACAGGTTCTTCCTATTCTAATTTCTCTTATCTGGATTCTCTGAAAACATCATATTTACTCAAAAAGGGAGGGCGAAAAATATCCCTTTCATCTGTCCGGTCTCTCTCACTAAGGGAGATACCAAAAAGAACAACCCGATTACTGGCTTGAGCGTCGGAGGGTTTTCGCCGGAACATGCCCGGCTACCCCTGACCCAATTTTCTGTGAGTGCAGGCTCGGGAGATCTCTGTTCTGGAAAAGACAGCGGAATAGGACGAAAGAGACAATCCTGCTCGAGCTCGAGCTTATCGCGAGCAGAAGGTTCGAGGCACTGTTTGAAGGCACGCTGGAAAAACTGCACCAACATTTAGGTTTAGGCCACTTTCTTTCTGCATCAGAGAGTTGCCTGCTCGCATAATAGATGATATTTTTAGTTTATTGTTCTATAATTGAGTGTTCATTATTATAATGAATGTTTTTCAATATCTGGTCAATATTTGAATGATTTGATAATACTAAATGAGACCGAAAGGAGATTTATATATTATTTACTCTGTGTAATGGATGCCATGAATTGGTCGAAACACAAAGATGTGACAACGTGATTCGAGCAGTTTTATATAAGAATTTCTATAAAACTTAATAAATCTTTGCGCATTTAAATTTACATAGAGATATGGTGAGTTAAATATATGTAAAGATATTTTTTTATATTACTCGAGGGAGGATATTAATTAGATTAGGAAGATTTATTATCAACATGAGTATATTTAATAACATAGATGGAAGATTAAATTGGATTGGTTATGGTGAAATCAAATGTCTAAGTATCTTAATCTCTTGATAATTTTATAATTGTTTGAATTCTTATTTAATTTTTAGTTGCTTTATTTTATTTTAGTTTTTAATATTAATTCTCTTATTCAATTATTCAAATAAATTTGGGCTAGAATAATTTCGGTAGATAATAGGATATACAACCTCTATGGAATGATACTCTAATGTAATATATATTATTTGTGTTGACTAGTACACTTGCAAATTTACACAACAATATGTCCCTTAATTTTTAAGGCACAAGTTCTCCCACTAGGCTATAAAGTCTATCAATAGTGAAATTAAATTTGGATTCTCTCTTAATCTAATATTTTCTAAACTTTATATAAGATCATAACATATTCATTTAAGTCTTCCAAAGTTAAGATTTAATTTATTTTAGACTCTCCTTATTAAAACAAAATACATCTTCCTTTTTTCCATTAATTAAAATTTTAATTTTGTGTATTGAGGAATTGGAATTATTGACAGTGTTTATTTCAAAAATAAAAGCTAAAATGGAAATAAAAAATATGAGCCCACCTCATATTGGTTATAGGGAATGAGTTGGATATAAAGTAAACACATTAATGACAATCCAACTCATTTTTATTCTAATTTCTTCAACCTATTTTAATTTTCATTTAGTAATTATACTATAAGATTAACGAATATCTAATAAGCACTATCTCCACTTTTATTTATTTCAGTCTGGTCTTTTTTTCTCTTTTCTCTTTCCTAACGCTTTTTCTCCTTTTTCGTGTTTAATTTTATAGTCAATTAAATACGTAAAATATTTTTCTTTTCTGTCTTTCTCTGTTTTGTTTTTTTTCTTTTTTTAAATTGTCTTTCTATGGACCCAAATTTAACGGAGAATGAGAAATATGGAGCAATATTTATTTATGTAACATAAAGTTAAATTGGTTGCAGACCATTGCAATAGAATTGTCTTCAATTGATGTTGTCTACTTCCAAATGTCTTTGATTGTTATTTCAGACTACCAATAATAATAATGCATTCAGTTTTAATCTAATTCCATGACATAAATTCTTAAAAGAATTAAGAATTAATTGGCAGCGTCTCTTCTATGATCAAGTTTATACCAAAAGTTTTAAAGGTTTTGATATAAAAATCTTAGAGAAGGAGAAGCGAGAAAGAAGCAGTAGTGATAAGATGGGCTAAGTTTTAGAAGTTTATTCCGCCAAGAAAAAGATGTGTTTTGATTTTAATAAGGAAAGTCTAAAATAAATTAAATTTTAGCCTTGTGATCTCATAAAAAATTAAAAAAAAAAAACAAAAAGATTAAGAGGTTCCAAATCCATATGAGGTTAACTAATAAAAGAACGCATATTTTGATCAAATGTTGTCCCAGCAGCCCCAAAAATTGTCTTCTTTTTTTTTTTTTCGTGTGACCACCTTCATTATCTAAGATTAGAGATGTTAATGTGCCATGCAACAGTCAAAGTTAGGCTTACAATGGCTCATGGGCAAGCATGGTCCACCAACATAGTGAGTCGTGCTGTGTCGTGCCCAAATTTATTTAGCATAAGCCCGGCACGGCCTACAGCCCGAATCCACGTGTGTTGTGCTAAAAAAAAAACAGTTTGCAACCTTTATTTTTTAAAGTGTACTTGAAAAATTCACGTACCCGACGTACTATTTCTTCAAGCACATCATCTCATGCAATTACAATTAATAATAATAATTTTTTTATTAAAGGAACAATTTACATTTAATTAAGACATTAATACAATTATACAATAATATTATCTAATTTTAGCATTATTTTATTTTATTTATTCGTGTAAATATAAAAAATATTTCATTCACAAATAAAACATATCTCCTTTGACTAATTTATAATTTCATAAATGAAATATTAAAGTTGTAAAAATTTAGATTTATGATTTATAAAATCATGGTATTTATAATTTTATTTATTAAAATCATGAAATCATTTAATAATTATAAATATAAAACAATTAGAATTTTTTTTGAAACTAAGACTAAATTAATTTTAAAAAATTTGTGCTAATAAAATATATTAAAAATTTTAATTTCAAATTATTTGTAAAACATAACATTTTATTTTTTATTAAAAAAATTTACAAATATACTTTGGTGCACGTGCTATTCATGGCCTATAGGCAGCGTGCTTATCACGCAATTTTTTATGTTTTCGTACTTTGGCTCATCTCTAATCATATTGTATTTTTAAGGGCCACATACCTAAAATTCTAAGCACTGCCCGGTCCGGTCCACATGCGTGCTGCGTTTCGCGTGCCTTACTAAAATGTGCTTGTATCATGTTATGCTGTACAGATACATGTTGTACCATACCATACCACATGCTGTCCGGCCCATTGGCCATCTTTATCTAATATCAAATTTATACTTTCTTCTAGCTGATAAAACTTTTAACATTGTGGCCATTTAATGAGTATAAATGTAACCAATGTACTTGTAGTTCGATGGGAGAATACTTACACTCACAATATTGAGAGCAATAGTTCAAAAAGCTATAAAAGTATTTATGTGAGTTAGTTTCAATCATCCCTTAATTATCAAATAATTGAGTATAGTCGGTTTTCTCTCTTACGAAAGATGAGTGGAGTTGATGATTCTCGAATATTGAGAGAGTTAAAATTACGAACGCAGATTCGAGAGGATCATATGCTCGCAGTGAGGGGATACAATAATTCTGTGAGTCAGTATTTAAAAAAAATAAATAAATAATAGATATGTAAGAAGATAAATGAACGAATTATGAAAGAAAAATATTTTTTACATGATGTAAAGTAATTTACGTATTTGCTTTTGATTCTTGCCTCGGCCTCTGGTTTGTTGCAGCCAACTCTTCATCATCGTCATTTAATTTGACTTTTCAATATACTTCCAAATTGCGATGGCGAGATACATTGGACGACACTAATACGAGTCAAGTGATTTGCCTCGCAAGGCTTTAATTTGATTTTCATTTAATTAAATGAATGATATATTAGGATAACTTTTTCTTTCCTGTTGGTCAAATCATTATCAAAATGAGGCCAGTATTTTCTTGGACACATACGTGTGGGTAATTGTGTGGGTGTTGTTTAGTTGAGATAATAAAATTTTTTTGTGTTTAAAAGAGAATATTGGAAAATTTAAATTCTACTCATATAAGTAATAATAATAAATGAAGATTGATTATCCTAATAACTTACATATGACTGATTGTTTTAATCTTGGATATGAGTTGTCTTTTTGTTTTTCTCTCATTGTCTGTACAATTCATTGATGATAAAATAAAATTTCAATGTATAAATTATTTTAAATTCCAAACTTAAGGATCACCTGATAACTAAACAATAATAACATTAAAAAAATATTAAATAGAATATTATTTAAGAGTTTCATTTAAGACAAAATAAAAGAAAACAGAGATTCCACATGAAATAAAGCGAGTTTTTTTATCCATTAGCTTGTCCTTAACTTTAATATAGTTAAGATAAATAAATAAATAATCAATTAGTTATGTTATTCTACCAATAGTAAACATAGATTCTTTCACTTACTTAAAATAATACACACTAAAGACATAAAAATATATATTTAAAAATATTATAGAATAAAATATACTGCATTAGAGTATGTGTTTTTTTAAAAATATTTTAGTTTATCCTTTACCCTAATATAAACAGTGATTCCTGATTGAGAAGTTATTATTATTATTATTCAAAAATTTTGTTGACTTCATTAAAAAAAAAATTTAATCTATATGATAAGTTTGATTAGTGGTTTGCTGACAAAGTCGCAGTGGATGGTATCATCCAACAGTCGCACTCACTTTTTCAAATAGTTTTGGCTCAACTTTAATGAAATAGCTAAGTGACAAGGTAATTTGTTATTTTAAATTCTTGAATTGTCGTTAATCTTGTGTATTAGTTGTTGTTTTAAATCGACGACCATCAGACAACACCTCATTATAACAAGTGTGTATATTGTCGCTTCTCTTTACTACCCAAGAAACATTATGTTCATTCGAACCTCTCGTTGCTAACATACATCATTTACATGATTTCGAAGAACAATGGGCCTCGAAAAGTGTCGTTGTGAACCGTGTAATCTTAAAATCAAACTTGTACTAAAAGTAACTTTGCGCAACTCCAATGTTAACTCATTATTATAAGCGAACAACTTACTTACACCAATATCATCTGAATTACAATTTCTAAAAAAGTTTGGCGCAACCATGTTTGAAGCCAAGCTGGAGCAAGACTTACGAGAGCGTCAACTGTTATCCTCATCCTCGAATGAGCTATTGGAGAAATAGATCGGCTGTTTTTATTGTTCATAGGATTATCGTACTTACGTTCATCCTCATTATTAGTGGGAATATCGGAATGACTGACACTCCCATCATCAATTGGACTACTGAATTGAGTGACCCTCATACTATTAGACGGTTACATATGAATATTACATGTTTCTGTGTTGCTGATATCATCAACAAGATCATCATTATTGTGGAATGAAAAGTAACATTACTCTAATGACATCGTCGACGGTAACACTTCTTTTCTAACATCCGCTAACATAATGCCGTTGACATCAATGATGTCTGTTATTAAAAGGATTATCGTACTGATGCTCATCCTCATCATTAATGTCGTGAAATAAGGAATAATGTTGCTACAACGACATCTTCTTTGGTAACACCTCTTTTACAATATCGAGTTTTCAATATCGAAGACCTCTATATTTACTCTAAAAGAAGTTTTAGTGTCTACAAATGACTCAAGATCTTGACTCAAAATTCGAGGAGATATGGTCACAAATATAAGAATGCATCCATAGTTAGTCACATCAGAGACCATATATAATACAACCTTAACTATTTTATCATTAACTATGTCAATAAGTAGTAAACATGCACAATAAATTGTGTTACTAAATCTCAAAGTTGTCTTCATTGTAATATTATATTCATTAGGATATTATACGACCATCCTCCAACGTCTCTCACCAACTATTGTAACATAATTAAAGCATGGTTGAATTTATTAAGTCTGAATGTATTAGGAAAAAATAATACAAATATAATTACACAGTAGAAAACATAAAAAATGTGAATTTAAAAAATTTTTTAAAAATTTAAAAAATTGAAACTATATCTTGGTGCGACAAGTACCAAAATGTTTTACAAGGAACCTGTTGCACCTCATCAGGCAAGACAAGTGCTTCATCGCATCTTGTCGCACCTCTCTTAGTGCGATAAGTATCATGTCACATCAACAGATAGTTTAAATGCAATTTATATCGGAACTTGTAAACCTTGATCATCCATGTAAAGAATACAATTTATGGCTTTCACTTTTCTTTAAGCTAGTTTTATGATTTTCAATTTTTTTTTTACTTTAGAATATTTTTCAAGGACCTGGATCTACTTAAACAGCCTTTAGCAAGCTTTGAGTTTTGTCTTGCCTCAATTAGGCTTTCAAACCTTAAGCTTTTATATTTTCCTTAACACATTTTAAGAGCTTAACCTGTTCGAATTAATTTTGGTGAACTTGAGCTCTTTTTATCTCACCTTAAGCAGGCTTTGAGACTTTTGACATTTACATTTGCCTTAACATAATAAGAGCTTAATCTGCTTAAATTAATTTTGGCGAACTTTGGTTCTTTTTATCTCACCTTGAACAGACTTTAGGACCTTTGGCTTTTATGTTTACCTCAACATATTTTTAAAACGCTAAGATAAGATTGAAAATATACCTCGTTGCTTTTCTATTCGTGATCGACTCATTACATGCCTCAAATTCAAAGAAAATAAATTCATTAATTGAAACATCATAACTTTACAAAAGAACTTACTGGAAATACTTTTTTAAATACTCTGCATTCCAAGGTCTTTTGACTTCCCGTTCATTTAAATTAAGCTAACCTGTATTCCCCCGGACCAGCCACTCACAAAACCCTGTAAAAACCTTCTCATTTTGGACCTACCACTCCTTGGTTTCGATCATTGGTGTCTTGGTTTACTTTTTTAAGCACCCAATCTCCCGTTTTAAATTACCTGACGCGCACATTCTGGTTGTATATCGAGCCATCTTTTGTTAATACAGCCACTCTCCTCGATGACATTTCCTTCTTTTCTTGCAACAGATCAAGATTCAAGCAAATCTGCTCATCGTTCTATTCCTTATTAAAGTATTATGTCTGATCTGTGCCCATCCTAATTTCTACTGGAATTATAACTTCATACCCAAACGCTAAGGCATATGGCATTTCCCCTGTGGCAGTCTGTGGTTCAATAAGCCCATAGCACACCATGCAGTTCATTAACTTACGCCCCTTTCTTTTCTCCTAATATAGTCTTCAGAAGTCTCTTTATGGTTTTATTAGCCGCTTATACCTGTCTATTTGCTTACGGATGTGCCTACAAACAAAACTTCAACTCTATGCCCATATTTCTTCAGAAATCCTTAAACTTTTTGTTGTCAAATTGCTTCCTATTATTAGTTACCAAAGTATAAAGGATGTTGTATCTGCATATCACATTTCTCTAGATGAAATCATTTGCCATGCTCTCTGTAATCTTACTCAAAGCCTCCACTTCAATCCATTTTGTAAAATAATCTATTGCAACTACTACATGAGTTGCAGATACTCGTCTTTTAAGTAGAGGCCCGATCAAATCAATTCTCCACTAGGCAAATGGTCATGGTGAATTTACTACTAAGATTTTCTAGCTATTATGCTGAGACATGTATATCAAATAATCAAATTACCTACCTAAAAAGAATCACATCGAAAACCAAAAGATAATATGGTTAGTTTAAAGCTGAACCAAGATATGGTATCAATCATACTTATACATGAAGTTGTCGTTATGTTGTTTATGTATTTATTCTTCTTGAAAAAATACTGTAAGAAAAATCTCTCATACCTCCCTTGAACTTAAGACAGCACCAAAATCTTATCCAATTTGTTAAAAATATAGAAAGCTTTATATGCAAGCGATAAGTTTTCAAAGATTACCCAATAAGAAAATATTCTATTTTAGACAACCTTTCTCTTAGAAGCACTGATAATCAGGTGTCCAATATGCTTCCATGCAAGCAAAAAGTTTTCAAAAATTTACTCGACAAGGAAATCTTCTTTTTCAGAAAACTTCTATCTCTTATATGCACTAATGGTCAGGTGTCTAATCTTATTTTTTCTTGAAGAAGAAGAATATAATAGTATATCTATCAATTGTGTATATAAGAAATGTGTCGCATAGTTCATCAGCAGAAACCTTTCAAAAACCTCCACATTTTATTCTAAAATCATAATGGCAGAATTCCCAACTCGCCAATATAAAAACATTTATGTGTTTTATGGAAATAGCTTAGGAAATATTCCAGATTTGATTAATAATGCCAGAGAGCTTGGAAAGGTGTTAAGCGAATGAAAAATATGTTCGATGTATGGAAGCAGTGATATTGGGTATAGGTTTTTGAAAGACTTCTTGAATTGAATAATCGTGTTGTTGCTTTCATTGTTTTTTGGGGTGGATTTAAAACTATAGAAGAAATATTCTCTAGTGCTTTGTGGTCACAATAAAATAGGTTTAAAAAATCTATCAGTTTGCTAAATCTAAACAATTCTATAGCTTATTGTTGTTTTTTCTCGATGGCACTGTTTTGCAAGATTTTTTCATTTATAATGGCATAAAGATTTTTCGTTCATTCCAATACTGTTAATGAGTTATTCGATATGTTACAGGATATCATTTAAAGCTCATCTCAATCACACCTCAGCTTACATATAATGATGATAAAAAGCAAAGAGGACGATGATAAAGGCAAAAAACAATGGTGATAAGTGGAAAAAAGATGATGATAGCGACAAAAAAGATGATGGTGGCAAAAATGAAGAATATAAAAGTAAAATACGTAAAATGGTGAATTTAAGCTTTCATATGTGACTTTAAACATATATATATATATATATATATATATATATATATATATATATATATATATATATATATATGGGATAGATCAATAATCTTTTAAAAATACTCTTAAATTTACATTCATTAATATCTATTATATTTAGTTGAACCAATATTATGATTTGTTGAAATTAATATTTTCAGTTTCTCTCTCCATATAGACCCCATCCTAAATATTTCTTCCTCTTATATTTCTCACTCATGTGGAATCCACCCAAATCTTTCTCCAACTTATATTTTCTTTCTCTTTACAGTGCTCTCTTCTCTTTTTTATTTTTTATTATTTGCTTTTCTTTCTTTACACTCCAAATTCATATTTAACAAATGTTTGAATGTCTACTCATTGTCTAATCAACTTTTATGCTCAAGGCCATAACTTTCGAGTTTCTTCTAAAATGAGATTTAATTGGTTGCCTACAAACATCATTTATCATCAACTTTCATATCCATTAGCCATCGCTGGATTATTAATGGACTACCTCCTGCGCCAATTATTAACCAAACAACAATTCATTTTCTTATTGCAATACTTTATATTAAGGTTTTGATTTTTATTCTGTCAAACAAGATAAAATCCTTTAGCACCAACGGTTAATGGTATTAATATTACACAGCCATTAACAAATAAGGCATGGTATAATTTAAAAGGGTAAGACTAATCTCCAATCATTTAGCAGCTGAAAAGTGAAAAACTTCATTGGCTCAGGGGGCTGGTAATGCAAAACAAGTAACCTAAAACTTATCCTACATAAGGAAGTATTTTACTTTTAAGGATTCTTTTAATTTAGATGAAAATAAAATGATTCCAAATCGAAATTCTTTAATTCAGACATTATCACAAAGAATTGTGGTTGAGGAAAAAGAAACAAGAGAAGAGAAGAAGAGAGAGAGAGAGAGCACGTGCAAAAGAGAGAGAAAATATAAGACGAAGAAAGATTTGTGGTGGGATCCATATGGAGATAGAAATTGCACAAATTGGTGAGAAGAACAAGAGAGAGAGAAGCACGTGCAAAGAGAAAATATAAGACGAAGAAAGATTTGTGGTGGGATCCATATGGAGATAGAAATTGAGGATATTTAATTTTAATAAATTACATCCATTAGTTCAACTATATTAATAATTGTAAATTTAAGAATATTTTTAAGAGCGAGGCCTGTTAATCCGCCCTATATATATATATACATAATGTACTAATGCAATATAATAAAAAAAATAAGTGTTTCATTCTGAGTGCATATTAACCTGTAGAAAATGCTTACTGATTATGATGCTTTTTTTTTCTATAGCATAAATGATCCTGCATGGTTAGGACAAGAAATAATAATTAAATGATTTTCCATGTAAGATACTTACTTTTTTAGGAGATATGGGCTTTGAATTCTTGCAAGGTAAATGGCTACATAAGTTGTTGGAAATCTCATGAGAAAAATGAATTCATGAGGACATTTGCATATACTGAAAGCTTATGCATGCCTAGGAAATGTGTATCTATCATATACTATTAGATTTCCTCGGCCTCTGGTTTGTTGCAGCCAACTCTTCATCATCGTCATTTAATTTGACTTTCCAATATAATTCCAAATTGCGATGGCGAGATACATTGGACGACACTAATACTAATGAAGTGATTTGTCTCGCAAGGCTTTAATTTGATTTTCATTTAATTAAATGAATGATATATTAGGATAACTTTTTCTTTCCTGTTAGTCAAATCATTATCAAAATGAGGCCAGTATTTTCTTGGACACATACGTGTGGGTGATTGTGTGGGTGTGGTTTAGTTGAGATAATAAAATTTTTTTATGTTTAAAAGAGAATATTGGAAAATTTAAATTCTACTCATATAAGTAATAATAATAAATGAAGATTGATTATCCTAACAACCTACATATGACTGATTGTTTTAATCTTGGATATGAGTTGTCTTTTTGTTTTTTTCTCTCATTGTCTGTACAATTCATTGATGATAAAATAAAATTTCAATATATAAATTATTTTAAATTCAAAACTTAAGGATCACCTGATAACTAAACAATAATAACATTAAAAAATATTAATTAGGATATTATTTAAGAGTTTTATTTAAGACAAAATAAAAGAAAGCAGAGATTCCACAGAAATAAAGTGAGTTCTTTTTATTCTTTAGCTTGTCCTTAACTTTAATATAGTTAAGATAAATAAATAAATAATCAATTAGTTATGTTATTCTACCAATAGTAAACATAGATTCTTTCACTTACTTAAAATAATACACACTAAAGACATAAAAATATATATTTAAAAATATTATAGAATAAAATATACTGCATTAGAGTATGTGTTTTTTTAAAAATATTTTAGTTTATCCTTTACCCTAATATAAACAGTGATTCCTGATTGAGAAGTTATTATTATTATTATTCAAAAATTTAGTTGACTTCATTAAAAAAAATAATAATCTATATGATAAGTTTGATTTGTGGTTTCGTTGACAAAGTCGCGAGTGGATGGTATCATCCAACAGTCGCACTCGCTTTTTCAAATAGTTTTGGCTCAACTTTAATGAAATAGCTAAGTGACAAGGTAATTTGTTATTTTAAATTCTTGAATTGTCGTTAATCTTGTGTATTATTTGTTGTTTTAAATCGACGACCGTCAGACAACACCTCATTATAACAAGTGTGTATATTGTCACTTCTACTTACTACCCAAGAAACATTATGTTCATTCGAACCTCTCGTTGCTAGCATACATCATTTACATGATTTCGAAGAACAATGGGCCTCGAAAGGTGTCGTTGTGAACCGTGTAATCTTAAAATCAAACTTGTACTAAAGGTAACTTTGCGCAACTCCAATGTTAACTCATTATTATAAGCGAACAACTTACTTACACCAATATCATCTGAATTACAATTTCTAAAAAAGTTTGGCGCAACCATGTTTGAAGCCAAGCTGGAGCAAGACTTACGAGAGCGTCAACTGTTATCCTCATCCTCGAATGAGCTATTGGAGAAATAGATCGGCTGTTTTTATTGTTCATAGGATTATCGTACTTACGTTCATCCTCATTATTAGTGGGAATATCGGAATGACTGACACTCCCATCATCAATTGGACTACTGAATTGAGTGACCCTCATACTATTAGACGGTTCCATATGAATATTACATGTTTCTGTGTTGCTGATATCATCAACAAGATCATCATTATTGTGGAATGAAAAGTAACATTACTCTAATGACATCGTCGACGGTAACACTTCTTTTCTAACATCCGCTAACATAATGCCGTTGACATCAATGATGTCTGTTATTAAAAGGATTATCGTACTGATGCTCATCCTCATCATTAATGTCGTGAAATAAGGAATAATGTTGCTACAACGACATCTTCTTTGGTAACACCTCTTTTACAATATCGAGTTTTCAATATCGAAGACCTCTATATTTACTCTAAAAGAAGTTTTAGTGTCTACAAATGACTCAAGATCTTGACTCAAAATTCGAGGAGATATGGTCACAAATATAAGAATGCATCCATAGTTAGTCACATCAGAGACCATATATAATACAACCTTAACTATTTTATCATTAACTATGTCAATAAGTAGTAAACATGCACAATAAATTGTGTTACTAAATCTCAAAGTTGTCTTCATTGTAATATTATATTCATTAGGATATTATACGACCATCCTCCAACATTTCTCACCAACTATTGTAACATAATTAAAGCATGATTGAATTTATTAAGTCTGAATGTATTAGGAAAAAATAATATAAATATAATTACACAGTAGAAAACATAAAAAATGTGAATTTAAAAAAATTTAAAAAATTTTAAAAATTGAAACTATATCTTGGTGCGACAAGTACCAAAATGTTTTACAAGGAACCTGTTGCACCTCATCAGGCAAGACAAGTGCTTCATCGCATTTTATCACACCTCTCTTGGTGTGATAGGCATCATGTCACATCAACAGACAGTTTAAATGCAACTGCCTGTTAGTACGATAGGGCGCCTGTCGCACCAAATTTGGTGCGACAAGGCTTATCCCAATAAACATCTCGTCGCACACTTATGTGTATAATAGTTATACAAAAGTATAATTCCGTTTAATTAGCTTTGATCCTTTTTCAATTTGTTGGATTTGTGTTGGATTGGTGCTGGATTCAAATGAATTTTGGTGTATTTAGTCAAAATTTACTTTTGTCGTTTGCCATCACCATTCGTCGCTACCTATGATGATTCAAGAGAGAAAAGCTAGTTACGGTTTGGTGAAGACTGAAGAGGGAGAAAAGTTTTATTTGAAATAAGGAGGGTAATTTGGGACAAAAAACTTATGTTTGACAAGTTATGATAAGAAATAGTTTTTGGGTTAGATTTGTAAATTTCCCCTGTAAAAATGCTTGGAGAGATAGGATTTGGTAGTTTCTTGTTCACGACGTATAAAAGAAAGATGGGCCGGGTACGTCCATGATTATAAAAAAGATATTTTTATCATTTTTTAAAAATATCTTGCATTAATTACACCTAATCATCACCCTTAGTTATTCATTTGTCTAACGGTGCATTTATTAAACTGAAATTGGAATTGACTGAAATCAGAATGGATAGAAATGTGAATTGGTTGGAATAGAAATATAGAATAAGAACCATAATAAGTTGTTTACTTAAATTATAAAAATTAGAATCAGAATAAACAGAATTGTCATTAATGTCTTTACTTAATTAGACGTGGGTGGTGGGTAATGTCAAATAAATATTATTAGACTTCAACTTTTCTCACAATTAGAATTGAAGTGAGACGATTTTTTAAAATAATATGAAAGAGACATTGTCCTTCCCCTACTGCCCTACATATCAGTAAACACGTTTTTTTTATTAGTTTTCGAGAAGTGTTGATCCCTAGTCTAATCGTGAATTCACATTAGTGATTGATTTTTTATTCTTAAATATACTGTTGATTTGTATAAATATATGTATAGGTTAACATCTTTGCTCATCTCGGGGGTAATGTCAAATAAAGAAATGAAGCCTCGCGGTTTGTTCAGCCCAAGCATTCTCTCATTTATTTCTTCTCTTTTATTGTTATTTCATGGGGTGGCTTTAGCGGCTGAAAATCGTGAAAATTTTCTCAAATGTCTTTCTCTACAATCTGACACCATTTCGAAAGTAATTTACACCCAAAACAACTCTTCATATTCGTCGGTATTGAAGTCTTCAATACGAAATCTTGTTTTCTCAACACCCACAAACCCGAAACCTCTATTCATCATCACCCCACTTCACGTGTCCGAAATTCAAGCAGCCATTAAATGCTCCAAAAAAAATGGTCTGCAAATTAGAGTGCGAAGTGGAGGTCATGATCTTGAGGGTCTTTCCTCTATTTCTGACGTTCCTTTCATCATTGTTTATTTGATAAATTTTTGTGAAATCAACATTGATGCAGATGCAAAAACAGCATGGGTTCAATCTGGTGCCACCGTCGGGCAACTTAATTATAGAGTTGCCGAGAAGAGTCAAAATCTGCAAGCCTTTCCGGTAGGAACTTGCCCTGGTGTGGCTGTTGGTGGACATTTTAGTGGCGGTGGCTATGGTGCCTTGTTGCGAAAATACGGTGTTGCGGCTGATCACATAGTTGATGCTCACATGATTGACGCCAAAGGTCAGAAATTTTAAAGAACAATAAAGAGAAAAGACAAATGAATCACTATGGTTATAGGACTCAATTGTCCAAATAAAAATGCTTATGTGACTATGTCTGAAAAATAATGTGCCTTTATAATTATATTTCCAAATCGTAGGATATTGAAAAATAATATAATTAGTATAATTTGAGAATGATCGATACACATAAATAAATGAATTAAATTAATTTTTATTTAACGAATATTAAGATAATAAATCATATATAAGTACTTTTTATAAACAAAATAGGAGGTGGAAAAAAGTCAAATTAATTTTAATTTAGCCCTCTAATTACATCTTCAAAATTTGTACTCGGGTAACCAGCTAAAGAAAGCTATTTGAAAATAATTTGTGCATGCCTTTGATGGCATAATCAATCACTTCATTTACATCTCCATAGTTTCGATTATTTTCAGGTATATTTTTAAATAGAGAATCAATGGGAGAAGATATATTTTGGGCTATTCGCAGATTGAAGAATCAATGGGAGAATATTTTTAAATAGAGAATCAATCACTGGGTCAATGAACGCAGGAATAGTTGCAGATTGAAGGTCTATAATTGGGATATTCTTGTTCTGAGTTCTTGATATTATTGCTTTGTTCTTGTTCAGAGTTTTGGATATTATCACTTTGTTCTGCTACATTAATTAGAAAAATATGAGCTTGCTAGTATGGCTTCTTATTAAAGATCATAATTTTCATGGGGTTGTGCAAATTCGTCCGATAAGACTATTAACATCTATGTCAAACTTTCAATCAGATCATATAAATGCCATCTAATTCTATCAAATTTTGCTACTAAAACAGTCCCCTGACTATTGGAAAATTCATAAAGTTGAAGAAATGAAATGGTTTTATTAATGCTTAGATCCAATTACTATATAAAATACCAGCAGCAAAAAGTAACCATGGTGATGAAGGAGCATAAATCAATTTAAGTTTCTGATATTAACAATTCAAATTGAAATACACTTAAATTCATTAATGATTAATCAACTTCAAATCAACACTATAATCGGTCTTTCCACGTCTAGTTCAAAATAAAGGAAGCCCATTATCGGTCTTTCCACGTCTGGTGGCAATTAAAAAAGTAAATTCTTTTTCGTTAAGGGCGATTAGAGGCAACAGCCTCCACATCTCGTAAAGATACCCAAATCTCATCTCACTTTTATACTTAAGGCCATTTACTGCTCATATTTTCTTACTTGGCTCTTTCCTTCATCTCTTCTTTTAAATTTTTTTGTTTTTAGTTTCTTGGAACGTGTCTTATAAAATTGGGGAAGAATTGAAGTTGTATGTAGATACTTCCTTGGACAACATCAGCTTGTGTAAAGAATTACTAACTTTAAGCAACCTAGCCGAGTTTGGTCTGGTGTCTGAAGGAGAAAAGATGAGTAGCAGCATTCTTGCTAGGTTAAAAAATCGTTATGACATTATTAACACTCTGACAAGCTCTTCTGCACTATCGAAGAGGTTAAGAGTTGACCAAACTGCTTTCCCCATTAGGACTCTTCCTCCTCCTCCTCTTTCAGAAGGTGGGAATGTGATCGATAAGACCCTATCAAAAGATTCTACTACCTTTGTTCTTGTTAATGGTAAAACCCGGTAATCACGATCGAGAGAGCAAGCTAATTTTGTGACTCCCTATGTCAATGAGTTCACAAGGCATGTATAAGAGGATTTTATTACAGAGTTAGACGCTCATGATCTTAACAAATTAGCTAACTCCTTCCAGTGTTTTGTATGCCGACTTGCTGCTGCCTCTACTGCTTTCAAATCAAGGGTCTTCAACTATGACAAGAGACTCAAAACTGAAAATCAAAACTTGAGGAAGGATCTAGAACAGGAAAATTAATAATCGGCAAAGCTTTAAACCGAATCTCTACATTTGAGGAGAAAATTGTCATGGCCGATTTAAAAGCACTTCAGCTTGAAAATGAGTTATCCATAATAAGGGATGAACTTGTAAATGCACGGAAGAATCTTGACATACTGAGATTTTCCTTTAAAAGGACTATAGAAGTTGAGACATCACATCTCAAGCGAGACTTGATGTTTTGGAGAAGTAACTTACCGATAAATATAATAATGGACTAAATTCTGTTATAATATATCATGTCTGTTTTGAGATAAGAATACATTGTCGTGCACTATTACGCGGTGAGGATTGTAACTTTCCATGAATTTTTCATTTATCGCTCAACGATGGAACTTTGTTTATTTTTTTTTTTTTGAGGATCGACGAATACCTTGGTTATATTTCATCTCTTTAACAAGTTTATTAATGAGCATAACGGCCCTATTATTACGCTAAAGAGAAGAACCTATGATTAGGTTTTGGGAAATTTTCAAGCGAACAATTTTAACGAAATCACTCAATTTCTTATTTTACTATATTCAACTCTATGTATTCCTCTATCCATGGAATACATTGAATGTACTGAAATGACTATAACTGAGTTTACATTATTAGTAATATGATTACTCTAGGAGGAATGTTTTTATGCTGTTTCTATTATATTTAGTTGAACCAATGTTATGATTTGTTGAAACTAAATATCCTCAGTTTCTCTCTCCATATAGACCCCACCCTAAATATTTCTTCCTCTTATATTTCTCACTCATGTGGAATCCACCCCAAGTCTTTCTCCAACTTATATTTTCTTTCTCTTTACGAGTGCTCTCTTCTCTTTTTTATTTTTATTGCTGACTTTTTATTTGCTTTTCTTTCTTTACACTCCAAATTCATATTTAACAAATGTTTGAATGTCTACTCATTGTCTAATCAACTTTTATGCTCAAGGCCATAACTTTCGAGTTTCTTCTAAAATGAGATTTAATTGGTTGCCTACAAACATCATTTATCATCAACTTTCATATCCATTAGCCATCATTGGATTATTAATGGACTACCTCCTGCGCCAATTATTAACCAAACAACAATTCATTTTCTTATTGCAATACTTTATATTAAGGTTTTGATTTTTATTACATCAAACAAGATAAAATCCTTTAGCACCAACTGTTAATGGTATTAATATTACACAGCCATTAACAAATAAGGCATGGTATAATTTAAAAGGTTAAGACTAATCTCCAATCATTTAGCAGCTGAAAAGTGAAAAACTTCATTGGCTCAGGGGGCTGGTAATGCAAAACAAGTAACCTAAAACTTATCCTACATAAGGAAGTATTTTACTTTTAAGGATTCTTTTAATTTAGATGAAAATAAAATGATTCCAAATCGAAATTCTTTAATTCAAACATTATCACAAAGAATTGTGGTTGAGGAAAAGAAACAAGAGAAGAGAAGAAAGAGAGAGAGAGACACGTGCAAAAGAGAGAGAAAATATAAGGCGAAGAAAGATTTGTGGTGGGATCCATATGGAGATAGAAATTGAGGATATTTAATTTCAATAAATTACATCCACTAGTTCAATTCACATACAATGAATATTAATAATTGTAAATTTAAGAATATTTTTAAGAGCGGGGCCTGTTGATCCGCCCTATATATATATACATAATGTACTAATGCAATATAATAAAAAAAATGAGTGTTTTATTCTGAGTGCATATTAACCAGTAGAAAATACTTACTGATTATGATGTTTTTTTTTTATAGCATAAATGATCCTGCATGGTTAGGACAAGAAATAATAAGTAAACGATTTTCCATGTAAGATACTTACTTTTTTAGGAGATATGGGCTTTGAATTCTTGCAAGGTAAATGGCTACATAAGTTGTTGGAAATCTCATGAGAAAAATGAATTCATGAGGACATTTGCATATAGTGAAAGCTTATGTATGCCTAGGAAATGCAATAAATAATGTATGAATTGTACATATACGTTGTCAACCTTCATGAGGGTATCCATGTGCAGAGAACAAGTGGAACTCTGTGAAAACATATCACAAAGGCATCATTTCCAGGTAAATCTATGGTAGGGCTTCAGTAGATTTACAGTGTATCTGACTAATGACATAGGCTTATAATACACTTTTATTTTTGCCTAAGCATTCTGATCCGCGTTTACATATATTTACCAATAGTATTGCTTGAGCCATTTCCCATTTATAGGGTCATGAAGGATTTGCCCTTCATCGTTGGAGAGCCAATAGTAACCAGTGTCATGGTCTTCTCGGTCTATAAATGGTCTTTCCCGGGGTAGTGAGAATTCGATTGGAGCTTATAGGTCTTTTCTCATATAGTCATCTACCCGTAGCACGAGATCGTATACATTGACTTTTCTTTGTTTTAACGGCTTTGGCATAGGTTTATGTAATTCATTGTTGTAGATTTGTTTGTGATCCTGGACATGTTTTATTATTTCTTCTTAAGTTTCAATCTGAGTTAAATGGGTCTTTGAAGATGTTTGTGCTTCGGCAATAGCTATTATGACTCGGGCTATAGGGAGAGACAATTCAATCGATGTGATTGCTTGACACCATATATAAGGAATACGGTGAGAAACTAGTTGATTCTCTTGGCGAGGTTACGTAGTCCTAAAATGCGTGCTGTGAGGTATGCAATTCAATCGACTTTGTAGTCATGCACTCACTTGTTTAGGATATTTATAATGACTTTGTTGGTGGCCTCAGCTTGGCCATTACTTTGTGGATAATATAGTGTCAACCTTTAGTTTTTAATGTTATAGTGAGCAATGGTAGTATTCACATATTTTTTGACGAACAGTGTGCCATTGCCGTAATAATTTTGTATGGTATGCCAAAGTGACATATGATATGCTTACGTAAGAAATATGACCACGGTTGCTCTAGTAGCTTTCTTTATAGGGATTGCACGGACCATTTGGTGAAATATTCTATGGCTGTAAGAGTCCAAATATTGCCACGTCATGGTGGATAAATAGGCCTTATTAAATCCAGTTCCCAAATGTGGAACAACCATGGTGATGTCATATTTTACAATAAGGTAGGATGAGTATGCTGAAGAGTCCCATGGATTTAGCAAGTATGACATTTCTTGACAAACTTCTCGGCTTCTTTTTTTATTATGGGCCAATAATAGCCCACATTCAACGATTAGCGACACTGACTTTCTTGACCTTGATGTGCTCTATACTCTCAATCATGCACTTTTTGTAATGCCCTATCTGGCTCATAGTAACCTAGATACTTCAATGGATTTCCATTAAACCATTTTCTGGATTTCCATTAAACCATTTTCAGAACAGGATATCACCTTCCATAAAATATCTCTTGGCTGTCTATTTGATCTTGTGCGGCTCTTTAAGATTCTAGGTTAGTGTCTTGTATTATAAATAGTCAATATAAGGCTTTCTTCAATCTTCATACATGGTGGCTATAAGGACTTGTTCTGTACGATTCAAGCTTTGGCACTTAATGCAAGATGACTGAATGGCATGTGCTTATCTTTTCATGCCAGGCCAGTAGTAGCTTGTTCTTTGTATCTTTTTATCTGAATTTAGGTTTTATTGCACAAGATACTTCATCTATTTTATGGAGTAGCTTTCCACGTTCTTGCTCGTGGATATATTTCATAACGATACCTCTAGGTATAGGCTTGTAAAGAACTACCATAATCAAGCATTAATCATTTGTTTGCTTAAGATTGAGGCTCTCAATAAGTTATTTCGTAATAGCAATGTGCCGGTTTGTCTCATTGTTCGCTTCCTTTTCAATCAATCTTTAAAATTACGGGTTCGAGTCTTTCACGAGATTGTGACTTGAGTCATTTCTTCTACTAAGTTGATCTTAGCTCCTAGCGTGGCTAGTGCATCGACGTACTTATTCCTTTATCTCCCAACATGTTCTCTTGTGAAAGTTTCGGAGTTAATAGAAGTTTTATGATGTATGTTTGATATGAAGCTACTGCTGGTTCTTTTCACGATAAAATGATCAATGATCCGTTGAATTACTAAATTTGAATCTTCTATAAGCTTGACTCTCTTAGCTCTAATTTTCTTTCGTTGTAAATAGACCGATAATTGCTTGCTTCATACTCTATTATTATTGGTGCAAGAAAAATCCAACTTGAAAGATAATCTTGAAACTCTTTCAATAGGATCAATAATGACCAAACCTGCGCCTCTTGCTACTTTAGTTGAATATCCATTGAAATAAATTGTCCACCAATCTTCAATTTCTAAGATAAAGCGATTACGGTATGAAAAAATTCCTAAGAAGTTCTTGCAATCGAGATGTATTTTGATTTGCAAAGAATGCGGTAATCATATCTACAATCGCTTGGCCTTTTATAGCACTTGGTGTTACACACACAATATCAAATTTTGCAAGGAGTAAAAGCCACTTGGCTAGCTTTCCGAGTAGCGTAGGCTCGAGTAATAAATAGCGGACCGAGTGCGCTTTAACCATAAGATGCAAGCGATGGGAGAGAAAATATTGTCTTAACTTTTAGGAAGCATAAACAATAGCTAGGCAAACATGTTCATTGTTTGGGTAATATCGAGGCGAGTCTTCTCAAGGCCCTTCCATCTCGAATAAAATACCCAGAGGACGACCTAGCTCGAGCGGAAGTCCCGAGCCAGCGGCACGAAGGCGATCTCACTGGGCGTCAAAGGCTGGTCAAGGTCGAGGAATTGAGCCATCCGAGCTCAGAGCTCTCTTGCCAGCTCGAGGTCGTCTCTTCCGGTCAAAGATGGTCAAGGTCGAGGAATTTAGAGCCATCCGAGCTCCGAGCTCTCTTGCCTGCTCGAGGTCGTTTCTCCCGGTCAAAGCTGGTCAAGGTTGAGGACCGAGCACTCCTTTCACCTCTCATGAAGGTAAGTCCCGAAGCACAACTAGGTTGCGCCCGGTCATGGACCGAATGGAATGTAAGACCCAGCTCAGGGCAGCCCGACCCATTTTCTCAGAATCCTGGCACATCTTTTAATGTCTGACCAGGGCCCCACATGGTATGCTGTTGATACTATTACCGATGGCCGGTACATGCCCCCACGGTGTCATCATTCCTAGCGCACATGCCGAGCATGGTGAGCCAGCCACGTGAATCGGGTTAAGGAGGCAGTAGCGCATCCCGAGGAATATTACGCCAATCACGGCTGTCGGAGGGACCCGGATACCTCAAGCGCGGGAATGGACGGTCGGGAGAGTAAGAGCGGGAAAAATGGAGTATAAAAGGACACGAACGGGTACGTTACAAGAGTTGAAAATTTTCATTCACAAGGGTTCCGAAAGCTTATACAGGTTCTTCCTATTCTAATTTCTCTTATCCGGATTCTCCGAAAACACCATATTTACTCAAAAAGGGAAGGCGAAAAATATCCCTTTCATCTTTCCGGTCTCTCTCACTAAGGAAGATACCAAAAAGAACAACCCGATTACTGACTTAAGCGTCGGAGGGTTTTCGCCGAAACATGCCCGGCTACCACGACCCGATTTTACGTGAGTGCGAGGCTCGAGATCTACGTTGCGGAAAAGACAGTGGAATAGGGACGAAAGAGACAATCCTGCTCGAGCTCGAGCTTATCATGAGCGGAAGGTTCGAGACCTTGTTTGAAAGCCTTGTTCGAAGGTTGAAGGCACTATTTGAAGGCACGCGGGAAAAATTGCATCAACATCTTTTGGTGCCGTCTGTGCACATAGAACGGTTCAACGACATGACATGGGTGCAAGGATTGTCAGCAGCTCAGAGGTGCCGGGCCTTTCTACTCACCACGGAGGGAAGAGCGAGAGAATGGTACCATGAGACTCCACGGGAAGCATCTTGAGCTTTGAGCAGATGTGTAGGGAGTTCGCGAGAGCAATTCAGGGCGCGATGGCCCCGAGGATGACATGATGGGTTGTCGAGTAAGGCAGAGGGAGGGAGAATCTCTCTGGGAGTTTGTCAAAAGATACCATAGATCGGTTCTAGATTATGGTGCGTTTAACCATCCCCAAGCTCTGAGAGGATTGAAGGATGGGATCCGGATAGGGAGACCATGGTATAATCTACGGAGTCCTTCGATCCGTTCGTATTCGGACGGCGTATGAGCGGTGGCTGGATATGGTAGTTGAAGAAGAAAAAGCGCAAGGCGAGGAATGAGCAGGTCAATGGAGCGAGGAGAAAGGAGAAAGGGGTCTGCAGGGGACACAAGCTTAGCGACAAGGCACGGGTTACCCATCTGACCACTTACGGAGAGCTCCCCGCGCGGATGGTTCCCCTGCCATCTCGCGGGTCTCGGGCTGGGATCACGAGAGTGCAGGCGTCATGATGGCCACACATCCCATGACCCGGCCACCAAGCGGACTTGAGGTGAACCACAGCAGGGCCGATCGTCCATTGCCACCCTCACGAGAAGCTTCCCGAGGGATGAGGGCGATACTAGTGGTGGAGCAGAGCCACAACTACAGGCGATATCACGAGGTTGAAGGTATCTCTTAAGAGGTACTTCAAGTGGGTGAGGGCGAGGACTGCTGAGCCTTCCAACGCCGATGGCTAAGTCAGCTGGCAAGCGGAACAGGGAGCGGTTCTGCCATTTCCATGGTGACCACGGCCACTCCACATCACAAGTGCCGTGATTTGAAAAACTAGGTGGAGGATCTGGTTATGAATCGATACATGGATGAGTTTGTTAAAGGAGGGCATCCGGTGGTTGAGCAGCAGCCTGAAGAAGATGGCCGGGCTTACGAAATAGACATAGAACCACCGTCCGCGAGGGTAATCTCAGGAGGGCCCACGATGGCAGGAAGTTCCAATAGGGCTCGAGAAAACTACTGCAGATATGCCGCTGCCGGCCGAGAAGTCTTGTTCACTGCCCCTGCTGCCACAAAGGCCAAGGTTCGGCAGGTGCCAATTATGTGGACGGATGAAGATGAGGAGAGGGTGCTGTACCCTCACGAGGATGCCTTGGTGGTAAAAGCCAATGTAGCAAACAAGGAAGTTCATCGAATACTGGTTGACTCTGAGAGCTCGGTGGATATTTTTTCAAATCCACACTCGAGGATTTAGGAATAACAGGCCCGAGCCTCGAGCAGACGAGCACTTCCTTGAAATGATTCGTGGGAGGAAAGCTAATACCACTGGGAATCATCAAGCTAGCAGTAACCATGGGCTCGAAGCCTTTCGAGAAGAACATGATGCTAGATTTCGTGGTGGTAGATGAAGCCAGCCCATACCAGGCAATTTTAGGGAGGCCGTTTATGAGGATCAGCCAATGCATGCTATCTACCCATTACTTAGCCCTAAAGTATCGAGTAAATGGGGCTGTAGGGGTCGTGAAAGGCAGCAAAAGGGTGGCGAGGAGATGCTACGCTGTAGCTGCCAAAGAAACCATGCAGATAACCTCATTGGACTCAAGGGGAAAATAAAGGAGTAGAAGCAGGAGCACAACTCTTGATCAAATACTTCCAGTAAGTTCCCTTGTATTGTGAAGTGTTAATGTAAGATTCCTACCAAAAATGGGATGTGTAAAGGTGTAAATGTATATGAGAATAAGAAAAGCATTCATAATGTAAGTTCAAAATGAAGACCAGAAGCACAAGAATAAGCTTGGGTCAATTGCAGGCCCGAGCAGAAGTTCAAGAAGAGCTCCATGGCCAGATGTCTCAAAGCCTAAGTCTTAGGCCGGACGGTGCCACGCTTGGGTCAATTGCGGGGCCGGCGGGAGTAGAGTTCAAGAAGAACTCCTTGGCGGAAGTCCCAAGCCTAAGTCTTAGGCGGGACGATGCTAAGCTTGGGTCAGTGCGAGGCCGGCGGGAGTAACCTGAAGGCAGCTTAGGTCAATTGCGGGCCCGAGCGGATGATCGAGAAGAACTCCTCGGCCAAATGTCCCAAAGCCTAAGTGTTAGGCGGGACGGTGCCAAACTTGGGTCAGTGCGAGGCCGGCGGGAGTAACACAAGAAGGCGGCTTGGGTCGATTGCGGGCCGGCGGAAGATCGAGAAGAACTCCTCGGCGGAAGTCCCAGAAACCTAAGTGTTAGGCGGGACGGTGCAATGCTTGGGTCGATTGTGGGCCCGGCGGGAATAGAGTTCAAGAAGAACTCCTTGGCGCAGAAAGTCCCAAAGCCTAAATCTTAGGCGGGACGGTGCCAAGCTTGGGTCAATTGTAGGCCCGAGCAGAAGTTCAAGAAGAGCTCTTTGGCGAGAAGTCCCAAAGCCTAAGTGTTAGGCGGGACGGTGCCAAACTTAGGTCAGTGCGAGGCCGGCGGGAATAACACAAGAAGGCGGCTTGGGTCGATTGCGAGGCCGAGCGGTTATCGAGAAGAACTCCTCGGCCGGATGTCCCAAAGCCTAAGTCTTAGGCGGGATGGTGCCAACTTGGGTCGATTGCGAGGCCGGCGGTAGTATCACGGAAGAAGCTTGGGTCGATTGTAGGCCGGCGAAGCTCAGAAGAACTCCTCGGCGGAAGTCCCAAGCCTAAGTCTTAGGCGGGACGGTGCCAAGCTTGGGTCAGTTGCGAGGCCGGCGGGAGTATCCATGAAGAAGCTTGGGTCGATTGCAAGCCGGCGAAGTTCAGAAAAGCTCCATGGCGGAAATCTCGAAGCCTAAGTTTTAGGTAGGACGGTGCCACGCTTGGGTGGATGCGAGGCCCGGCGGGAGTAGAGTTCAAGAAGAACTCCTTGGCGGAAGTCCCAAGCCTAAGTCTTAGGCGGGACGGTTCAAGCTTAGGTCAGTGCGAGGCCGGCGGGAGTAACACCGGAAGAAGCTTGGGTCGATTGCGGGCCGGCGGAAGATCAAGAAGAACTCCTTGGCCGAAGTCCCAAAGCCTAAGTGTTAGGCGGGACGGTTGCCTAACTAGGTCAGTGCGGGCCAGGCGGAAGATCAGAAGAACTCCTTGGCCGAAGTCCCAAAGCCTAAGTGTTAGGCGGGACGGTGCCAAGATGGGTCAGTCTGAGGCCGGCGGGAGTATCACAAGTAGAAGCTTGGGTCGATTGCGGGCTGGGCGGAAGATCAAGAAGAGCTCCTTGGCGAGTCCCAAGCCTAAGTCTTAGGCAGGACGGTGTCAAGCTTGGGTCGATTGCGAGGCCCGGCGAAGTTCGAGAGGAACTCCTTGGCGGAAGTCCCAAGCCTAAGTGTTAGGCGGGACGGTGCTAAGCTTAGGTCAGTCTGAGGCCGGCGGGAGTAGCTGAGAAGAAGCTTGGGTCGATTGTAGGCCCGGCGGAAGGCCTGCAGTGGGATCAACCACGTGTCCGCCTCAAATGCTAAATGATAGAAGCGGGAGACAAGCGGGAAGCGTGGGGAGCGTAAAGGCCGCAATTTGGTCCATCATTAATGAGTTTCGAGTCTTATCTCGTTTCACTCAAAGACTAGAGCGGGGGCTGAGTGCTTGGGTAATGTCGGGCAAGTCTTCTCGAGGCCCTTCCAGCTCGAATAAAATACCCAGGGACTGACCTAGGCTGGAGCGAAGTCCAGAGCCAGCAGCGAAGGCAGATCTCACTGGGCGTCAAAGGCTGGTCGAGATCGAGGAATTCGAGCCATCAGAGCTCAGAACTCTCTTACACGCTCGAGGTCGTCTCTTAGATCAAAGATGGTCAAGGTTGAGGAATTCGAGCCATCAGAGCTATGAGCTCTCTTGCACTGCTCGAGGTCGTCTCTCCCGGTCCAAAGCCGGTCAAGGTCAAGGATCGAGCACTCCTTTCACCTTTCATGGAAGGTAAGTCCCCGAGCACAACTAGGTTGCGCCAGTCATGGGACGAATGGAATGTGAGACCCAGCTCAGGGCAGCCCGACCCGTTTTCTCAGAATCCTGACACACCTTTCAATGTCTGACCAGGGCCCCACATGGTATGGTGGTGATACTATTGCTAGATGGTCGGCACATGCCCCACGGTGTCATCATTCCTAGCGCACATGTCAGAGCATGGTGATGCAGCCACGTGAACCGGGTTAAGGAGACAGCCGCGCATCCCTAGGGAATATTATGCCAATCCCGGCTGTCAGAGAGACCCAGACACCTCATGCGCGGGAATGGACGGTCGGGAGAGTAAGAGCGAGAAAAATGGAGTATAAAAGGAAACGAACGGGTACGTTACAAGGGTTGGAAATTTTCATTTACAAGGGTTCCGAAAGCTTATACAGGTTCTTCCTATTCTAATTTCTCTTATCTGGATTCTCACGAAAACATCATATTTACTCAAAAGGGAGGCGAAAAATATCCCTTTCATCTGTCCGGTCTCTCTCACTAAGGGAGATACCAAAAAGAACAACCCGATTACTGACTTGAGCATCGGAGGGTTTTCGCCGGAACATGCCCGGCTACCCCTGACCCAAATTTCTGTGAGCACAGGTTCGGGAGATCTCTATTCTGGAAAAGACAGCGGAATAGGACGAAAGAGACAATCCTGCTCGAGCTCGAGCTTATCGCAAGCAGAAGGTTCGAGGCACTGTTTGAAGGCACGCGGGAAAAACTGCACCAACATTTAGGTTTGGGCCACTTTCTTTCTGCATCAGAGAGTTGCCTGCCTGCATAATAGATGATATTTTTAGTTTATTGTTCTATAATTGAGTGCTCATTATTATAATCAATGCTTTTCAATATCTGGTCAATATTTGAATGATTTGATAATACTAAATGAGACCGAGAGGAGATTTATATATTATTTACTCTGTGTAATGGATGCCATGAATTGATCGAAACACAAAGATGTGACAACGTGATTCGAGCAGTTTTATATAAGAATTTCTATAAAACTTAATAAATCTTTGCGCATTTAAATTTACATAGAGATATGGTGAGTTAAATATATGTAAAGATATTTTTTTATATTACTCGAGGGAGGATATTAATTAGATTAGGAAGATTTATTATCAACATGAGTATATTTAATAACATAGATGGAAGATTAAATTGGATTGGTTATGGTGAAATCAAATGTCTAAGTATCTTAATCTCTTGATAATTTTATAATTGTTTGAATTCTTATTTAATTTTTAGTTGCTTTATTTTATTTTAGTTTTTAATATTAATTCTCTTATTCAATTATTCAAATAAATTTGGGCTAGAATAATTTCGGTAGATAATAGGATATACAACCTCTATGGGATGATACTCTAATGTAATATATATTATTTGTGTTGACTAGTACACTTGCAAATTTACACAACAATATGTCCCTTAATTTTTAAGGCACAAATTCTCCCACTAGGCTATAAAGTCTATCAATAGTGAAATTGAATTTGGATTCTCTCTTAATCTAATATTTTCTAAACTTTATATAAGATCATAACATATTCATTTAAGTCTTCCAAAGTTAAGATTTAATTTATTTTAGACTCTCCTTATTAAAACAAAATACATCTTCCTTTTTTTCCATTAATTAAAATTTTAATTTTGTGTATTGAGGAATTGGAATTATTGACGGTGTTTATTTCAAAAATAAAAGCTAAAATGGAAATAAAAATATGAGCCCACCTCATATTGGTTATAGGGAATGAGTTGGATATAAAGTAAACACATTAATGACAATCCAACTCATTTTTATTCTAATTTCTTCAACCTATTTTAATTTTCATTTAGTAATTATACTATAAGATTAACGAATATCTAATAAGCACTATCTCCACTTTTATTTATTTCAATCTGGTCTTTTTTTCTCTTTTCTCTTTCCTAACGCTTTTTCTCCTTTTTCGTGTTTAGTTTTATAGTCAATTAAATACGTAAAATATTTTTCTTTTCCGTCTTTCTTTGTTTTTTTTTTTTTTTTAAATTGTCTTTCTATGGACCCAAATTTAACGGAGAATGAGAAAGATGGAACAATATTTATTTATGTAACATAAAGTTAAATTGGTTGCAGACCATTGCAATAGAATTGTCTTCAATTGATGTTGTCTACTTCCAAATGTCTTTGATTGTTATTTCAGACTACCAATAATAATAATGCATTCAGTTTTAATCTAATTCCATGACATAAATTCTTAAAAGAATTAAGAATTAATTGGCAGCGTCTCTTCTATGATCAAGTTTATACCAAAAGTTTTAAAGGTTTTGATATAAAAATCTTAGAGAAGGAGAAGCGAGAAAGAAGCAGTAGTGATAAGATGGGCTAAGTTTTAGAAGTTTATTCCGCCAAGAAAAAGATGTGTTTTGATTTTAATAAGGAAAGTCTAAAATAAATTAAATTTTAGCCTTGTGATCTCATAAAAATTAAAAAAAAAACAAAAAGATTAAGAGGTTCCAAATCCATATGAGGTTAACTAATAAAAGAAGCATATTTTGATCAAATGTTGTCCCAATGACCCCAAAATTGTCTTCTTTTTTTTTTCGTGTGACCACCTTCATTATCCGAGATTAGAGATGCTAATGTGCCTTTATAATTATATTTCCAAATCGTAGGATATTGAAAAATAATATAATTAGTATAATTTGAGAATGATCGATACACATAAATAAATGAATTAAATTAATTTTTATTTAACGAATATTAAGATAATAAATCATATATAAGTACTTTTTATAAACAAAATAGGAGGTGGAAAAAGTCAAATTAATTTTAATTTAGCCCTCTAATTACATCTTCAAAATTTGTACTCGGGTAACCGACTAAAGAAAGCTATTTGAAAATAATTTGTGCATGCCTTTGATGGCATAATCAATCACTTCATTTACATCTCCATAGTTTCGATTATTTTCAGGTATATTTTTAAATAGAGAATCAATGGGAGAAGATATATTTTGGGCTATTCGCAGATTGAAGAATCAATGGGAGAATATTTTTAAATAGAGAATCAATCATCTGGGTCAATGAGCGCAGGAATAGTTGCGATTGAAGGTCTATAATTGGGATATTCTTGTTCGAGTTCTTGATATTATTGCTTTGTTCTTGTTCGGAGTTTTGGATATTATCACTTTGTTCTGCTACATTAATTAGAAAAATATGAGCTTGCTAGTATGGCTTCTTATTAAAGATCATAATTTTCATGGGGTTGTGCAAATTCAGTCCGATAAGACTATTAACATCTATGTCAAACTTTCAATCGGATCATATAAATGCCATCTAATTCTATCAAATTTTGCTACTAAAAGCAGGTCCACGACTATTGGAAAATTCATAAAGTTGAAGAAATGAAATGGTTTTATTAATGCTTAGATCCAATTACTATATAAAATACCAGCAGACAAAAAGTAACCATGGTGATGAAGGAGCATAAATCAATTTAAGTTTCTGATATTAACAATTCAAATTGAAATACACTTAAATTCATTAATGATTAATCAACTTCAAATCAACACTATAATCGGTCTTTCCACGTCTAGTTCAAAATAAAGGAAGCCCATTATCGGTCTTTCCACGTCCGGTGGCAATTAAAAAGTAAATTCTTTTTCGTTAAGAGGCGATTAGAGGCAACGACCTCCACATCTCGTAAAGATACCCAAATCTCATCTCACTTTTATACTTAAGGCCATTTCTTGCTCATATTTTCTTACTTGGCTCTTTCCTTCATCTCTTCTTTTAAATTTTTTTGTTTTTAGTTTCTTGGAGCGTGTCTTATAAAATTGGGGAAGAATTGAAGTTGTATGTAGATACTTCCTTGGACAACATCGACTTGTGTAAAGAATTACTAACTTTAAGCAACCTAGCAGAGTTTGGTGCGGTGTCCGAAGGAGAAAAGATGAGTAGCGACATTCTTGCTAGGTTAAAAAATCGTTATGACATTATTAACACTCGACAAGCTCTTACGCACTATCGAAGAGGTTAAGAGTTGACCAAACTGCTTTCCCCATTAGGACTCTTCCTCCTCCTCCTCTTTCAGAAGGTGGGAATGTGATCGATAAGACCCTATCAAAAGATTCTACTACCTTTGTTCTTGTTAATGGTAAAACCCGGTAATCACGATCGAGAGAGCAAGCTAATTTTGTGACTCCCTATGTCAATGAGTTCACAAGGCATGTATAAGAGGATTTTATTACAGAGTTAGGCGCTCATGATCTTAACAAATTAGCTAACTCCTTCCGGTGTTTTGTATGCTCGACTTGTCTGCTGCCTCTCGCTTTCAAATCAAGGGTCTTCAACTATGACAAGAGACTCAAACTGAAAATCAAAACTTGAGGAAGGATCTAGAACAGGAAAATTAATAATCGGCAAAGCTTTAAACCGAATCTCTACATTTGAGGAGAAAATTGTCATGGCAGATTTAAAAGCACTTCGACTTGAAAATGAGTTATCCATAATAAGGGATGAACTTGTAAATGCCGGAAGAATCTTGACATACTGAGATTTTCCTTTAAAAGGACTATAGAAGTTGAGACATCACATCTCAAGCAGACTTGATGTTTTGGAGAAGTAACTTACCGATAAATATAATAATGGACTAAATTCTGTTATAATATATCATATACTGTTTTGAGATAAGAATACATTGTCGTGCACTATTACGCGGTGAGGATTGTAACTTTCCATGAATTTTTCATTTATCGCTCAACGATGGAACTTTGTTTATTTTTTTTTTTTTTGAGGATCGACGAATACCTTGGTTATATTTCATCTCTTTAACAAGTTTATTAATGAGCATAACGGCCCTATTATTACGCTAAAGAGAAGAACCTATGATTAGGTTTTGGGAAATTTTCAAGCGAACAATTTTAACGAAATCACTCAATTTCTTATTTTACTATATTCAACTCTATGTATTCCTCTATCCATGGAATACATTGAATGTACTGAAATGACTATAATGAGTTTACATTATTAGTAATATGATTACTCTAGGAGGAATGTTTTTATCTTTGTTTCTATTATATTTAGTTGAACCAATGTTATGATTTGTTGAAACTAAATATCCTCGATTCTCTCTCCATATAGACCCCACCTAAATATTTCTTCCTCTTATATTTCTCACTCATGTGGAATCCACCCCAAGTCTTTCTCCAACTTATATTTTCTTTCTCTTTACAGTGCTCTCTTCTCTTTTTTATTTTTTATTGCTGACTTTTTATTTGCTTTTCTTTCTTTACACTCCAAATTCATATTTAACAAATGTTTGAATGTCTACTCATTGTCTAATCAACTTTTATGCTCAAGGCCATAACTTTCGAGTTTCTTCTAAAATGAGATTTAATTGGTTGCCTACAAACATCATTTATCATCAACTTTCATATCCATTAGCCATCATTTGGATTATTAATGGACTACCTCCTGCGCCAATTATTAACCAAACAACAATTCATTTTCTTATTGCAATACTTTATATTAAGGTTTTGATTTTTATTACATCAAACAAGATAAAATCCTTTAGCACCAACGGTTAATGGTATTAATATTACACGACCATTAACAAATAAGGCATGGTATAATTTAAAAGGGTAAGACTAATCTCCAATCATTTAGCAGCTGAAAAGTGAAAAACTTCATTGGCTCAGGGGGCTGGTAATGCAAAACAAGTAACCTAAAACTTATCCTACATAAGGAAGTATTTTACTTTTAAGGATTCTTTTAATTTAGATGAAAATAAAATGATTCCAAATCGAAATTCTTTAATTCAAACATTATCACAAAGAATTGTGGTTGAGGAAAAAGAAACAAGAGAAGAGAAGAAAAGAGAGAGAGAGAGAGCACGTGCAAAAAGAGAGAGAAAATATAAGACGAAGAAAGATTTGTGGTGGGATCCATATGGAGATAGAAATTGAGGATATTTAATTTCAATAAATTACATCCACTAGTTCAATTCACATACAATGAATATTAATAATTGTAAATTTAAGAATATTTTTAAGAGCGGGGCCTGTTGATCCGCCCTATATATATATACATAATGTACTAATGCAATATAATAAAAAAAATGAGTGTTTTATTCTGAGTGCATATTAACCGATAGAAAATACTTACTGATTATGATGTTTTTTTATAGCATAAATGATCCTGCATGGTTAGGACAAGAAATAATAAGTAAGCGATTTTCCATGTAAGATACTTACTTTTTAGGAGATATGGGCTTTGAATTCTTGCAAGGTAAATGGCTACATAAGTTGTTGGAAATCTCATGAGAAAAATGAATTCATGAGGACATTTGCATATAGTGAAAGCTTATGTATGCCTAGGAAATGCAATAAATAATGTATGAATTGTACATATACGTTGTCAACCTTCATGAGGGTATCCATGTGCAGGAGAACAAGTGGAACTACTGTGAAAACATATCACAAAGGCATCATTTCCGAGTAAATCTATGGTAGGGCTTCAGTAGATTTACAGGTATCTGACTAATGACATAGGCTTATAATACACTTTTATTTTTGCCTAAGCATTCTGATCCGCGTTTACATATATTTACCAATAGTATTGCTTGAGCCATTTCCCATTTATAGGGTCATGAAGGATTTGCCCTTCATCGTTGGAGAGCCAATAGTAACCAGATGTCATGGTCTTCTCGGTCTATAAATGGTCTTTCCGGGGTAGTGAGAATTCGATTGGAGCTTATAGGTCTTTTCTCATATAGTCATCTACCCGTAGTACGAGATCGTATACATTGACTTTTCTTTGTTTTAACTGGCTTTGGCATAGGTTTATGTAATTCATTGTTGTAGATTTGTTTGTGATCCTGGACATGTTTTATTATTTCTTCTTAAGTTTCAATCCGAGTTAAATGGGTCTTTGAAGATGTTTGTGCTTGACAATAGCTATTATGACTCGGGCTATAGGGAGAGACAATTCAATCGATGTGATTGCTTGACACCATATATAAGGGAATACGGTGAGAAACTAGTTGATTCTCTTGGCGAGGTTACGTAGTCCTAAAATGCGTACTGTGAGGTATGCAATTCAATCGACTTTGTAGTCATGCACTCACTTGTTTAGGATATTTATAATGACTTTGTTGGTGGCCTCAGCTTGGCCATTACTTTGTGGATAATATAGTGTCAACCTTTAGTTTTTAATGTTATAGTGAGCAATGGTAGTATTCACATATTTTTGACTGAGCAGATGTGCCATTGTCAGTAATAATTTTGTATGGTATGCCAAAGTGACATATGATATGCTTACGTAAGAAATATGACACGAGTTGCACTAGTAGCTTTCTTTATAGGGATTGCACGGACCATTTGGTGAAATATTCTATGGCTGTAAGAGTCCAAATATTGCCACGTACAGGTGGATAAATAGGCCTTATTAAATCCAGTTCCCAAATGTGGAACAACCATGGTGATGTCATATTTTACAATAAGGTAGGATGAGTATCTTTGAAGAGTCCCATGGATTTAGCAAGTATGACATTTCTTGACAAACTTCTCGACTTCTTTTTTTATTATGGGCGATAATAGCCCACATTCAACGATTAGCGACACTGACTTTCTTCGACCTTGATGTGCTCTATACTCTCGATCATGCACTTTTTGTAATGCCCTATCGGCTCATAGTAACCTAGATACTTGATGGATTTCCATTAAACCATTTTCTGGATTTCCATTAAACCATTTTCAGAACAGGATATCACCTTCCATAAAATATCTCTTGGTCTGTCTATTTGATCTTGTGCGGCTCTTTAAGATTCTAGGTTAGTGTCTTGTATTATAAATAGTCAATATAAGGCTTTCTTCGATCTTCATACATGGTGGCTATAAGGACTTGTTGCATGCGATTCAAGCTTTGGCACTTAATGCAAGATGACTGAATGGCATGTGCTTATCTTTTCATGCCAGGCCAGTAGTAGCTTGTTCTTTGTATCTTTTTATCTGAATTTAGGTTTTATTGCACAAGATACTTCATCTATTTTATGGAGTAGCTTTCCACGTTCTTGCTCGTGGATATATTTCATAACGATACCTCTAGGTATAGGCTTGTAAAGAACTACCATAATCAAGCATTAATCATTTGTTTGCTTAAGATTGAGGCTCTCAATAAGTTATTTCGTAATAGCAATGTGCCAGTTTGTCTCTGTTGCTGCTTCCTTTTTCAATCAATCTTTAAGAATTACGGGTTCAGTCTTTCACAGGATTGTGACTTGAGTCATTTCTTCTACTAAGTTGATCTTAGCTCCTAGCGTGGCTAGTGCATCGACGTACTTATTCCTTTATCTCCCAACATGTTCTACTGTGAAAGTTTCCAGAGTTAATAGAAGTTTTATGATGTATGTTTGATATGAAGCTACTGCTGGTTCTTTTACAGTAAAATGATCAATGATCTGTTGAATTACTAAATTTGAATCTTCTATAAGCTTGACTCTCTTAGCTCTAATTTTCTTTGCTGTAAATAGACCAGTAATTGCTGCTTCATACTCTATTATTATTGGTGCAAGAAAAATCCAACTTGAAAGATAATGCTGAAACTCTTTCAATAGGATCAATAATGACCAAACCTGCGCCTCTTGCTACTTTAGTTGAATATCCATTGAAATAAATTGTCCACCAATCTTCAATTTCTAAGATAAAGCAGTTCTGGTATGAAAAAATTCCTAAGAAGTTCTTGCAACTGAGATGTATTTTGATTTGCAAAGAATGCGGTAATCATATCTACAACTGCTTGGCCTTTTATAGCACTTGGTGTTACACACACAATATCAAATTTTGCAAGGAGTAAAAGCCACTTGGCTAGCTTTCCGGTAAGCGTAGGCCTGAGTAATAAATAGCGGACCGAGTCTGCCTTAACCATAAGATGCAACTGATGGGAGAGAAAATATTGTCTTAACTTTTAGGAAGCATAAACAATAGCTAGGCAAACATGTTCATTGTTTGGGTAATATCGGGCAGGTCTTCTCAAGGCCCTTCCAGCTCGAATAAAATACCCCGAGGACAGCCTAGCTCGAGCAGAAGTCCCGACCACTGGCACGAAGACGATCTCACTAGACGTCAAAGCTGGTCAAGGTCGAGGAATTCAGAGCCATCCGAGCTCCGAGCTCTCTTGCCAGCTCGAGGTCGTCTCTTCCGGTCAAAGATGGTCAAGGTCGAGGAATTTAGAGCCATCCGAGCTCCGAGCTCTCTTGCCTGCTCGAGGTCGTTTCTCCCGGTCAAAGCTGGTCAAGGTTGAGGACCGAGCACTCCTTTCCTGCTCGCAGAAGGTAAGTCCCCGAGCACAACTAGGTTGCGCCAGTCATGGACGAATGGAATGTAAGACCCAGCTCAGGGCAGCCCGACCCATTTTCTCAGAATCCTGGCACATCTTTTAATGTCTGACCAGGGCCCCACATGGTATGCTGTTGATACTATTACCGATGGCCGGTACATGCCCCCACGGTGTCATCATTCCTAGCGCACATGCCCGACATGGTGAACTGGCCACGTGAATCGGGTTAAGGAGGCAGCCGCGCATCCCAGGGAATATTACGCCAATCCTGGCTGTCAGAGGGACCCAGATACCTCAAGCGCGGGAATGGACGGTCGGGAGAGTAAGAGCGGGAAAAATGGAGTATAAAAGGACACGAACGGGTACGTTACAAGAGTTGAAAATTTTCATTCACAAGGGTTCCGAAAGCTTATACAGGTTCTTCCTATTCTAATTTCTCTTATCTGGATTCTCTGAAAACACCATATTTACTCAAAAAGGGAAGGCGAAAAATATCCCTTTCATCTTTCCGGTCTCTCTCACTAAGGAAGATACCAAAAAGAACAACCCGATTACTGACTTAAGCGTCGGAGGGTTTTCGCCGAAACATGCCCGGCTACCCCTGACCCAATTTTCTGTGAGTGCAGGCTCGAGAGATCTCTGTTCTGGAAAAGACAGCGGAATAGGACGAAAGAGACAATCCTGCTCGAGCTCGAGCTTATCGCGAGCAGAAGGTTCGAGGCACTGTTTGAAGGCACTGTTCGAAGGTTGAAGGCACTATTTGAAGGCACGCGGGAAAAATTGCATCAACATCTTTTGGTGCCGTCTGTGCACATAGAACGGTTCAACGACATGACATGGGTGCAAGGATTGTCGGTAGCTCGGAGGTCTGGGGCCTTTCTACTCACCACGGAGGGAAGAGCGAGAGAATGGTACCATGAGACTCCCAGGGAAGCATCTTGAGCTTTGAGCAGATGTGTAGGGAGTTCGCGGAGCAATTCAGGGCGCGGTGGCCCACGAGGATGACATGATGGGTGTCGGAAGTAAGGCGGAGGGAGGAGAATCTCTGCAGGAGTTTGTCAAAAGATACCGTAGATCGGTTCTAGATTATGGTGCGTTTAACCATCCCAAGCTACGAGAGGATTGAAGGATGGGATCCGGATAGGGAGACCATGGTATAATCTCAGAGTCCTTGATCCGTTCGTATTCGAGACAGCGTATGAGCGGTGAGCTGGATATGGTAGTTGAAGAAGAAAAAGCTGCCAAACTGAGGAATGAACAGGTCAATGGAGCAAGGAGAAAGGAGAAAGGGGTCTGCAGGGGACACAAGCTTAGCGACAGAGGCAGGGTTACCCATCGACCACTTACGAGAGCTCCCCACGCGGATGGTTCCCTGCCATCTCGCGGGTCTCAGGCTGGGATCACGGAGAATGCAGGCGTCATGATGGCCACACATCCCATGACCCGACCACCAAGCGGACTGAGGTGAACCACAGCAGGGCCGATCGTCCATTGCCACCCTCAGCAGAAGCTTCCCGAGGATGAGGCGTCTGAGTGGTGGAGCAGGCCACGCTACGAGCGATATCACGAGGTTGAAGGTATCTCTTAAGAGGTACTTCAAGTGGGTGAGGAGCGAGGGCTGGCCGAGCCTTCCAGCCAGATGGCTAAGTCAGCTGGCAAGCGGAACAGGGAGCGGTTCTGCCATTTCCATGGTGACCACGGCCACTCCACATCACAAGTGCCGTGATTTGAAAAACTAGGTGGAGGATCTGGTTATGAATCGATACATGGATGAGTTTGTTAAAGGAGGGCATCCGGTGGTTGAGCAGCAGCCTGAAGAAGATGGCCGGGCTTACGAAATAGACATAGAACCACCGTCCGCGAGGGTAATCTCAGGAGGGCCCACGATGGCAGGAAGTTCCAATAGGGCTCGAGAAAACTACTGCAGATATGCCGCTGCCGGCCGAGAAGTCTTGTTCACTGCCCCTGCTGCCACAAAGGCCAAGGTTCGGCAGGTGCCAATTATGTGGACGGATGAAGATGAGGAGAGGGTGCTGTACCCTCACGAGGATGCCTTGGTGGTAAAAGCCAATGTAGCAAACAAGGAAGTTCATCGAATACTGGTTGACTCAGAGAGCTCGGTGGATATTTTTTCAAATCCACACTCGAGGATTTAGGAATAACAGGCCCGAGCCTCGAGCAGACGAGCACTTCCTTGAAAGGATTCGTGGGAGGAAAGCTAATACCACTGGGAATCATCAAGCTAGCAGTAACCATGGGCTCGAAGCCTTTCGAGAAGAACATGATGCTAGATTTCGTGGTGGTAGATGAAGCCGACCCATACCAGGCAATTTTAGGAGGCCGTTTATGAGGATCAGCCAATGCATGCTATCTACCCATTACTTAGCCCTAAAGTATCGAGTAAATGGAGGCTGTAGGGGTCGTGAAAGGCAGCAAAAGGGTGGCGAGGAGCTGCTCTGTTGTAGGCGCCAAAGAAACCATCTGCAGATAACCTCATTGGACTCAAGGGGAAAATCAAGGAGTAGAAGCAGGAGCACAACTCTTGATCAAATACTTCCAGTAAGTTCCCTTGTATTGTGAAGTGTTAATGTAAGATTCCTACCAAAAATGGGATGTGTAAAGGTGTAAATGTATATGAGAATAAGAAAAGCATTCATAATGTAAGTTCAAAATGAAGACCAGAAGCACAAGAATAAGCTTGGGTCAATTGCGAGGCCGGCAGGGAGTATCAGTGAGAAGAAGCTTGGGTCGATTGCGAGGCCCGAGCGGATGATCGAGAAGAACTCCTCGGCCAAATGTCCCAAAGCCTAAGTGTTAGGCGGGACGGTTGCCAAACTTAGGTCGAGTGCGAGGCCGGCGGGAGTAACACTAGAAGGCAGCTTGGGTCGATTGCGGGCCGGCGGAAGATCGAGAAGAACTCCTCGGCCGAAGTCCCAGAAACCTAAGTGTTAGGCGGGACGGTGCAATGCTTGGGTCGATTGTAGGCCGGCGAGGAATAGAGTTCGAGAAGAACTCCTTGGCGGAAGTCCCAAGCCTAAATCTTAGGCGGGACGGTTGCCAAGCTTAGGTCAGTGTAGGCCCGGCGGAAGTTCGAGAAGAGCTCTTTGGCGGAAGTCCCAAAGCCTAAGTGTTAGGCGGGACGGTGCCAAACTTAGGTCAGTGCGAGGCCGGCGGGAATAACACAAGAAGGCGGCTTGGGTCGATTGCGAGGCCAGCAGATTATCGAGAAGAACTCCTCGGCCGGATGTCCCGAAGCCTAAGTCTTAGGCGGGATGGTGCCAAGCTTGGGTCGATTGCGAGGCCGGCGGTAGTATCACCGGAAGAAGCTTGGGTCGATTGTAGGCCGGCGGAAGCTCAGAAGAACTCCTCGGCGGAAGTCCCAAGCCTAAGTCTTAGGCGGGACGGTGCCAAGCTTAGGTCGAGTGCGAGGCCGGCGGGAGTATCCTGAAGAAGCTTGGGTCGATTGCAAGCCAGGCGAAGTTCAGAAAAGCTCCATGGCGAAATCTCGAAGCCTAAGTTTTAGGTAGGACGGTTGCTACGCTTGGGTGAGTTGCGAGGCCGGCGGGAGTAGAAGTTCAAGAAGAACTCCTTGGCGGAAGTCCCAAGCCTAAGTCTTAGGCGGGACGGTTCAAGCTTGGGTCAGTGCGGGCCGGCGGGAGTAACACGGAAGAGCTTGGGTCGATTGTAGGCCGGCGGAGATCAGAAGAACTCCTTGGCGAAGTCCCAAGCCTAAGTGTTAGGCGGGACGGTGCCTAACAGGTCAGTGCGGGCCGGCGGAAGATCAGAAGAACTCCTTGGCCGAAGTCCCAAGCCTAAGTGTTAGGCGGGACGGTGCCAAGATGGGTCAGTCTGAGGCCGGCGGGAGTATCACAAGTAGAAGCTTGGGTCGATTGCGGGCTGGGCGGAAGATCGAGAAGAGCTCCTTGGCGAGTCCCAAGCCTAAGTCTTAGGCAGGACGGTGTCAAGCTTGGGTCGAGTGCGAGGCCGGCGAAGTTCGAGAGGAACTCCTTGGCGGAAGTCCCAAGCCTAAGTGTTAGGCGGGACGGTGCCAAGCTTAGGTCAGTCTGAGGCCGGCGGGAGTAGTGACGAGAAGAAGCTTGGGTCGATTGTAGGCCCGGCGAGAAGGCCTGCAGTGGGATCAACCACGTGTCCCGCCTCAAATGCTAAATGATAGAAGCGGGAGACAAGCGGGAAGCGTGGGGAAGCGTAAAGGCAGCAATTTGGTCCATCATTAATGAGTTTCGAGTCTTATCTCGTTTCACTCAAAGACTAAGCCGGGGGCTGGTGCTTGGGTAATGTCGGGCAAGTCTTCTCGAGGCCCTTCGATCTCGAATAAAATACCAGAGGACGACCTAGGCTGGAGGCGAAGTCCAGAGCCAGCAGCACGAAGGCGATCTCACTGGGCGTCAAAGGCTGGTCAAGATCGAGGAATTCAGAGCCATCCGAGCTCCGAACTCTCTTACCTGCTCGAGGTCGTCTCTTCCGATCAAAGATGGTCAAGGTTGAGGAATTCAGAGCCATCCGAGCTATGAGCTCTCTTGCCTGCTCGAGGTCGTCTCTCCCGGTCAAAGCCGGTCAAGGTCAAGGATCGAGCACTCCTTTCCTGCTCGCAGAAGGTAAGTCCCCGAGCACAACTAGGTTGCGCCAGTCATGGGACGAATGGAATGTGAGACCCAGCTCAGGGCAGCCCGACCCGTTTTCTCAGAATCCTGACACACCTTTCAATGTCTGACCAGGGCCCCACATGGTATGGTGGTGATACTATTGCCGATGGCCGGCACATGCCCCCACGGTGTCATCATTCCTAGCGCACATGTCCGACATGGTGATCTGGCCACGTGAGCCGGGTTAAGGAGACAGTAGCGCATCCACAGGGAATATTATGCCAATCCGGTTGTCGGAGAGACCCGGACACCTCATGCTGCGGGAATGGACGGTCGGGAGAGTAGGCGAGAAAAATGGAGTATAAAAGGAAGCGAGCAGATGCGTTACAAGGGTTGGAAATTTTCATTTACAAGGGTTCCGAAAGCTTATACAGGTTCTTCCTATTCTAATTTCTCTTATCTGGATTCTCTGAAAACATCATATTTACTCAAAAAGGGAGGGCGAAAAATATCCCTTTCATCTGTCCGGTCTCTCTCACTAAGGGAGATACCAAAAAGAACAACCCGATTACTGACTTGAGCATCGGAAGGTTTTCGCCGGAACATGCCCGGCTACCCCTGACCCAAATTTCTGTGAGCACAGGTTCGGGAGATCTCTATTCTGGAAAAGACAGCGGAATAGGACGAAAGAGACAATCCTGCTCGAGCTCGAGCTTATCGCAAGCAGAAGGTTCGAGGCACTGTTTGAAGGCACGCGGGAAAAACTGCACCAACATTTAGGTTTGGGCCACTTTCTTTCTGCATCGGAGAGTTGCTCGCTGCATAATAGATGATATTTTTAGTTTATTGTTCTATAATTGAGTGCTCATTATTATAATCAATGCTTTTCAATATCTGGTCAATATTTGAATGATTTGATAATACTAAATGAGACCGAGAGGAGATTTATATATTATTTACTCTGTGTAATGGATGCCATGAATTGATCGAAACACAAAGATGTGACAACGTGATTCGAGCAGTTTTATATAAGAATTTCTATAAAACTTAATAAATCTTTGCGCATTTAAATTTACATAGAGATATGGTGAGTTAAATATATGTAAAGATATTTTTTTATATTACTCGAGGGAGGATATTAATTAGATTAGGAAGATTTATTATCAACATGAGTATATTTAATAACATAGATGGAAGATTAAATTGGATTGGTTATGGTGAAATCAAATGTCTAAGTATCTTAATCTCTTGATAATTTTATAATTGTTTGAATTCTTATTTAATTTTTAGTTGCTTTATTTTATTTTAGTTTTTAATATTAATTCTCTTATTCAATTATTCAAATAAATTTGGGCTAGAATAATTTCGGTAGATAATAGGATATACAACCTCTATGGGATGATACTCTAATGTAATATATATTATTTGTGTTGACTAGTACACTTGCAAATTTACACAACAATATGTCCCTTAATTTTTAAGGCACAAATTCTCCCACTAGGCTATAAAGTCTATCAATAGTGAAATTGAATTTGGATTCTCTCTTAATCTAATATTTTCTAAACTTTATATAAGATCATAACATATTCATTTAAGTCTTCCAAAGTTAAGATTTAATTTATTTTAGACTCTCCTTATTAAAACAAAATACATCTTCCTTTTTTTCCATTAATTAAAATTTTAATTTTGTGTATTGAGGAATTGGAATTATTGACGGTGTTTATTTCAAAAATAAAAGCTAAAATGGAAATAAAAATATGAGCCCACCTCATATTGGTTATAGGGAATGAGTTGGATATAAAGTAAACACATTAATGATAATCCAACTCATTTTTATTCTAATTTCTTCAACCTATTTTAATTTTCATTTAGTAATTATACTATAAGATTAACGAATATCTAATAAGCACTATCTCCACTTTTATTTATTTCGATCCGGTCTTTTTTCTCTTTTCTCTTTCCTAACGCTTTTCTCCTTTTTCGTGTTTAGTTTTATAGTCAATTAAATACGTAAAATATTTTTCTTTTCCGTCTTTCTCTTGTTTTTTTCTTTTTTAAATTGTCTTTCTATGGACCCAAATTTAACGGAGAATGAGAAAGATGGAACAATATTTATTTATGTAACATAAAGTTAAATTGGTTGCAGACCATTGCAATAGAATTGTCTTCAATTGATGTTGTCTACTTCCAAATGTCTTTGATTGTTATTTCAGACTACCAATAATAATAATGCATTCAGTTTTAATCTAATTCCATGACATAAATTCTTAAAAGAATTAAGAATTAATTGGCAGCGTCTCTTCTATGATCAAGTTTATACCAAAAGTTTTAAAGGTTTTGATATAAAAATCTTAGAGAAGGAGAAGCGAGAAAGAAGCAGTAGTGATAAGATGGGCTAAGTTTTAGAAGTTTATTCCGCCAAGAAAAAGATGTGTTTTGATTTTAATAAGGAAAGTCTAAAATAAATTAAATTTTAGCCTTGTGATCTCATAAAAAATTAAAAAAAAAAACAAAAAGATTAAGAGGTTCCAAATCCATATGAGGTTAACTAATAAAAGAACGCATATTTTGATCAAATGTTGTCCCAGCAGCCCCAAAAATTGTCTTCTTTTTTTTTTTTCGTGTGACCACCTTCATTATCTGAGATTAGAGATGCTAATGTGCCTTTATAATTATATTTCCAAATCGTAGGATATTGAAAAATAATATAATTAGTATAATTTGAGAATGATCGATACACATAAATAAATGAATTAAATTAATTTTTATTTAACGAATATTAAGATAATAAATCATATATAAGTACTTTTTATAAACAAAATAGGAGGTGGAAAAAAGTCAAATTAATTTTAATTTAGCCCTCTAATTACATCTTCAAAATTTGTACTCGGGTAACCAGCTAAAGAAAGCTATTTGAAAATAATTTGTGCATGCCTTTGATGGCATAATCAATCACTTCATTTACATCTCCATAGTTTCGATTATTTTCAGGTATATTTTTAAATAGAGAATCAATGGGAGAAGATATATTTTGGGCTATTCGCAGATTGAAGAATCAATGGGAGAATATTTTTAAATAGAGAATCAATCACTCGGGTCAATGAACGCAGGAATAGTTGCAGATTGAAGGTCTATAATTGGGATATTCTTGTTACGAGTTCTTGATATTATTGCTTTGTTCTTGTTCAGAGTTTTGGATATTATCACTTTGTTCTGCTACATTAATTAGAAAAATATGAGCTTGCTAGTATGGCTTCTTATTAAAGATCATAATTTTCATGGGGTTGTGCAAATTCGTCCGATAAGACTATTAACATCTATGTCAAACTTTCAATCGGATCATATAAATGCCATCTAATTCTATCAAATTTTGCTACTAAAACAGTCCCCTGACTATTGGAAAATTCATAAAGTTGAAGAAATGAAATGGTTTTATTAATGCTTAGATCCAATTACTATATAAAATACCAGCAGCAAAAAGTAACCATGGTGATGAAGGAGCATAAATCAATTTAAGTTTCTGATATTAACAATTCAAATTGAAATACACTTAAATTCATTAATGATTAATCAACTTCAAATCAACACTATAATCGGTCTTTCCACGTCTAGTTCAAAATAAAGGAAGCCCATTATCGGTCTTTCCACGTCTGGTGGCAATTAAAAAAGTAAATTCTTTTTCGTTAAAGGCGATTAGAGGCAATGACCTCCACATCTCAGTAAAGATACCCAAATCTCATCTCACTTTTATACTTAAGGCCATTTCTTGCTCATATTTTCTTACTTGGCTCTTTCCTTCATCTCTTCTTTTAAATTTTTTTGTTTTAGTTTCTTGGAACATGTCTTATAAAATTGGGGAAGAATTGAAGTTGTATGTAGATACTTCCTTGGACAACATCAGACTTGTGTAAAGAATTACTAACTTTAAGCAACCTAGCCGAGTTTGGTCCGGTGTCCGAAGGAGAAAAGATGAGTAGCGAGCATTCTTGCTAGGTTAAAAAATCGTTATGACATTATTAACACTCGACAAGCTCTTACGCACTATCGAAGAGGTTAAGAGTTGACCAAGCTGCTTTCCCCATTAGGACTCTTCCTCCTCCTCCTCTTTCAGAAGGTGGGAATGTGATCGATAAGACCCTATCAAAAGATTCTACTACCTTTGTTCTTGTTAATGGTAAAACCCGGTAATCACGATCGAGAGAGCAAGCTAATTTTGTGACTCCCTATGTCAATGAGTTCACAAGGCATGTATAAGAGGATTTTATTACAGAGTTAGACGCTCATGATCTTAACAAATTAGCTAACTCCTTCCGAGTGTTTTGTATGCTCGACTTGCTGCTTGCCTCTCGCTTTCAAATCAAGGGTCTTCAACTATGACAAGAGACTCAAAACTGAAAATCAAAACTTGAGGAAGGATCTAGAACAGGAAAATTAATAATCGGCAAAGCTTTAAACCGAATCTCTACATTTGAGGAGAAAATTGTCATGGCCGATTTAAAAGCACTTCAGCTTGAAAATGAGTTATCCATAATAAGGGATGAACTTGTAAATGCCTGGAAGAATCTTGACATACAGAGATTTTCCTTTAAAAGGACTATAGAAGTTGAGACATCACATCTCAAGCAGACTTGATGTTTTGGAGAAGTAACTTACCGATAAATATAATAATGGACTAAATTCTGTTATAATATATCATATCCATTTTGAGATAAGAATACATTGTCGTGCACTATTACGCGGTGAGGATTGTAACTTTCCATGAATTTTTCATTTATCACTCAACGATGGAACTTTGTTTATTTTTTTTTTTTTGAGGATCGACGAATACCTTGGTTATATTTCATCTCTTTGACAAGTTTAGTAATGAGCATAACGGCCTTATTATTACGCTAAAGAGAAGAACCTATGATTAGGTTTTTGGGAAATTTTCAAACGAACAATTTTAACGAAATCACTCAATTTCTTATTTTACTATATTCAACTCTATGTATTCCTCTATCCATGGAATATATTGAATGTACAGAAATGACTATAATGAGTTTACATTATTAGTATTACTGATTACTCTAGGAGGAATGTTTTTATGCTGTTTCTATTATATTTAGTTGAACCAATGTTATGATTTGTTGAAACTAAATATCCTCAGTTTCTCTCTCCATATGGACCCCACCCTAAATATTTCTTCCTCTTATATTTCTCACTCACGTGGAATCCACCCCAAGTCTTTCTCCAACTTATATTTTCTTTCTCTTTACAGTGCTCTCTTCTCTTTTTTATTTTTTATTGCTGACTTTTTATTTGCTTTTCTTTCTTTACACTCCAAATTCATATTTAACAAATGTTTGAATGTCTACTCATTGTCTAATCAACTTTGATGCTCAAGGCCATAACTTTCGAGTTTCTTCTAAAATGAGATTTAATTGGTTGCCTACAAACATCATTTATCATCAACTTTCATATCCATTAGCCATCGCTGGATTATTAATGGACTACCTCCTGCGCCAATTATTAACCAAACAACAATTCATTTTCTTATTGCAATACTTTATATTAAGGTTTTGATTTTTATTCTGTCAAACAAGATAAAATCCTTTAGCACCAACTGTTAATGGTATTAATATTACACAGCCATTAACAAATAAGGCATGGTATAATTTAAAAGGTTAAGACTAATCTCCAATCATTTAGCAGCTGAAAAGTGAAAAACTTCATTAGCTCAGGGGGCTGGTAATGCAAAACAAGTAACCTAAAACTTATCCTACATAAGGAAGTATTTTACTTTTAAGGATTCTTTTAATTTAGATGAAAATAAAATGATTCCAAATTGAAATTCTTTAATTCAAACATTATCACAAAGAATTGTGGTTGAGGAAAAAGAAACAACAGAAGAGAAGAAAAGAGAGAGCACGTGCAAAAAGAGAGAGAAAATATAAGACGAAGAAAGATTTGTGGTGGGATCCATATGGAGATAGAAATTGAGGATATTTAATTTCAATAAATTACATCCACTAGTTCAACTCACAAATATTAATAATTGTAAATTTAAGAATATTTTTAAGAGCGGGGCCTGTTGATCCGCCCTATATATATATACATAATGTACTAATGCAATATAATAAAAAAAATGAGTGTTTTATTCTGAGTGCATATTAACCAGTAGAAAATACTTACTGATTATGAAATACTTACTGATTATGATGCTTTTTTTTTATAGCATAAATGATCCTGCATGGTTAGGACAAGAAATAATAAGTCAACGATTTTCCATGTAAGATACTTACTTTTTTAGGAGATATGGGCTTTGAATTCTTGCAAGGTAAATGGCTGCATAAGTTGTTGGAAATCTCATGAGAAAAATGAATTCATGAGGACATTTGCATATAGTGAAAGCTTATGTATGCCTAGGAAATGCAAGAAATAATGTATGAATTGTACATATACGTTGTCATCCTTCATGAGGGTATCCATGTGCAGAGAACAAGTGGAACTCTGTGAAAACATATCACAAAGGCATCATTTCCAGGTAAATCTATGGTAGGGCTTCCGTAGATTTACAGGTATACGACTAATGACATAGGCTTATAATACACTTTTATTTTTGCCTAAGCATTCTGATCCGCGTTTACATATATTTACCAATAGTATTGCTTGAGCCATTTCCCATTTATAGGGTCATGAAGGATTTGCCCTTCATCGTTGGAGAGCCAATAGTAACCAGTGTCATGGTCTTCTCGGTCTATAAATGGTCTTTCCCTGGGTAGTGAGAATTCGATTGGAGCTTATAGGTCTTTTCTCATATAGTCATCTACCCGTAGCACGAGATCGCATACATTGAGCAATGGTAGCATTCACATATTTTTTGACGAACAGTGTGCCATTGCCGTAATAATTTTGTATGGTATGCCAAAGTGACATATGATATGCTTACGTAAGAAATATGACACAGATGCCCTAGTAGCTTTCTTTATAGGGATTGCACGGACCATTTGGTGAAATATTCTATGGCTGTAAGAGTCCAAATATTGCCACGTACAGGTGGATGAATAGGCCCTATTAAATCCTGTTCCCAAATGTGGAACAACCATGGTGATGTCATATTTTACAATAAGGTAGGCTGAGTATGCTGAAGAGTCCCATGGATTTAGCAAGTATGACATTTCTTGACAAACTTCTCGGCTTCTTTTTCTTATTATGGGCCAATAATAGCCCACATTCAACAGTTGGCGACACAACTTTCTTCGGCCTTAATGTGCTCTACACTCTCAATCATGCACTTTTTGTAATGCCCTTTCTGACTCATAGTAACCTAGATACTTCAATGGATTTCCAGTAAACCATTTTCAGAACAGGATATCACCTTCCATAAAATATCTCTTGGCTGTCTATTTGATCTTGTGTGCCTCTTTAAGATTCTAGGTTAGTGTCTTGTATTATAGATAGTCAATATGAGGCTTTCTTCAATCTTCATACATGGTGGCTATAAGGACTTGTTCTGTACGATTCAAGCTTTGGCACTTAATGCAAGATGACTGAATGGCATGTGCTTATCTCTTCATGCCAGGCCAGTAGTAGCTTGTTCTTTGTATCTTTTTATCTGAATTTAGGTTTTATTGCACAAGATACTTCATCTATTTTATGGAGTAGCTTTCCACGTTCTTGCTCGTGGATATATTTCATAACGATACCTCTAGGTATAGGCTTGTAAAGAACTACCATAATCAAGCATTAATCATTTGTTTGCTTAAGATTGAGGCTCTCTTTGAGATCAATAAGTTATTTCGTAATAGCAATGTCCCAGTTTGTCTCATCTGTTGCTGCTTCCTTTTTCAATCATTCTTTAAGAATTACGGGTTCAGTCTGTCACAGGATTGTGACTTGAGTCATTTCTTCTACTAAGTTGATCTTAGCTCCTAGCGTGGCTAGTGCATCGACGTACTTATTCCTGTATCTCCCAACATGTTCTACTGTGAAAGTTTCCAGAGTTAATAGAAGTTTTATGATGTATGTTTGATATGAAGCTAGTGTTGGTTCTTTTACAGTAAAATGATCAATGATCTGTTGAACTACTAAATTTGAATCTTCTATAAGCTTGACTCTCTTAGCTCTAATTTTCTTTGCTGTAAATAGACCAGTAATTGCTGCTTCATACTCTATTATTATTGGTGCAAGAAAAATCTAACTTGAAATATAATGCTGAAACTCTTTCAATAGGATCAATAATGACCAAACCTGCGCCTCCTGCTACTTTAGTTGAATATCCATTGAAATAAATTGTCCACCAATCTTCAATTTCTAAGATAAAGCAGTTCTGGTATGAAAAAATTCCTAAGAAGTTCTTGCAACAGAGATGTATTTTGATTTGCAAAGAATGCGGTAATCATATCAACAACTGCTTGGCCTTTTATAGCACTTGGTGTTACAAACACAATATCAAATTTTGCAAAGAGTAAAAGCCACTTGGCTAGCTTTCCGGTAAGCGTAGGCCTGAGTAATAAATAGCGGACCGAGTCTGCCTTAACCATAAGATGCAACTGATGGGAGAGAAAATATTGTCTTAACTTTTAGGAAGCATAAACAATAGCTAGGCAAACATGTTCAGGTTTGGGCCACTTTGTTGCCTGCCCGCATAATAGATGATATTTTTAGTTTATTATTCTATAATTGAGTGTTGATTATTATAATTAATGCTTTTCAATATCTGGTCAATATTTGAATGATTTGATAATACTAAATGAGACCGAGAGGAGATTTATATATTGTTTACTCTGTGTAATGGATGCCATGAATTGAACAAAACACAAAGATGTGTCAACGTGATTCGTACAGTTTTATATAAGAATTTTTATAAAAACATAATAAATCTTTGCGTATTTAAATTTACATAGAGATATGGTGAGTTGATATATGAGGATATTTTTTATATTACTCGAGAGAATATATTAATTAGATTAGGAAGATTTATTGTCAACATGAGTAATAATATTTAATAGCATAGATGGAAGATTAAATTGGATTGGTTATGATGAAATCAAATGTCCAAGTATCTTAATCTCTTGATAATTTTATAATTGCTTGAATTCTTATTTAATTTTTAGTTGCTTTATTTTATTTTAGTTTTTAATATAAATTTTCTTATTCAATTATTCAAATAAATTTAGGCTAGAATAATTTCGGTAGATAATAGGATATACAACCTTTGTGGGATGATAGTATAATGTAATATATATTATTTGTGCTAAATAGTACACTTACAAATTTACACAACAATATGTCCCTTAATTTTTAAGGCACATGTTCTCCTACTAGACTATAGAGCCTATCAATGGTGAAATTGAATTTGGATTCCCTCTTAATCTAATATTTTCTAAACTTTATATAAGATCATAACATATTCATTTAACTCTTCCAAAGTTAAGATTTAATTTATTTTAGACTCTTTATTAAAACAAAATACATCCTCTTTTTTTTTGGCATTAACTAAAATTTTAATGGTGTGTATCGTGGAATTAGAATTATTGACAGTGTTGACTTCAAAAATAAAAGCTGAAATGGAAATAAAAAATATGAGCCCACTTCATATTGGTTATAGGAAATGAGTTGGATTAACAATCCAATATAAAATAAATAAATTAATGACAATTCAACTCATTTTTATTCTAATTCCTTCAACTTATTTTAATTTTTATTTAGTAAATACACTATAAGATTAACGAATATCTAATAAGCACTATCTCCACTTTTATTTATTTCAGTCTGGTCGTTTTTTTTTCTCTTTCCTAATGCCTTCTCTCCTTTTTCGTGTTCACCCAACAAACTTTGATAATCAATTAAATAGGTAAGATATTTTTCTTTTCTGCCTTTCTCTGTTTTGTTTTTTTCTTTTTTCAAATTGTCTTTCTAGGGACCCAAATTAAACGGAGAATGAGAAGATGGAACAATATTTATTTATGTAACATAAAGTTAAATTGGTTGCAGACCATTGCAATAGAATTGTCTGCAATTGATGTTGTCTACTTCCAAGTGTCTTTAATTGTTATTTCAGACTACCAATAATAATAATGCATTCAATTTTAATCTAATTCCATGACATAAATTCTTAAAAGAACTAAGAATTAATTGGCAGCGTTTCTTCTATGATCAAGTTTGTACCAAAAGTTTTAAAGGTTTTGATATAAAAATCTTAGAGAAGGAGAAGCGAGAAAGAAGCGATAGTGATAAGATGGGCTAAGTTTTAGACGTTTATTCCGCCAAGAAAAAGATGTGTTTTGATTTTAATAAGGAAAGTCTAAAATAAATTAAATCTTAGCCTTGTGATCTCATATAAAATTAAAAAAAAAAAAAGATTAAGAGGTTCCAAATCCATATGAGATTTTAGATCAAATGTTGTCCAGCAGCCCCAAAAATTGTTTTTTTTTTTTCGTGTGACCATCTTCATTATCTAAGATTAGAGATGGCTAATGTGCCATGTAGCAGTCAAAGTTAGGCCAATGGGTCATGGACGGGCATGGTCCACCAACAAGGTGAGTCGTGCCCAAATTTATTTAGCAAAAGCCCGGCACGGTTTACGGTTCGAATCCACGTGTGTTGTGTTAAAAAAAAAATTACTTACAACCTTTTTTCTTCGAGCATACTTGAAAAAACTCGCGTGCTCGTCTCGCTCGACGTGTTATTTTTCGAGCCCATTAACACTTGCAATTATAAATAATAATAATAATAATAATAATAATTTTTATTAAGAAAATAATTTATATTTAATTAAGACATTAATATAATTATACAATAATATTATCTAATTTTAACATTAATTATTTTATTTGTTTGTGTAAATGTGAAAAATATTTCATTCACAAATAAAAAATATTTCATTTGACTAATTTATAATTTCATAAATGAAATATTCAAGTTGTAAAAGTTTAGATTTATGATTTATAAAATCATAGTATTTATAATTGTATTTATTAAAATCATGAAATCATTTAATAATTATAAATATAAAATAATTATATTTTTTTGAAACTAAGACTAAATTAATTTTAAAAAAATTTTCCTAATAAAATATATTAAAAATTTTAATTTCAAATTATTTGTAGTACATAACATTTTATTTTTTTATTAAAAAATTTTAAAAATATACTTTGGTGCACGTGCTATTCATGGCCTACGGGCAGCGTGCTTATCACGTATTTTTTCATGTTTCCGTGCTTTAGCCCATCTCTAATCATATTTTATTTTTAAGGCCCACATACCTCAAATTCTAAGCATTGCCTGGTCCGGTCCACATGCGTGCTGCGTTTCGCATGATTTACTGAACTGTGCTTGTATCATGCTGTGCTGTACATATACATGTTATACCCGTACCATACCATATGCTGCCCGGCTCATTAGCCATCTTTGTCTAAGATCAAATTTATACTTTCTTCTAGTTTATAAAACTTTTAACATTGTGGCTATTTAATGAGTATAAATGTAACCAATGGGCTTATAGTTCAGTAAGAGAATCTTTACACTCATAATATTGAGTACAATGATTCGAAACGCCATAAAAGTATTTATGTAGTTAGTTTCCATCTTCCTCCAATTATCAAATAATTGAGTAGAGTCAGTTTTCTTTCTCACGAAAGATAAGTGGAGTAGATAATTCAATGAGTGAAGTAGACAATTCTCGAATATTAGAGAAAATTAAAATTCTGCGCAGAAATTTAAAGAATCAGTATATACGTCGTGAGGGGATATAACAATCTTGTGAGTCAGTATTTAAAAAAATAAATAAAAAATAAAAATGTAGGAACATAAATGAACGAATTATGAAAGAAAAACATTTTTTTACGTGATGTAAAATAATTTACGTATTTGCTTTTGATTCTTGCCTCGGCCTCTGGTTTGTTGCAGCCAACACTTCATCATCATCATTTAATTTGACTTTCTAACATACTTCCAAATTGCGCTGGCGAGATACATTGGACGACACTAATACTAGTCAAGTGATATGTCTCGTAAGGCTTTAATTTGATTTTCATTTAATTAAAGGAATGATATATTAGGATAACTTTTTCTTTCCTGGTGGTCAAATTATTATCAAAATGCGGCCAGTATTTTCTTGGACACATACGTGTGGGTGATTGTGTGGGTGTTATTTAGTTGAGATAATAAAATTTTTTTATTTTTAAAAGAGAAGATTGAAAAATTTAAATTCTACTCGTATAAGTAATAATAATAAATGAAGATTGATTATCCTAATAACCTACTTAGTTGAGATAATAAAATTTTTTTATGTTTAAAAGAGAAGATTGAAAAATTTAAATTCTACTCGTATAAGTAATAATAATAAATGAAGATTGATTATCCTAATAACCTACATATGACTGATTGTTTTAATCTTGGATATGAGTTGTCGTTTTGTTTTTTCTCTCATTGTCTATTCTAATCAAAATGCAGCAAGTATATTTTATTAGATTTACGTATACAATCATGAATTGTAATCAAAGGGCAGAAGTGTTTTATAGTTAAGTATTCAATCAAGAATAGAAAAATGGTATTTTTATCCTTACAATTTGATATAATAACTCATTTTATTCTTATTACTTAAATAATAACATATTTTATCCCTACTTTTTTAATTAATAGTACAAAATATCATTTTGTTAATTTGCTATCAGTATACTATACAATTCATTAATGATAAAATAAAATTTTTAATATATAAATTATTTTAAAATAAATCTCTTAAATACAATAAAATCTTAAATAAAATTTAGTTGACTTCATTAAAAAAAATTTAATAAATACACATAGGCGGTGTATATATATATTGTATATTTTTTAGTGTTATTTTTGTTTTATTAAGTTACCCTTAAATTTTAAGTTTTGTAAAAAATCAGATGTTATTTAATTATTCTTGGGGTTTTTAATTTAAAATGGTTTGCATTTATTTATTTGAAAATTATATTTTTCCCTCAATAAATTATATAATAAATCAACTATAAATTCATATAAGAGTATTTTGGATTATTGTTTGAAAAATATGGATAAAATGAGCAATGGTATCAAATCACAGTGATGAAAATGACCTTTCCTTTTAAAAATTAATTATCTCCCAATCACTTGAAAAGATTTGAAGCAAATATAGATATGATGAGAATTAACAAATGAGCTCCAGATTGATTGTCCTAAAACTAAGCAATAATCAACGTATGACTGATTGTTTTAATCTTGAATTTTTATTTTTTCTCGTCATTGTTTATCTGAACCCATGATTAGAATTGTTGTTGAAAAGACTGTAATTTTTAAATTATAATATTAAATTATTTAGTAAACACTTACAGCTGTAGTTTAAAAATTATGATAAATTTTATCATATTACCTTATGATGAAAAACTTATAACATCTTTTTTATTTTTATCAAAATTATTATTCAAAAGTCATATTTACCATACGATCAACTTTTATTTTAAAGTTCTAATTTTTTTCCACAACAGTTAGCATTTCAATGCCAAATCAAGTATTAGAATTTTAAAAATCTATTGACATGTGTCATTTAAAAGAAAAATGTGTAGTTAAAATTAATTTATCAAGTATATTACTATTGTTAAATAAAAAAAATCATTAAACTTATGATAAAAATTATATAAATTTAACTACTCCTCTATAACTATGATCAACAACTGTCTTCTATTTAAAACTTTTTTTTTAGAACGAGAGTCTATTTTTACTTGAACTAGGAGAAAGAAGAAAGAGCAAAACAATATTGCAGTTCTTGAAATACTTAAATTTATTTTTTTTCTATTGTCTTTATCTGTTATATCTCATAAATATTTAGTTTCTAGAGGTTTATATTTAGTTTTTAATGTAATTACTAACTCATTATAACGTCTGATCCATCAATATTCAACTGTCAACAATAATAGGATTGAATTTTCAGCTTCAAGAAAATGAAATGAATTTTTGCTCTTGGAAAAAAAAAAAAAACTCATTATAACGTCATTTTGAATGCTTTCTTTGTTTAATAACAAGTACCAAAAACGTTGTCTTAATCAATGAAGATAATGCTACTTGTAATGCTCAAATTAAACGAAATTTTTTTGCCCCAAAATACCTTCATCACTTTGAACCGAATCTCCCACAATACCCACACCTGAAACTTCTCTCTTGAATCATCACTGGTGAACGGTGATCAACGAACGGAGAAGGAACGAGCAATGACGATGGCATCAGAGAAGTAGCATCCAACATAATCCTAGGACTATCCAAATCCAAATAGATCTAACTAATTGTAGAGAGCTAAAACCCCTAAATAAGGTAACTTAAATTTTTTCATGATTTGAATGGGATTGTAGATTATTATAGGTTGTTAGAGGATAAAATGAAACAAATATTGGTAAAAAGAATAAGTTACAACTATTGCACATTAAGTGTTTGATGAAATATTTCATAGATAAATTATGCTTAGGCGTGATGTGCTAGCGAGTGCCCGTGTCGCATACATAAACGCACAGCGCCTGCGATGAGGTGCAATAGGTAGCCTGTCACACCAAATGACAGTTTCTAATTTCTCGTTTTATTTTTTTTATGTTAGTTAAAAAATTTGTTATAAATAAAATATAATAATGCTATAAATATAACAAATACATGACGAGAAATGAACCAGGCATGATGAAGTTAGCTTATGTCGATCACTTTCCAAGCATATCACAAGTATGTGTAAATTAAATACAGTCGTAAAAGCCATCTGAGAAAAGTTAACAAAATGACAGTCACAATTGTTTAGGAAAGACATATTTGGGCATTTCTTGGAGTGCCCAAAATTTCCGTTTAGTAGCATAATAGTGCATAACATGTTGCTTAGGCAAGTGGCCTGTAATGAGAAAGATTAGTTATGGTTTCAAATTGGTGAGTATTTAATACGCTTATCAGTTGGAGAATGGTGTTTGGTTACGGACTTTTCCTACTGTATAAGTGACGTACTAAAAAATGTAAAAAAATGTTCATAGGCTACTTAATATGTATTTTGACAGTTTGTTTCGCAACATAAATCTTGGCCAATTCGACTTAAGATTTGATGACTTGGAGCTTGAGATTATGGACGACATTGATGCACTAAAGATCGATCTCTATTATTTCATAGACAGAGCACTAAATGGAAGAAAATATAATTGTCAAATCAATTTCTCAGTACTTAATGAAGTAGATGATATAGATTACTTCCGAAGTCCTCCATGGTGTTGTATGTAGTGGGAAATGATATATGACAGTCTTGACAATACATTGAATGACAAATGTGAGAAATTTAGGAAGACTCACTTAGAAAAGCTAAACTATAAAATTAAAAAAGTATAATATTTATAGCTTTACGTCCCTGGTTCAGGTATGATAAAATTATATGTTTAGTTAATTAGTTTTATAATAATTATTATTTAATGATTTTATGACTTTCTCACTTTGCTTGTTGCAGGCTTAGATTTTTTAAGCAACCAGAGGGCTGCCATTAAAGTGGGTCTTGAAAACAAAAAGGAAGATTCTCTGCATCTTATAATGGAAGCTTATTGCTTATTCAAAAATAAACTTTATTGGAGTTTATTTATTGTTCAATGATAATTCTCTTTTTGTAAGTAATATATATTGATAGATGTACAATACTACTTTTCATATTACTAAACACTAGATGATTTTACTAATATAAAATTTAGATAAAATTTATGACGGGAGAAAGTTTTATAAACTATCCGATCAAACGCAAAAGAGATTGCCCAAAAATATTAGCGGATGTAGAGGATTATATGCCAAGTATCCTAAGTTGGGTCTGTAATATGGCTATTCTTTAATGCATCATACTAGTATTATTTATCGATTAATTGAAACTTAAATTTTTTGGCTTATTATTTACTCATTTTAAAAGTTTCTTTATGTAGCATCAACTTTTTATGAACGTGCTGCTCATTGAAAGACAAATAAAGGAGCATCATGCCATCGTAGATAACACTAGAGCAACAAAATATCGCTAAGGATGAGCTTTTTGTAGATGACCATCACGAACAAACATGTGAGTCTGATTGCACACAGGATTCAGAGGTTATAAATCATTTCTTTTTTTGTTATATAAGTCACTTTAACACTCTCTAATTTATATTTTTTTATATTGGTAATAGTTGAGAACAAAGCTTCATAATGATTATAACATTCGATAATGATTATAACATTCGATGGATAGAAAGATTCCATTACTAAATTGAAGTTGGCTTTTGAGGTAAAGTACAAAAAACATAAAGAATTTAGACAATTGGTGGTAGGATTTATCTATTTGTATACTAAACGGTTTGACAGTGATTCTCCAACTGAACGCTCGTATCCAGTGAGCAAATTATGTCTTTAATAGTTGTGTTCTTTTAATTTTTAATCTAATATTTGTTTAATATGTTCATCTTACTGAATCGATAGGCCCCGAATGATTATGGAGTGTATTTTGAAGTTGGCAATTAGAATGTTTATGCTCTTATGTTATTGTATAGTTTTTTCTGAGGATGTAAGCGAGGAGAGCGTCTAGATCCTCACGAAGGCACATCTAGGCATTAGTATGTTTGGATATCTATACAGACTTTCATATATATTTAATAGTCCTTACTTGATTCCTCCATTCATGCCAGTAAAGTGGAACGTCAAACCTCTACCTGCACTTTAAATAATAAATTGTATGATTGATAAAAGAGCGAGGGTGGAGATAAATCTACTTAAAGGATTGAATGATCTAAGTCTATATGATGAGTTTAATTAGTGGTTTGCTTGGCAAAGTCTATATGATGAGTTTGATTATGGAGTGTATTTTGAATTTGACAATTAGAATGTTTATGCTCTCATGTTACGATATAGTTTTTCTGAGGATGTAAGCGAGGAGAGCGTCCAGATCCTCACGAAGGCACATCTAGGCATTAGTATGTTTGGATATCTATACAGACTTTCGTATATATTTAATAGTCCTTACTTGATTCCTTCATTCATGCCAGTAAAGTGGAACGTCAAACATCTACCCGCACTGTAAATAATAGATTGTAAGATCGATAAAAGAGCGAGGGTGGATATAAATCTACTTAAAGGATTGAAGGATCTAAGTCTATATGATGAGTTTGATTAGTGGTTTGCTGGCAAAGTCTATATGATGAGTTTGATTATGGAGTGTATTTTGAATTTGGCAATTAGAATGTTTATGCTCTCATGTTATTGTATAGTTTTTCTAAAGATGTAAGTGAGGAGAACGTCTAGATCCTCACGAAGGCACATCTAGGCATTAGTATGTTTGGATATTCATACAGACTTTTGTATATATTTAATAGTCCTTACTTGATTCCTCCATTCATGCCAGCAAAGTAGAATGTCAAACCTCTACCCGCACTATAAATAATAGATTGTAAGATCGAGAAAAGAGCGAGGGTGGATATAAATCCACTTAAAGGATTGAATGATCTAAGTCTATATGATGAGTTTGATTAGTGATTTACTGGCAAAGTCACAGTAGATCGTATTATCCAATAGTCGCACTCGTTTTTTCAAATAATTTTGCCACTTAGACACTTCAATGAAATGGCTAAGTGGCAAGGTAATTTGTTTTTTAAATTCTTGAATTGTCGTTAATCTTGTGTATTATTTGTTGTTCTAAATCGACGACCGTCAGACAACACCTCATCATAACAAGTGTGTATATTGTCACTTCTCCTTACTACCCAAGAAACATTATGTTCATTCAAACCTCTTATTGCTAGCATGCATCATTTATATGATTTCGAAGAACAGTGGGCCTAGAAAAATGTCGTTGTGAACAGTGTAATCTTGAAATCAAACTTTTCACTAAAGGTAACTTTGCGCAACTCCAATGTTAACTCATTCTTATAAGCGAACAACTTACTTACACTAATATCATCTGAATTAAAACTTCTAACAAAGTTTGGCGCAACCATGCTTAAAGCCATGCTGGAGCAAGACTTGCGAGAGAGTCAACTATTATCCTCATCCTTAAATGGGCTATTGGAGAAATAGATCGGCTGTTTTTATTATTCATAGGATTATCATCTTATACTCATCCTCATCATTAGTGGGAATATCAGAATGACTGACACTCCCATCATCAATTGGACTACTGAATTAAGTGACCCTCATATTATTAGATAGTTCCATATGAATATTATATGTTTCTGTGTTGCTGATATCATTAACAAGATCATTATTCTTGTGGAATGGAAAGTAACGTTACTCTAACGACATCGTCGACTCTAACACTTCTTCTCTAACATACGCTAACATAATACCGTTGTCATCAATTATATTTGTTATTAAAAGGATTACCGTACCGATGCTTATCCTCATCATTAATTTCGCGGAGTAAAGAGTAATGTTGCTGCAACGACATTAGTAATGTTGCTGCAACGAAATCTTCTTTGGTAATACCTCTTTTACAATATCGAGTCTTCAATATCGAAGACCTCTATATTTACTCTAAAAGAAGTTTTAGTGTCTACAAATGACTCAAGATCTTAACTCAAAATTCAAGGAGATATTGTCACAAATATATGGATGCATCCATAGTTAGTCACATCAGAGACCATATGTAATACAACCTTAACTATTTTATTATTAACTATGTCCATAAGTAGTAAACATGCACAATAGATTGTGTTACTAGATCTCAAAGTTGTCTTCATTGTCATATTTTATTCATTAGTATTTATCTGTAAAATCTCATATAATCTTGCCAGAAACTAATCAAACATACAATTTTTTCAAACAAAAAAAAAAACTATAATCTTAGCATTCGCATACTTCATACGACCATCCTCCAATGCCTCTCACCAACTATTGTAATACAATTAAAGCATGACTGAATTTATGAAGTCTGAATGTATTAAGAAAAATAATACAAATATAATTACACAGTAGAAAACATAAAAAAAATGTGATTATATTTATCATTATAATTATTATTATAGTAATTTATTAATTAATTAATTATAACTGAGTACAAAATGAGAATTTTTTATTTTGTGGGGTGGTATGGGAATCAATCTCTCTTTCCTTATTGCCAAATTTGGATGGGTTCCACGATTCTGATTCGAATTTTTGACTTCATTCTGTGTAATAAACGTCATAAATAATTACGATTCCTCAATTCAAAAAATAAATGTACTATAAAAGTAATTACGAACTAATGTAAAACATAATTTAATTTGAGGGAGTTTTTTTTTTTTTAATTAGGCGTGGGTGGTGGGTAATGTCAAATAATCAACTTTTCTCACAATTAGAATTGAAGTGAGACGATTTTTTAAAATAATATGAAAGAGACATTGTCCTTCCCCTACTGCCCTACATATCAGTAAACACGTTTTTTTATTAGTTTTCGAGAAGTGTCGATCCCTAGTCTAATCGCGAATTCACATTCGTGATTTATTTTTTATTCTTAAATATACTGTTGATTTGTATAAATATATGTATAGGTTAACATCTTTGCTCATCTCGGGGGTAATGTCAAATAAAGAAATGAAGCCTCGCGGTTTGTTCAGCCCACGCATTCTCTCATTTATTTCTTCTCTTTTATTGTTATTTCATAGGGTGGCTTTAGCGGCTGAAAATCGTGAAAATTTTCTCAAATGTCTTTCTCTACAATCTGACACCATTTCAAAAGTAATTTACACCCAAAACAACTCTTCATATTCGTCGGTATTGAAGTCTTCAATACGAAATCTTGTTTTCTCAACACCCACAAACCCGAAACCTCTATTCATCATCACCCCACTTCACGTGTCCGAAATTCAAGCAGCCATTAAATGCTCCAAAAAAAATGGTCTGCAAATTAGAGTGCGAAGTGGAGGTCATGATCTTGAGGGTCTTTCCTCTATTTCTTACGTTCCTTTCATCATTGTTGATTTGATAAATTTTTGTGAAATCAGCATTGATGCAGATGCAAAAACAGCATGGGTTCAATCTGGTGCCACCGTCGGGCAACTTAATTATAGAGTTGCCGAGAAGAGTCAAAATCTGCAAGCCTTTCCGGTAGGAACTTGCCCTGGTGTGGCTGTTGGTGGACATTTTAGTGGCGGTGGCTATGGTGCCTTGTTGCGAAAATACGGTGTTGCGGCTGATCACATAGTTGATGCTCACATGATTGACGCCAAAGGTCAGAAATTTTAAAGAACAATAAAGAGAAAAGACAAATGAATCACTATGGTTATAGGACTCAATTGTCCAAATAAAAATGCTTATGTGACTATGTCTGAAAAATAATGTGCCTTTATAATTATATTTCCAAATCGTAGGATATTGAAAATAATATAATTAGTATAATTTGAGAATGATCGATACACATAAATAAATGAATTAAATTAATTTTTATTTAACGAATATTAAGATAATAAATCATATATAAGTACTTTTTATAAACAAAATGGGAGGTGGAAAAAAGTCAAATTAATTTTAATTTAGCCCTCTAATCACATCTTCAAAATTTGTACTCGGGTAACCAGCTAAAGAAAGCTATTTGAAAATAATTTGTCCATGCCTTTGATGGCATAATCAAACACTTCATTTACATCTCCATAGTTTCGATTATTTTCAGGTAGATTTTTAAATAGAGAATCAATGGGAGAAGATCTATTTTGGGCTATTCGCGGCGGCGGAGGAGCTAGCTTTGGAATCATTATTTCATGGAAAATAAAACTAGTTGATGTTCCGTCAACTGTGACTGTATTCGCCGTCCCAAGAACCCTGGAACAAAATGCAACAAAGCTGCTTCACAAATGGCAGTACATTGCAGATAGGGTCCATGAAGATTTATTCATCTCACCCTTCTTATATAGAGCGAATTCCACTATGGTCTGTTTATTCACATCCCTGTTTCTTGGTGGGGTTGATAGGCTACTTCCATTGATGCAGGAGAGCTTCCCTGAGCTCGGATTGACCAAAGAAGACTGCAGAGAAATGAGCTTCATTGAGTCCGTTGTTTACATTGATGGATTCGAGATTAGAGAGTCAGTTAATGCGAATATATTGATTGATGATAGATTTATCAGAAGGTTTTTCAAAGGAAAAGCAGACTATGTGACAGAGCCAATTCCTGAAGAAGCTTTTGAAGGGTTGTATGATTTATTTTATGAGGAGGATCCACGAACCTACGGCCTTCTAGTGTTTTTCCCTTATGGTGGAAAAATGAGTGAGATTTCAGAGACTGAAATTCCATTCCCACATAGAGCTGGCAACATATACACAATTTTATATTATGCGGATTGGCAAGATGCAACTGATGAAGCATTTCAAAGGCACAAAAATATGGTCAACAAGTTGTTCAATTATATGACTCCTTATGTAGCCAAAAATCCTCGAACCGCTTATATCAATTACAGGGATCTTGACATTGGAACAAACAACAAACTGGGTGACACAAGCGTTCAGGAAGCAAGCGTTTGGGGCAAAAAGTATTTCAAGAACAATTTCTACAGGCTGGTGCAGGTGAAAACTATGGTGGATCCTGAAAATTTCTTCAGAAATGAACAAAGCATTCCCCCTTTCAACTTGGTGAAAGATGAACTGTGAGCAAGTCCAAAGCTTCCCTAGCTAGTTAAAAAACAGCAGGATCAGATAAATATAGGGCATGTTAAATACACTTTATTATATTTTGCTATATTGTATTATTTTAATACATATGTATTATATTATGTTGTATTATATTAGCACTGTATTATAATAGTGTTGTACAGTATACTAATTTTTAGTTATACTATAATTTGTGTTGCACTATCTTGTATTAATTTTTTTAAATAATTAAAATCATATCTTATAAAAACAAAATACTATTATCATAACTTAGAAAATACTTGATATATAGAAAAATACTTGATATAAAACTACTTAATTAACTTAATTAAATTTTTATTATAATATGTAAAATATATCAATATTTTACATTAAAATAAAACTATTAAATTTTATGAACAAACATACCATATCTTTTTTCCTACATTTCTCAAATACTATTTCATCTAAAATAAGCTCCAACCAAATAAAATGAATAACCTTTAATTTAACAAATATCTCAACATAAATAAATATTTAAACAGGCACTGTATTCAAAAACCAACAGAAAGCTCCCCATTCACTCTACGTTGATGATTATTTCTACTAAACAGCCCAGACTCAATTTACTTACAGACACATATTTCCATATAAAGAACTGAATTTTTTTTTGTTTTTTTTATAAACACATTTACAATAAACAAAGGACCCTCTTTTTCCATCTCTCAAGAACTTCAAAATTCATCCAAGTATACCAAAGTCTTGTCCTTCTTTGAGATTATTCTATTTCCATACCACCATAACCATCCATGTTAAAGACATCAAATTAGTTGTCAAAAAAACCTGAAAAATAGCTATATAACCTAAAAATTAATAAGTAATCACATAAAATAAAAGATTAAGAATGGACAAATTTTACAAACCTTTAATTATGATATCAAAAAAATCAGGTCCTGCCTTCGCAAGTCTCATTTCAATCATAAACCACCACTAAGAACCACGATTCAAGCAAAACATGCAAAACAAAATGCTAAAAGTGGACCGCTATATTTACCTATAAATGGAAGAAAAAGAAGATACCGAGCAAAATCTACATGGGGACAGTTTTAGGTTAAAGGCCTCTTTCAAAGTGTAAAGCAACACAAACCTTCCCCTAGCCCTTGGTTGATTAATTGATTGGTTTATTCTTATATAAGGAAAAATGGGAACTTCTATCATTTGGAGGAACTGGTTTCCCAACTTTATATATGCTTCATTATGTCAGAAACAATTATTTCCTGTATATATAATAACAAAAAATTAGTCATAGTTTCAGGGATTAAATTTTAGCTCATTGATAAAACAATTAAACCAACATCTTTAAGACTCCAACTACAGAAATAACTACATTCCATGCTCTGTTTTCATTTCCTTCAAAGTCTATGATATTAAACTAAGCATTATAAAACAGAATGAAGAGAATGGTATAATATAAATTTGGGTCCAAATTCAATTTCACAACTCATTCACCTATAATTATTTTCAGATATTAATTAGATCCAGTTAACCAATTGAGCTGGTAGCACATTAATGTTTGAACTAAAGTGAACAAGTCTCCCACAAAAACCATCCATAGAAAGGCTTAAAGCAAGGCGCTAAGAAAGAAAGAAAATGAAAAAATTTTAGTAATGCTTGAATCCGTTTACTTTATCAAACAACAGGGGCAAAAAGAACTTTAATGTCAACTATAAAAGTTATGAGCAATGAAATTAAAAAGGGAATTGTTACAAGTTTAAAATAATTTTGTGGACGTATGAACAACCTAATTCTCAATGATTGCTGCACAATCAAATTCTCAGGAGCTTTTAATTTATGTCAAATTATGGATGCTAGTTAGCTTAACTGGTAAAATCTCTTGCAATGTACAAGAGAAATCTCGCTCACATGAGTGGGAAGGCATTTGGGTTGCTATTAGACAGTTTTTGAAATAAAAGCATTCATCTGTCATATTTTGAGAAATCGTGGCTACACTACTTCCCGAAAATGAAAAAGCTTTCAAACAATAAGAAATAATAGGTGATTCTACATGCACTGAAATTACCCATCTTTACTATTTCCAGTTTTTTCATAGATTTCCTTTGGTAGAGGATTTCTTATCAGTTATATCATGTAATTATTTGGGCTTTTTCCATCAGGTGTGGCATCCTAATAACTTCATATCACTGGGTCAATGAACGCAGCAATAGTTGCAGATTGAAGGTCTATAATTGGGATATTCTTGTTCTGAGTTCTTGATATTATTGCTTTGTTCTTGTTCAGAGTTTTGGATATTATCACTTTGTTCTGCTACATTAATTAGAAAAATAAGAGCTTGCTAGTATGGCTTCTCATTAAAGATCATAATTTTCATGGGGTTGTGCAAATTCGTCCGATAAGACTATTAACATCTATGTCAAACTTTCAATCAGATCATATAAATGCCATTTAATTCTATCAAATTTTGCTACTAAACAGTCCCCTGACTATTGGAAAATTCATAAAGTTGAAGAAATGAAATGGTTTTATTAATGCTTAGATCCAATTACTATATAAAATACCAGCAGCCAAAAGTTACCATGGTGATGAAGGAGCATAAATCAATTTAAGTTTCTGATATTAACAATTCAAATTGAAATCCACTTAAATTCATTAATGATTAATCAACTTCAAATCGACACTATAATCAACAATTCAAATCAAACCCTAAGAAGATTTATAAATTAATTTAAGATTCAGAAAGCAAAACCTTATACTAACCAGCAGCTGTTGATTGAGGTAATGAAGAGCAAGCCGGTGATATTGGAGCAGCGGCTGTAGTGTCGTGCAACACAGTGACTGCTTCGAGCGACGATGATGCGGTCGAGCGGTGGTGCTGGTTTAGGTAAAGTTCGTTGTGAAGGAATTTTGGTGTGAAAGGGTTACAAAAATTTTTAATTTCCTGTTACGGCTTTGTAATGCGATGCGGCGCAAACCCTAACCCTGCCTCGGGTTTAGTTTATGCAGATTTGACCGCATTGATTTGTTGGTTAATGCAATGCAGCTTGCGTTGAATTTGGAGGCCAAACACTAGTATTAAGTTAATACAAAACACTAATTTTATGATGTGCTATGCGGGCTACCACACACGTCCATATGTGATTACTGTATTGCTAAACAATTTCTGCTGTGTCTCTTTCTTTGATACATGCATGCTTTGTAGCATACGCATGGTGCTCATTACGTCCCCAATTAGGTGTCTAGTCTTTTTTTATTTAATAAAGATTGTCAGGTTTGGTTTTAAAAAAATATTAATAATTTCTGCTTTCTGCATGAGCTGTTGATGTATACTTATCTGTCTGATGCATGCGTGTTAACTGTATTGCTAAACAATCTCAATCTGTGTTTATTAGGCTCATGGACTTTTCGTGCATGAGCCTAATAAATATTATTTGGTTTGGTCTATCAACGCAGTCAACTAATTAAATATATAATTCTTTTTCTTCTCTTGTTTTCGCAAATATTTTAATCTTTGGACACCAACAAAGTCTCTCTCCAATTTCGTCTTCGAAGAACAATACATGTAATCAATTACAAGTTCTTGTTTACGTAAAAGGGTATCCTGTTTACAATTTTCGTTCCCAATTGGACACAAAAAAAATTAGTAGCACATATTGTTGATACATAAATTTAGTTGCCTCTTCCTTGAACACATTCTTTCACCGACACGTGAATTTCTTTAATTCTAGAAATTGATGATATCTTTCTACATGCACTTATGAGGCACTATTAGAGATCACTAAATATTTTTTGCAGTGAAAACTCTCTTACACTCAAGTCAGTAATCATATTTTTTTAAAAAAATTTTGAAAAAATAAAATGTACTCCCTCTTCATTTGTATATAATTTTCTTTTTTTTTTTTAGCCAAAAATCCCCTCGGCCTTTCCTTTTCTGAGTTATTAACAAAGTTTTGTATTCCCCACGTTGGTCGTCCCCTCCCCTCGTAACCGTTACTCCTATAACCTGTGTCCTTAACTTCCCATCAATTCATTTGTTTCGACATTGTTATTGGGATATCATTATGAGAATTAATCGTGTATGGGGGTCATGCAACTATTGATGCGGTTTTCAACTCATTCCCAAGTGACGCTGTAAACTTCTGCTCGCTGGTTGCTTGAGTAAGATTTCTTACTGGCTCCTGTCTTTCTCCGTTTATTGGAACAGTGATGTCCTCCGGCCTGCGTCCACAGAAAATGTGTCAGAGGTCGCCGGGTATTTTTTCGGTGAAAACCCTTTGACGCTCAAGTCAGTGATCGGGTTAATTCTTTTGGTATCCCCCTTAATTGGAGAGACCGGAAAAGATAGAAAGTTTTGAGAAGTAAAGAAAGAGAGAAAATCTCAGCCTGGATAGATAGGTTGGGGTTGGGATTAAAAATTTCAGAAAAAGAATCCTTTTACCTTGTCCCTCATCTGGTATTTGTCCACCTGTTTTCCTGCCCTCTTTGCTTGAACGCCCACCTCCGTATTAATTGCGCCTGTGCTTTTCTGATAGCTGTGAGTTGCCGCGGCACAACCTGGGGGCATGGGATATCAGGCGAGTATGGGTTCCTAGGACCTAATGATGATGCCGTGTAGGTCCGTGTATAATGATGACACTGTGGAGGTGTGCGCCGATCATCAGTAATAGTGATGAAACCCTACGGCGTAGGGTGCTTGTCAGGCATCGATCGTCGTGACAAGTTGTCGAGAGAAGGGACCGTCATGATTAAGTTTGCCCTGCTCGAGCTCTGGTTTCCTCATGTCCATGGTGCTTTTCGTAACATGATTGAATCCTGTTCGGTGGTCGAAGATCTCTTTTACCCCAGCAGGATAGGAAGATTAGGGCTCGACCAGCCTTCGAACACTCGACCTCGACCAACTTTGACACCGAGCAGGGGTGTCTTCTTGCTAGCGATTAGGTCTTCTGCTCTGGCTGGATTGACCTCGAGGGGGTCTGTTCGGTATTGCCCAAACAGCACTCATTCTCGGAGAGAGTCATTTAACTAATTCCTATTATGGGCTCGAGGTTGCCATATTCAGATTCTACTAAATGATTGGCTTATATCTGCTCTAAATGTCTCCTTCAACTTAATGAAGACTTACTTTCAGTTGTTGAACTCAAGCTGACGTACTATTTATCTCCCAAAGATCAGTCTCCTAGTTTCTAGTATTAAGAGCAAAACGAAGTAAAACTAGAAATTACTGATTTAAGCAAATTTAGGTGTCCTTTCATTTTATCTTACCTTTTCATAAGCTACCTCTTCAGCCATTCGTTTGAATTCGAAGTGGAGGTTCTCTGAATATACGCGTCGTTTCACGTATTCTGCAGTCCCTTGAAATGAATCTTTTACTTCTTTTTATAAATCCTCGAATTCATCTTTTCCCCTCTCTCACTCTTTCGCGTCCACTTGAGTAACGTGCCGTCTGTTGGCATAACTTGCTTTCCCCTTTATAAATCCCTAATTTCTTTACTGTGCCTCTTCTTATTTCCAAACTTTGTTCAGATTAAAAACAACCGCTTGCAAGTGGAATTCACTCTCTTCTTCACCGTCGTCATTATCCGCCTTCGTCAAATTCATCTCGTGTATAAACTCTTCTCCTTCTCCTCGTTTTTGTTTTTTTTTTCATTTTCTGGGTTTCATGTTTCCCACTTGGTAGATTGTGTCCCTAGGAAAAGAAAAATGTCAGCCATTCAGCAACCCCGCCGGATGTCCCCTGAAGAATAATCTTTTTCGAGTGACTCCGAGACTACTAGGGGAGTTCTGGTGAGAGATCCAAGTCTGAAAGAGGTTGAGGCTGTAAAGGAAGCTCGACCGCTACAGAGGCAGAGGACCGGCTAAAGGTGAGAGGCTGAGTCGTTTGCAATAGATAACATGAGGTGTGAGACCTCATACCAAGACTTAGAACAGCTTATGGCTATGTACCATATCCCTGTCAGTGTTGACCTGCGTCTTCCTGGTAAAAATAATACGCCTAGCCGTCCTCCTCGAGGGTATGTTACCCTCTATTTAAAATGTTTCAAGTGGGGTGTTAAGTTGCCCCTTCAACCCTATTTTGCCCGGGTCCTATCCCAATTGCATCTGGCACCGGCAGCTGAACCCGAACGGGTGGAGAGTTCTGTCGGGGCTGTATGTCCTGTGGAGGTAGTGCAATTTGGGCGAGCTGACGGTAGATAAAATAAAGCATCTCTACCAGTTGAAGAGCAGTCCAAAGGACGCGGGCTGGTACTACCTCACTTCCAACTTGAAGGGCAAGAAACCCATCACCGACCTCCCCAACTCTGGTGGCAAATGGAAGGGCAAATTCTTCTTTGCCGGGAGGAACTGAGGGCGAGCAGCCTTTGCCATCGAGGAGGTTCCTTAGATTCCTTCTCGTTTTTGTACCCCAAGTCGTCTGCTGCCCATCGTGTTTTCTGTTTTGACTTTTTCTGCTTACATTCTCTCATTATTTTTTCTAGTCTTGCTCGCAGTCTCTTGGAGCGTGCAGGCGCATATTAACACTGCCTTGGATAACGCGAGCTCGTGCAGAGAGCTATTGACTCATCAGCACTTCACCGAGTTTAGTTTAATCCCTGAGGAATGAGACATGAGCGGTGTTCTCTCTCGGCTAAAGAGGCCCTTGAGCACGGTAGAGAGCCCGAGCAGCTCCTCTGCTCCAGCCAAGAGGTCTAGAGTTGACCTCGCTGCCTTGCCAATCATGGTCATTCCTCCTGCTCGGGAGAGCGAGCGAGCAACCAAAAAGTTCCCCAGAGGGGCCCAAGAGTCGTTGTCCCGGCCAGATCCCGATCGGGGGGATCTCAAGAGCAGCAGCCCAATTTCGCTGATCCCTATGTCAGGGACTTCACCAGGCACACGGAGGAGAAGTTCGTGGAGTAGTTAAAGTCCTCCGGCATTACCGAGCTGGCCAATATGTTCCAGCGCCTCTCGTGTCAACGGTTGCCTTCACTGCCTTCAAGACCAAGGCCATGACTTTTGAGAGGAAGATTAGGAATGATAACCAGGGCTTGAGGCAAGCGCTCGAGCAGAAGGAAGAAGAAGCGGCCAAGCTTCGCACTAACATCTCCACCTTCGAGGAGAAGGCTGCTTTAGTTGAGTCCAAGGCTTCCCAGCTCGACAAGGAGCTGTCCATTGTCCGAGATGAACTTGTAAATGCCCGCAAAGACCTCGATGTACAGAGGTTTACTTTTAAAAGGACCATGGAGGCAGAGAGTTCCCGCCTTCAACACAAGGTGGACTCCCTAGAGGGTCAGCTTACATGAGTGCATCATGTCTATCTTAGGCAAGGAGTATCCTGAGCCAGATATGTTCAAGCTCGAGGCGGGTGTAAATGCTTACATGAACGAGCAAGATGCTCGGACTCAGGAGTCAAGGGATCCTTCTACTCAGGAAGGAGGGGATGTTGCAAGGTCTGGAGAGGCTGCTCCTCCAACCGTTGAAGCCCCAACTGCTCCTGCTGCCGAGGATGATTCTTGAGCTGCCCCTACTTCTGAAGCCCCAGCCCCCACTGTTAGCCTGACTGCTCAAGCCCCTTGAATGGCTTTACTGCACTCTCTTTTTCTTTTTTCTTTTTTTTTTTTGTACTTTGTAACTTTGGTAATTTAATAAAGAACATATTTCCCACTTTACCTTCATACTTATAATCTATCCCTAAAATAGGGTAAATTTCCTGCTAGCTTCGAGCCTTCCCCATATAATTTTGACTATGGTTTGCTTCTGCTCGTCTTGCCAAAAATGTGATCAACTGGACTAACCCCTAATGAGTTTTGGCTATTTTACCTTAACCCGAACAAACTTTAAGTCTTGAGACCGCAGTACCCTTCCGCGCGAGCTTGTTGTGCTCGAGCTCATTCTGGTTGTGTCTGCCTTTTTGTCTTTGCTCACAGTTGGACTTCACGGCTTCGGCCTTTAGCCTCATTTGCGAGCTCATCTAGCCCTAGCTTTTCTGGCTCCGTCTCGCCTTAAGTTCAAGCTTTGAGACTTATAACCCTTACATTCTTTCATGAGCTTATTCTGCTCAAGTCTTCACTGGGCTTATGCTTGGCACCATCTCACCTTAAGTCAGGCTTTGAGACTTCCGGCCTTTGTATTCCTTCGTCAACTTATTCTGCTCGAGCCTTCATTTGGCTTATGCTTGGCTCCGTCTTGCCTTAGGCTAGGTTTTGAGACTTTCGGCCTTGGCATTTCTCTTTAAGCTTATCTTGCTTGAGCCTTCACTTGGCTATGCTTGGCACCGTCTCACCTTAGGTTAGGCTTTGAGACTTACGGCCTTTAGTTGTATTAGCGAGCTTATTCCGCTCGAGCCTTCACTTGGCTTATGCTTGGCACCGTCTCTCCTTAAGCTAAGCTTTGAGACTTATGACCTTTAGTTTCATTAGTGAGCTTATTCCGCTCAAGCCTTCACTTGGCTTATGCTTGGCACCGTCTCGCCTTAGATTAGGCTTTGAGACTTACGACCTTTTAGCTTCGTTAGCAAGCTTATTCCGCTCGAGTCTTCACTTGGCTTATGCTTGACACCGTCTTGCCTTAAGTCAGGCTTTGAGACTTCCGGCCTTTGCATTCTTTCGTGAGCTTATTCTGCTCGAGCCTTCATTTGGCTTATGCTTGCTCTGTCTCGCCTTAGGCTAGGCTTTAAGACTTTCGGCCTTAGCATTTCTCTTTGAGCTTATCTTGCTCGAGCCTTCACTTGGCTATGCTTGGCATCATCTCGCCTTAGGTTAGGCTTTGAGACTTACGGCCTTTTAGCCTTATTAGCTTATTCCGCTCGAGGCTTCATTCGGCTTATGCTAGGTACTTCGTCTTGCCTTAAGTTAGGCTCTGAGACTTACGGCTCCAGCTTTTATTTGTTTTCATAAGCTTTAATCTGCTCGCATGGTATTGATTACTTTTGGAAGCATTTTTCTTGCTTTTTATTTACGTACAAGATTTTACACATCTCTAGTGTGGAGGAAACTGAACTTTTAATGCTCCAAATACAAGGGAATTTATTGGAAGTACATCATCAAATGTTGCGCATTCTATGGCCTTTTAACTTCTCACCCATCTGGGTAAGTCAGCCTATATGTCGTCGGACCGGCTACTTGTGAGACCCAGCAGGGACCTTCCCAGTTCGGGCCCAACACCCCTTGTCTGGGATCTTTAGTGCTCTGGTTTACTCTTCTAAGTACCCAGTCTCCCACATGTAACCGGCGGATGTGCACGTTCTAGTTGTAATAACGGGCTACCCTCTGCTCGTATTCTACCATCTTCACTGCTGACCTTTCCCTTTTTTCCTCCGGCAGATCCAAATTTGCACACATCTGCTAGTCGTTTTGCTCCTCATCGAAGTGCTCCGTTCGGTGTGTGCCTATCCCTATTTCTACTGGGATCACTACTTCATATCTGAATGCTAAGAAAAAAGGTTTTTCCCTCGTGGTGGTTTTGTGTGTGTCCTATAAGCCCACAACACACCAGGCAGCTCGTCGATCAAAGCTTCATTTTGCTCACCCAATCTGGTCTTCAGGAGACGTTTTATAGTTTTGATTGCGACCTCCACTTGCCTATTTGCCTGTGGATGTGATGGCGAGCATAACTTCAATTTTATCCCCATATTCCTGCAGAAGTCTCTGAACTTGTTGTTGTCGAACTGCCTCCCGTTGTCTGTGACTAGTGCATGGGGGATCTTGTACCTGCAAATCACATTTTTCTAAATAAAGTTAGTGGTTTTGCTTTCTGTAATACTGTTTAAAGCTTCCACTTCAACCCATTTAGTGAAATAATCAACTGCCACCATGGTATGTATTGTAGATGCTCTTCCTTTTGGCAGCGGTCTGATCAGGTCGATCCCACATTGAGCAAATGGCCACGGTGAATTCATCATTGTGAAGTTCTCGGGCAGCTAGGCCATGTAGTTAGCGAAGCTTTAACAATTCTTGCAGCTCTTGGTCTTTTCTTGTGCGTCCTGTGCATTCAAAGCCAGAAGTACCATTGCCTTAAGGCTTTAAAAGCCATAGATCTTATGCCAGAATGGTTGCCGCAAATCCCTTCATGTATCTCTCTAAGGACGTAATCTACCTCCTCTTTATCCAAACAAGTAACAGCAGTAGGGTGTATACTCGCTTGTACAATACCCCGTCGATCAATGTGTACCTTGCCGCTTGACATCTCCGCTTCCTCGCCTACTTCTTGTCGACAACGTCCTTTCCTTGATAAGAGATAATTAGATCCATCTACGTACGGCTCGAGGATAGGCTCATCATGTCATTCTCCTGCTCGATACTCGAGCAGGTCCTGATCTTCACTGGAATGGACTTGGGGATCTTTGGGTCAGATATAGCGGCCATCCGTGCTATCATGTCTGCTCGAAAATTTTCTCCCCTTGCAATTTGTTCTACCTCTACCGCTTGAAACTGTCCAATTAGCTGTCTCACCTTTCGAAGGTAAGCCTTCATCTTCTCGCCTTTCGCTTGGAAGCTTTCGTTGAGGTGGTTTGCCACCAGCTGAGAGTCTGTCTGGAGCTTTACTTCTTCTGCCTTCACTACCAAAGCGAGCTTCAATCTTGTAATTACAGTTTCGTACTCGGCCTGGTTATTGGTGGCCTTGAACTCGAGCTTCACAGTATACTGTACTTCCACCCCTTCGGGACTAAAAAACACTACTTCTGCTCCCGCTCCTTGATCTCTACATGACCCGTCTACTGTATCAGCCCAGATTTTACCCGGAGCAGGGAAGCCTGCTGCTCGCTCGTTGTCTGTTCATTTGTCTGACTCTGTACATTCAACTACAAAGTCGGCCAAGTCTTGTGCTCTAATTGTTGTTCCGAGCTGGTAGCTGATGTCAAACTCGCTGAGCTCTATCGACCACTTTACCAGCCGACCCGAAGTTTTTAGCTTATGCAGGACCTGTCTAAGTGGCTAGTTTGTCAAGACTGTTATCGAGTGTGCTTGGAAGTAAGGCCTCAGCTTTCGTGCAACTGTTACTAGTACGAGTACCCACTTCTCCACCAGTGGGTACTGAGTCTCTGCCTCCAACAGAGCTCTGCTTATATAATACACGGGGTGTTGCACTGCTCATATAATACACGGGGTGTTGCACCCCTGACTCTTCCCTTATCAAGACCGATTTCGTTGCCCATTGCGACACCGCCAAATACAAGTATAGAACTTATCCTGCTCGTGGTGTTGATAGAAACAGGGCTTTTAGCAAGTACTCCTTTAGCTGTTGGAATGCCGCTTCACATTCTAGTGTTCACTTTGTATTTCACCCTTTTCTCATCTCTTGGAAGAAGACATGGCATTTATCTGTTGCTCGAGAGATGAATCTGTTGAGAGATGCCAGCTTACCCGTGGGACTTCATGTCTATCACTGCTCTTATCTTCTCCAGGGTTGGCCTCAATTCCCCTGTTACTGACCATGAAGCCCAAGAATTTTTCAGAACCCACTCCAAAGGCACACTCCTCAGGATTAAGCTTCATCTGGTATTCCCTCAAGAGCGCGAAGGTCTCTTCTAAATGCCTCATATGCTCCTCTGCGTCCTTGGACTTGGTGATCATGTCGTCCACATAAACTTCCATCGTGTGGCCGATTAATGGCTTAAAAATCTTCTTCACCAGTCTCTAGTATGTTGCCCCCGCGTTCTTCAGGCTGATGGGCATGACCTTGTAGCAAAACAGGCCCTGGTTAGTGATGAAGGCCGTACACTCCTCATCCAGCCCATACATGCGAATCTGGTTGCAGCCTGAGAAGGCATCTATAAAGCTGAGCTGGCCGTGTCCCGCTGTGGAATCGACCAGCTAGTCTATCTTTGGCAATGGGAAGCTGTCCTTTGGACAGGCTTTGTTCAAATTGGTGAAGTCTACACACATTCTCCATTTCCCACTCGCCTTCTTCTCTAGTACTACATTTGAAATCCATTCCGGGTAGCTGACTTCCCTTATGAATTCCGTCTTTAACAGGTTCTCCACCTCGCTGTTCATGGCCTCATATCTCTCCTGATTGACGCACCTCCTCTTCTGCCTGACCGACTTGGCATCTCTTCTTATCGCTAACCTGTGACATACTACCTTCGGGTCGATCCCCGGGCTAATCCTGAGTGTGCTCGCTAATACCCGGGCTAATCCTGACCTTCTTTTTATGGTCGTCTGACTTTATCACAATTTCCTCTAGTTCTTCAGCGGGCTCCTGCATCCCCTTCTTTGACTCTCCCCTCGAGTTCAGCAACGTCACTTACATCACTTCCTTTGCTGCCGTAGCATAGCAGCTCCTCGCGACCCTTTGATCGCCCTTGACAACTCCAACTGCCCCATTCACGCGATACTTCAAGGCCAAATAATGGGTGGACATCACCGATTGGCTAATCCTCATGAAAAGCCTTCCCAATATTGCTTGGTAAGGGCTGAATTCATCTACAACCACAAAGTCTAACATCATATTCTTCGCAAAAGGTTTCGAGCCCATGGTCACTGGCAAGTTGACGATCCCCAGAGGGGTTAACCTTCCCCTACTGAATCCCTTCAGAGAGGTGCTCATCTGCTCAAGTCTTACATTCGCTATTCTCATGTCGTCGAGCGTGGACTTGAAGAGAATGTCCACTGAACTCCGTGAATCCACCAGCATCCGGTTGATGTCCCTATTGGCGACATTTGTCCTTATAACTAAGGCGTCCTCATGGGGGTATAAGACCCCCTTCTCATCCTCTTCTGTCCACATGATGAGCACTTGCTGCACCTTATCTCTCTTTGCAGTAGGAACGGCGAGCAGAACTTCCCGACTAGCAGAGGCGTATCTGCTGTAGTTTTCCCGAGCCCTGTTCAAATTTTCTACCATCGTCGGCCCCCTGCTATCACCCTCATAGCAGATGGTTCATGGTCCATATCACAGGCTTGGCCATCCCCTGCTTGTTGCTGTTCGACTACCAGGTGTCTCCCTTTAATAAACTCGTCTAGGTACCGGTTTCTAACGAAGTCCTCCATCAGGTCTTTTAAGTCATGGCACTGCGACGTCGAGTGGCCATGGTCGCCGTGGAATTGGCAGAACCGGCTTCTGTCCCTCCTACTTGCTGGCTTAGACATCAGTGTAGGGGAACACAGCAGCCCTCACTCCTTCACAACTTGAAACATCTCCTCGAGTGACACCTTCAGAGGGGTGTATTGTTTGTAGGCGGGGCTTTGATCAACCATCTGTACTGCCCTATCTCGAGAAAATTTTCCCGACTATGGAGGTAATAGGCGGTTGGCTCTGTTGTTGCTCTGCATGGGCCGATTTGCGGGGGGATTGCGAGGCGAGTTGCCACTGTACTGCTGATATTCTCTGTGGTCTCGACCTCGGGACTTGCGAGGTGGAGCGGGAGCCATTCGCGACTAGGGAGCCCTCTGGTAAGGGTTATAGGGAGCAACCCGGTCCCTTATTTCTCTGGAAGTAGACGCGCCACGAGCAGGCCCCCCATTCTTTTTTCGCTTTGTCCCACTGCTTTGCTCGCTTCCTCGCTTCACAGCTTTTTCTTCTTCAATGACTATGTCCACCTTCATATGTTCGTATGCGTCAGAGTATGAGCGGATCGAGGGGCTCGGCAAGTTGTACCAGGGTCTTCCCATCTTGAACCCCTTCTTCAGCCCCCTTAGTGCCTGAGGGTGATTGAATGCCTCAAGATCCAAGATTACCCAGTGGTATCTTTTGACGAATTCTCAGAGGGACTCCCCCTCCTTCTGCTTTATCTCCGCCAATTCCATCATGTCATCATCGGGGGCCACCGCCCCCCAGAACTGCTACGCGAATTCCATGCACATTTGTTCGAAGCTCAGAATACTCCCCCGCGGTAGTTTGCGATACCATTCTCTCGCTCTTCCTTCCAAAGTAAGTGGGAAGGCTCTACACCTTTGGGCGGCTATCAAGCCTTGAACTCCGGTCATGTCGTTGAAGCGTTCTATGTGCTCTAGTGGGTCATTCTTCCTTGAAAACTTTAAGTCGGGAAAGCAGAAATCTCTAGCGATTGTGACGCCCATGATTTCCGCTGAGAGTGGGGACTCATTGTCCAACATTATCCTCCAACTAGGGGCTTTCCTATTTCCCCAAAGGTCCTCAACAACCTACGCCAATATGTGCACTTCTCCCTCCAATTCCTCCGTACGGGAAGTTGGTGTCGTGTCCTGCAAGTGCTGCCGAGATTCCCTTTTCTCCAGGTTCGTCTCTTCCCTTCCAGCAATATTTTGTACTTTATGCCTCTGGGCTTCGTCCTCTACATTTCCCCCGGTGGGAGCGTTTACGCAGCTGGATTCGGGAACGTCATGACTTGCCTTCTTCTGCCCGTCCCTGACCTCCTGTAGGATGGTCGTCAGCGTCTCCATCTGTTTTTCCATCCAATTTATTTTTTCTTGCATCTCCCTATCTCGGGCCTCATTGGCTACCTCCCTCAAAGTCACCGACTCTTCTGGGCATACTCCTCTTCTACTGTTTCCTTTCATTGCCACGTTGCTTTTTGAGTGTACTAGGAATTCAGACTTTTTGAACTGATCCCCACAGACGGCGCCAAAATATTGATGTGGTTTTCTGCTCGTTCCCAAGTGACGCTGTAAAATTCTACTCATTGGTTGCTCGAGCAGGATTTCTAGCTGGCTCCTGCTATTCTCAGTTTACTAGAACAATGATGTCCTTCGACCTGCGTCCATAAAAAAGGTGTCAGAAGGTTGCCAGGTGTTTTTCCTGTGAAAACCCTCAGACGCTCAAGTCAGTGATCGGGTTGATTCTTTTGGTATCCCCTTTAATTAGAAAGACCGAAAAAGATAGAAAGTTTTGAGAAGTGAAGAAAGAGAGAAAATCACGTATTGTGCAGTTCCTTGAAATGACTCTTTTACTTTTTTTTATAAATCCCCGAATTCATCTTTTCCCCCCTCACTCTTTCGCCTTACTCAAAATTAACTTTCACAGCCTGCAAGAAATCTCCCTTTTCGTTGTGATTATCATGATTAACGCTCACTAAATCATTCTCAGATACTAATCCATGAACTTCACCTTCTCTTATTTTTTTTTTTAATTCTTTAATCTGGTTCTTTGATTTTTGCTATTTGGATTGTGATTCGATTGTAACCTAATAGAAGTAAATCATGGGGAAGCCATCGAATCTTTGCATATCAAATAAAACCCAAGAAGATAACCCCTGAGGATTTCTCTTCTTCTAGCGACACTAAATCCAATAAAGAGAATGTGGTAGAAAACCCAGATTCGGGTCAAATTATCAATACTGATTATGAGGATGTTGTTGAGGACGAAGCCTTCAAGTAATCTAGAAAAGCTGAAAAATAAAAGATTAGTCATAGAACAAAAGTTGAGTCATATGCCATTTATGATATGAGATGTGAGACCTCTAAAAAAGCTTTAGATAGGCTTAAGGAAATATTTAACATCCCGAATAATGTCGATCTTCAGGTTCTTAGTAACAGTAGCACTTCCAATTACCCTCTCAGAGGATATGTCACCTTCTATCTTAAATGCTTTAAACTAGGTGTTAGGTTGCCTTTACAACCTTATTTTGCTCGGGTACTATCACAACTACACTTAGCCCCATGCCAGTTAAATCCTAATGAATAAATCCTGTTTATTTATCTTGTAGAAGTGGTGTAATATGGGTGAACCTGGTGTAGATGAAACAAAAAATTTGTATCAGTTGAAAAGTAGTCCAAAAGATGTAGGATAGTATTATTTCATATGTAGTTCAAAATAAAGGAAGCTCATTATCGGTCTTTCCACGTCTGGTGGCAATTAAAAAAGTAAATTCTTTTTCGTTAAGAGCGATTAGAGGCAATAGCCTCCACATCTCGTAAAGATACCCAAATCTCATCTCGCTTTTATACTCAGGGCCATTTGCTGCTCATATTTTCTTGCTTGGCTTTTTCCTTCATCTCTTCTTATAATTTTTTTTTTCTTTTTAGTTTCTTGGAGCATGTCTTATAAAATTGGGGAAGAATTGAAGCTGCATGTAGATACTACCTAGGACAACATAACCTGTGTAAAGAATTACTGACTTTAAGCAACGTAGCTGAGTTTGGCCTGATGTCTGATGGAGAAAAGATGAATAGCCACATTCTTGCTAGGTTAAAAAAGCGTTATGACATTAATAACACTTTGACCAGCTCTTCTGCACCATCGAAGAGGTTAAGAGTTGACCAAACAGCTTTCCCCATTGGGACTCTTCCTCCTCTTCCTCCTTCAGAATGTGGGAATGTGATCGATAAGACTCTATCAAAAGATTCTACTACCTTTGTTCTTGTTAATAGTAAAACCTGGTAATCACGACCGAGAGAGCAAGCTAATTCTATGACTCCCTATGTCAATGAGTTCACAAGGAATGTATAAGAGGATTATATTACAAAGTTAGACTTAAATTTTTCCAGCGTTCTGCGTGCCGACTTGCTGTCGCCTCTACTGCTTTCAAATCAAGGGTCTTCAACAATGACAAGAGACTCAAAACTGAAAATCAAAACTTGAGGAAGGATCTAGAACAAGAAAATTAATAATCGTCAAAGCTTTAAACCAAATCTCTAAATTTGAGGACAAAATTGTCATGGCCGATTTAAAAGCACTTCAGCTTGAAAATGAGTTATCCATAATAAGGGATGAACTTGTAAATGCCAGGAAGAATCTTGACATACAGAGATTTCCCTTTAAAAGGACTATAGAAGTTGAGACATCACATCTCAAGCAAACTTGATGTTTTGGAGAAGTAACTTACCGATGAATATAATAATAAACTAACATTCTGCTATGATATATCATGTCTGTTTAAATAAAGGAATACCTTGAGCTGAACATGTCCAAGCTTGAAGCCGGCATGGATGCTTGCATAAATGAGTAAAATGACAAGAGCAATCAGCAGAAAGAGCTAGCTCGAGAGGTAGAGAAATGTTACAGGCCATGCAACTAGAGCCCAAAAATGGCCCAAGGACATAAGCCAAGATGTGCTAGCTTGGCCTGATTCTGGAAAGTTCTACAAAATTCCAGCAACTCTAGCACACTTGTACATACCCTAGATTTCTCTAGAATTTGTCACATGTATATAGAATTCTCTATGCTAGAATTCTTTAGAGCTAGGCAAGCCTCCCTATAAATATGGGTGAGCATTTGCCATTTGAGCATCATCCAAGCAACCAAGCATCCAAGCATTGAGCAAGCATCTTAAGCACTCTTGTAAAGCTCTTTTGTAATCTTTTCTCAAGCAATATAATTTCCCAATTGGCTAAATTGCTCTCTAGCTCTCTTCTCTTTAGCATTTCGAAAAACCTCTTGGCTTAGCTATTGAGAAGCTCAAATGCCTACTTAGCAACATTCGGCAAGAGTTGTCTAAGTGTCGCATGGGTTTGCTACGCAAAACACTCATCCCGTGACAAGTGGTATCAGAGCTAAGGTTTGCACACACGCAATCCAGCAGCAATGGAAAACCTTCCAACCTCAAGCATAACACAAGAGGGCGCTATTGGTGTGGAGATACTCTCAGAACTAAGCCGGGGCCACGATGAAACTCGCGGACAGGCCAAAACTCATAGCAAGTCAAAGGCCACTTCCATCGATGCTTTGCAGCCTCGTATGGCTACACTAGAAACCTCAATGTCTGCGGCTCAGGACACCCTCGAAAGTTTAGAGGAAAGGGTAGACGGTCTCGAGGGCGAATATACTGACTTCACAATGGCAACCAAGGCCCTCATCGAAGGCCAAGCTAACACCCTCCGAGGGGAATTTTGGGCATTTTAAGAGGAATTGCAAAAACTCCGCAGCTTCGTGCAAGACGAACTGCGTGCTATCCGTGTGAAAGTAGAGGAAGTCCACTCGAATTGGGCATAGCACAAGCGCACACTCTCCGTTAGCCCAGCTTCTAAAAGCACGAGTGATGCGCGATGCATTGACGTGCCAAAACCCAACACCTACGATGGCACATGCAATACCACCATTGTAGACAACTTTCTATTCGAGCTAGACTAATATTTCGATGCCATGGGTGTACGAGATGACGCATCGAAGGTGGGCACAGCACCCACATATCTACGAGGCGCTGCACAACAATGATGGCGCTGGAAGCATATCGAAATGGGCAAAAGCATTTGTACCATCAACACATAGGTAGATTTCAAACAATAACTCTGAAAGTAATTTGCCAAAAGCAACGTCGAAAAGAAAGCGAGAGCGCGCCTACGTTGCCTCAAGCAAACGGGTAGCGTTCACGACAACATCAACGAGTTCACTACCCTTATGCTCGAGATAAGTGACATGTTCGACAAAGACTCCCTCTTTTACTTCCAAGATGGCCTCAAGGATTGAGCCAAGACGGAGCTCGATAGGCGGGGCGTCCAAACACTTGATGACGCTATTATCACAGCGGAGTCGCTGAATGAGTACTCTACCTAATCCAAAGATAAAAGGCTTAATCAAGGCAAAGGTGGGAGAGAGAGTCGCAAGGACAATGGCAACAATCACAAGGATTAGGGGCAGAAAAAGCCTCAAAGCAGTAACAGCGGGCAAGGCAAAATGGAAGGCAAGAAGAAGCCACCAAAGCCACGAAGCCCATGCTTCATATGCAATGGCCCTCATTGGGTACGTGACTGTTTAGAGAAGAAGTCACTTAATGCCCTCGCTGCCCAACTCAAGGGCAACTCCACACCAACATTGGAAGAATCCCGACCCAGCATGGGTTCTATCCAAAGACTCAGCGCACCTAACAGCCCTCAATCGGCACTCGCCAAGAAAAGGCTAATGTATGTGAGCGCGAAGATAAATGGATACTCCGTTCGTGCATTGTTAGATATGGGAGCAACACACAACTTCGTATCCGAGGATGGGGCTAAGCGTCTAGGCCTCAAAACCACTAAGGAAGGAGGCACAATGAAATCGAAAAATTCACCTACCAAGCCCATTGCGGGCACAGCACAAGGTGTGCACGTTGCACTTGGCTCATGGAACGGAAAGCTCAACTTCTCTATAGTGCACATAGATGACTTTAAGATGGTCCTTGACATGGAATTCTTTGACCAAGTTCATGCCTCCCCACTTCCAGCCACAAACTCCTTAAGCATCCTCGTTGGGAGTAAGGTATGCATAGTTCCCGTGGAGCGTGGCAAGTCTAAGAAGAAGACACTATCGGCTATGCAATTCAAAAAGGGTTTCAAGAAGGACCCAAACTTTCTAGTATCTATCCGGGAGCTCAACGAGGGGAATAATTTCACAAACACACCAAGCCAAATCCCTCCAATAATTCAAGCCGTCCTCGAGGAATTCAAGAACGTGATGCCTCCTAAGATTCCGAAGAAGTTCCCCCCTATACGAGAAGTGGATCATCAAATTGAGCTAGAGCAAGGCTCAAAAACCCTAGCCTTGGCGCCCTACCACATGGCGCCACCCGAACTTGAAGAGTTGCGAAAATAACTTAATGACTTGCTAGACACAAGCTATGTTCGCTCGTCGAAAACCCCTTTCGGTGCACCGGTCCTCTTCCAAAAGAAGAAAGATGGATCGCTGCATATGTGCATCGACCACCGAGCGCTCAACAAGATCACTATCAAGAATAAGTATCTAATACCTTGATAGCGGATCTATTCGACTAGCTTGGCAAGGCACGGTACTTCACCAAACTCGACTTGCACTCCAGGTACTATCAAGTTCTCATTGCTGAAGGAGATGAGTCAAAGACAGCATGCGTAACTAGGTACGGATCTTTCAAGTTCCTTTGGTCTCACAAATGCACGGGCCACGTTTTGCACTCTTATGAACAAGGTGCTACAACCATTCCTCGACCGCTTCATGGTCGTGTACTTGGATGACATAGTAGTGTACGACACCATGATCGAGGAACATGCTAAGCATTTACGATAAGTCTTCCAAGTACTTCAGGAAAACGAACTCTACCTCAAGATGGAGAAGTGCTCATTTTCTCAATAAGAGGTAGATGGAGAAGCGCGACGAGGACGCCGCGAGCTTAGGTAGAGGAGGATATTACAGGCCGCGCAACTAGAGCCCAAAAATGGCCGAAGGACATGAGCCAAGATGTGCTAGCTTGGCCCGATTCTGGAAAGTTCCATAAAATTCCAGCAACTCTAGCACACTTGTACATACCCTAAATTTCTCTAAAATTTGTCACATGTATATAGAATTCTCTAGGCTAGAATTCTCTAGAGCTAGGCAAGCCTCCCTATAAACATGGGTGAACATTTGTCATTTGAGCATCATCCAAGCAACCAAGCATCCAAGCATTGAGCAAGCATCTCAAGTACTCTTGTAAAGCTCTCTTGTAATCTTTTCTCAAGCAATATAATTTCAGCATTTGGCTAAATTGCTCTCTACCTCTCTTCTCTTTAGCATTTCAGAAAACCTCTTGACTTAGCTATTGAGAAGCTCAAAGGCTTAGCTATTGAGAAGCTCAAAGGCTTAATTAGCAACATTCGGCAAGAGTTGTCTAAATGCCGCACGGGTTTGCTGCTCAAAACATTCATCCCGTGACAGAAAGCTCTTATAGGACCTAAAGAAGCTGCCCCCTCTGATAAAAAGAACTCTAAGGTTACATATGGTGTGAACCAGACTACCAAGGTGATTGATCAAGCTACTGACCAACCTACCAAAGCTTCTTAGATTATTATTTTTTGCTGCTATTTTTATAATTCTCTATGTGGGAACTCGTAAACCTTGATCATCCCTATAAAGGATACAATATCTGGCTTTGGCTTTTTTTAAGCTAGTTTTATGATTTTCAATTTGTTTTTACTTTAGAATATTTTTCAAGGACCTAGATCTGCTTAAACAGACTTTAGCAAGCTTTGAGTTTTGTCTTGCCTCAATTAGGCTTTCAAACCTTAAGCTTTTATATTTACCTTTACACATTTTAAGAGCTTAACCTGCTCGAATTAATTTTGGCGAACTTTAGCTCTTTTTGTCTTACCTCAAGTAGGCTTTGAGACTTTTGACATTTACATTTGCCTTAACATATTTTTAAGTGCTTAATCTGCTTGAATTAATTTTGGCGAACTTTGGCTCTTTTTATCTCACCTTGAGTAAACTTTAAGACTTTTGGCTTTTACGTTTACCTTAACATATTTTTAAAAAGCTCAGATAAGATCGAAAATATACCTCGTCGCTTTTCTATTCGTGATCAATTCATTACATGCCTCAAATTCAAAGAAACTAAATTCATTAATTGAAATAACATAACTTTACAAAAGAACTTACTGGAAATATTTTTTTAAATGCTCTGCATTCCAAGGTCTTTTGACTTCCCGTTCGTTTGGATAAGCTAACCTGTATTCCCCCAGACTAGCCACTCACAAAACCCTGTAAAAAACTTCTTATTTTGGACCTAGCACTCCCTGGTTTCGATCATTGGTACCTCGGTTTGCCTTTTTAAGCACCCAATCTCCCATTTTAAATTACCAGACGCGCACATTCTGGTTGTAATATCGAGCCATCCTTTGTTAATACAGCTATCCTCCTCGATAACATTTCCTTCTTTTCTTGCAAAAGATCAAGATTCAGGAAAATCTGCTCATCATTATATTCCTCGTTAAATTACTATATCTGATATGTGCCCATCCTAATTTCTACTGGAATTATAACTTCATACCTAAATGCTAAGGCAAATGGCATTTCCCCTGTGGCGGTCTTGTGTGTGGTTCAATAAGCCCATAGCAAACCATGCAATTCATTAACTTACGCCCATTTCTTTTCTCCTAATATAGTCTTCAAAAGTCTCTTTATGGTTTTATTAGCCGCTTATACCTGTCTATTTGCTTACAGATGTGCCTACAAACAAAACTTCAACTCTATGTCCATATTTCTTAAAAAATCCTTAAATTTTTTGTTGTCAAATTGCTTCCTATTATTGGTTACCAAAGCATAAAGGATTTTGTATCTGCATATCACATTTCTCCATATGAAGTCAGTTGTCATGCCCTCTGTAATCTTACTCAAAGCCTCCACTTCAATCCATTTTATAAAATAATCTATTGCAACCACTGCATGAGTTGTAGATGCTCGTCTTTTAGGTAGAGGCCCGAGCAAATCAATTCTCCACTGGGCAAATGGTCATGGTGAATTGTGAGATTTTTTGGCTATTATGCTGAGAAGTTGGTGAAATTCTGACAACTCTTGCAACTTCTAGTCTTCTTTTATGCATCCTGGTGTATCTTGGGCCAGAAATATCCTTGTTTAAGGACTTTGAAAGCTAGAGAACTTACACCTGAATGGTTTCCATAAACTCTTTCATATATCTCTCTGAGCATATAATCTGCTTCTTCTTCATTCAGACAAGTAATAACAGCAGAGTGTACCGACGTCGTTACAACACCCCATTAATCAACCTATATCTTGCTACATAGAACTTCAATTTCCTTACTTATTTTCTATCAGCATGAAATATTCCCTTTTTAATGTAGGAAATAATTGAATCCATCCATGCACTCCCTACGGTTTCAGACTCGTAATAAAGGTTTCATATTCAACTTGGTTGTTAGTAATTTTAAACTCGATTTTTACTACATACAAAATTTCAATGCCTTCGGGGCTATGTAAAATCACTCCCGCTTCTAATCCTTAATCTCCACATGATCCGTCAACTGTGACAGTCTAAACTCTTCCAAGACTCTCTTCTTCTATCATTTGATTTGCTATCTACACCCTTATCTACATCTGTACATTCAGCTACAAAATCTGCTAGAGCATGTGCTTTCGTTGTTGTTCAAGGTTGATAAGTGATATTAAACTCATCCAGTTCAACTAACCATTACACTAGTCGATCAGAAGTTTTTGGATTGTGTAAGGCTTGTCTAAGCGATTAGTCTGTTAACATGATTATCGAATGCGTTGAAAGTAGGGCCTTAATTCTCGAGCGACTGTAATTAGAGCAAGTGTCCACTTTTGTACTCGCAAATATCTGGTTTCAACTTCAAGCAAGGGTTTACTTGTATAATACACAGGGTATTGAACTCTTGAATCTTTCCTTATTAGAACTAAGCTAGTGGACCATTGTAACACAACCAAGTATAAGTAAAATACCTCTCCTGCTTGCGGCATTGATAGCAATGAGGCCTCAAGCAAATAAACCTTCAGTTGCTGAAATGCCTCCTCACATTCTAGTGTCCATACCATCTTTTTCCTTTTTTTCATTTCTTAGAAAAAGACATGGCACTTATCCATTATACGAGAGATAAATCTATTCAAAGCTACTAATTTGTTCGTGAGACTTTGTATTTCTTTAAAAGTATGTGGTGACTTCATCTCTACAATTGTCCATATCTTTTTTAGATTAACTTCGATTCCTCTTATGACTAACCATGAAACCCAGAAATTTTTCTGAGCTCACCCCAAATACGTACTTTTCTAGTTTGAGCTTCATTTGGTATTCCCTCAAGAGTATAAAATTTTCTTCCAGATGCTTTACATGCTTATCCGTATTTTTGGACTTTGTGATCATATCATCCACAAACACTTCCATTGTCTGGCCAATCAAAGGTTTAAAAATCTTGTTCACCAATCTCTGATATATTGGTTCTGCATTTTTCAGGCCAAAGGGCATGACCCTATAGCAAAATAGGCCTTGATTAGTGACAAAAGCTTTATGTTCTTTGTCTTATCCAAATATGGAGATTTGATTATAGCCAGATAATGCATCCATAAAGCTGAGCAAGCCATGCCTAGCCGTGGAATCAACTAACTGATCTATTTTGGGAAACGAAAAACTATTCTTAGGACAATCTTTGTTCAAGTCTGTAAAATTCACACACATCCTCCATTCCTAATTTTCCTTCTTAACTAAGACCACATTTAAGATCCATTCGAAATAGTCAACTTTCTTTATGAACCATGCCTTTAATAGCTTCTCCACCTCATTACTTATGGTGATCATATCTTTCCTAGTTGAAGTACTTTCTTTTTTCCTTTACCAGCTTCATCTCCTTATTGATTGCTAACTTATGACATCCAAATTTTAGATCAATCCCTTACATATCATCATAGGATGTGTTAGTAAACACTCGATCAGATTCTTCCTTAAATCTTTACCCACATTTGACCCAATCCTTACTTTCTTTTTATGGTCATCCGGTCTTATCCAAATTTCTTCCAACCCTTCAATAGGTTTATGCTTTTCTTTCTTCAAATCTCCTCTAACATCCAATGATATCACCTGCATAGCTTCCTTAATCGCCATTGCATAGCAACTCTCTGGTCTTCTTTTATGACTCCCACCACGTCATTCACTCGATATTTGAGTGCTAAGTAATGAGTTAACATTACATACTGACTGATTCTCATAAATGGCCTTTTTAATATTATCTGGTATGGATTGTTTCTTCTACTATTATAAAATCCAACATCATGTTCTTTTCGAAATGTCTCGTGCCTATAACAATTAACAGATTTATGATCCCTATGGGTGTCAACCTTCCTCAACCGAATCCCTTTAAGGAATTATTTGTGTGTTCGAGCCTCACATCTGTAATTTTCATCTCATCCAGAGTTAACTTGAAGAAAATATCCACTGAGCTTCTCGAATTTACCAGAATTCTATTGAGCTCCCTATTTGCAACATTAGCCTTTATAACTAAGGCATCTTCATGGGGATATAGAATTCCTTCATCATCTTTCTTCGTTTATATAATCAGAACCTATCTAGTCCTTGTCTTTTTTACTGCCAGTATATTAAATAAAACCTCCCGACTAGCTAATATATATCTACTGTAATTCTTTTTGGCTCTATTCGAATCTCCCGCCATAATTGGGTCTCATGCTATTACTTTCATAATGGACCGCTCCCGATAACTTGCTCATCTTCAACATGTTGTTGATCCATCACCAGGTACTCCCCATAGATGAACACATCTAGGTATTGATTTCTCATCAGATTCTCTACCTGGTTTTTAAAATCACAACACTGGGATATTGTATAGTCATAATTGTCATGAAATTTACAGAACTTGCTCTTGTCCCTCTTGTTTGTTGGTTTAGACATTGGTGGTTGAGGGTTTAACAAACCTTGTTCTCTTATGATTAGAAATAAATATTCCATTGAAATCTTTAAATGAGCATACTGCTTGTAAGCAGAACCCTGGTCTATCATCTGCATGGCCTTGTCTAGAAAAATTGTTTACTAATAGGGGTAGTAAACAGATAATTCTATCAAAATTTTGGGATTGCCAGTTTGCCTAGATATTTTGGTGTGGTTATTATAAATTTGGTAGTGATCTCTTCAATTTCTATTCGATGATCTATGAAATGAAATTCAACCAACTTAAGGCTGAGTGGCCTTTTATAATGTTGGTAGGGAGCAGCTCGACTTCATGTTCCCTTAACTGATGAAGACCTTTGACTTTAACTAACTAATCCTCATCTTTTTTGGATTCTCATCTCCCTATGCCTCAGTCCTTCCATCTGTTCACTTTTCACCCTTGTAGTTTTTTCTTCCTCAATCTCAATATCTCTTTTCATCTGCTCATATGCAATAGAATATTAGTGAATTGAGGGACACTTCAAATTATACCATGGTCTTCACACCTTCTTTAAGCCCTCTCAATGCTTGTGGATGATTGAATGCATTAAAATCAAGAACTACCCGGTGGTATCTTGTAACAAACTCCCAAAGTGACTCATTATCTTTTTGCAAGATCTCTATCAGCTCCATCATATTCTCTTCAGGGGATACTGTCCCACGAAATTGCTATGTGAACTCAATACACACCTATTCAAAACCTTGGATACTCTCTCACGGCAACTTGCAATACCACTCTCATACTCGCCCCTCCAATATCAGTGGGAAAGTCTTACATCTTTGCTTCTCCATCAAATCTTACACCCTAGTTATGTCGTTGAAACGTTCATTGTTTACTAATTGATCACTTTTTCTTGAGAATTTGAGGTCATAAAAATGAAAATCGCTCAGAATTATAACATTCATAATCTCTGCTGAAAGTGGAGACTCATTATCTAACATGAACCTCCAGCTTGGGGCTTTCTCATGCCCCCATATCTCATCAATGGCCTAAGCCAATTTTCGTACCTCTCCTTTTAATTCCTCAGTATGATAAGGATTCTTACTGTAATTTTCACACGTTCCTGTTTTGTATACGCAAGTATTGTCTTAATTCCCTCTCTTCAAGGCTTATATCCACCCAACTTGCCATATTTTGCCCTTGAGGCACTTGGGCTCCAACTCTCATATCTTGCCTAATAGATACGGCTCTATGACCGGACTCATGAACATGATGAGTCGCTCTCCTCTGTCCATCCCTAAGTTCATGAACGATGGCCGTCAGCATTTTCATTTGCTTTTCCATTCATTCCAACCTATCATGCATCGCTCTATCACGAGCTTTGTTTGCAACCTCCCTCAAAGTCATTGATTCTTCAAGGCCTGACTCTCATGGATTGTTGCCCCCCATATTCATTTCTATGATATTCTTTTAGTTTAATTGACTTTTTATTATAGTCCCTATAGATGACGCTAAAATGTTGATGCTGAAAGGCGGTTGCCTTTCTCTCGAGTAGATTCTCTCGCTAACAACTAAATTTCTTGGATTCTTGAAATTGATGATATTTTCCTACTTGCACTAACAAAGCACTGTCAAATATTGCCGAATATTTTTTTGGGCGAAGACCCTCTAACGCTCAAGTCAGTAATCAGGTTTTTTTTTTAGAATTTTGAAAAAATCAAAGTGTACTCCCTCTTCACTTGTATGTAATTTTCTTCTTTTTTTTCAGCCAAAACCCCCCCTGGCCTTTCCTTTTCTAAGCTATTTAAAAAAGCTCTGTATTCCTCGCGTTTGTCGTCCCCCTCCGTGATCGTTACTCCTACAACGCGTGCCTTAACTTCCTATTAATTCATCTGTTTTGGCATAGTTATAAGGATATCATTATGAGAATTAATTGTGTACGAAGGTTATGACACCATTCTCGGAGAGAGTCATTTAACCAATTTCTATTATGAGCTCGAGATTGCCATGTTAAGATTCTACTTGAAGATTGGCTTATATCTGCTCTAGATATCTCCTTCAACTCGATGAAGACTTACTTTGCTAGTGACAAATGTTCTTGCTCTTATTTGTTGAACTCGAGCTGATGTGTTGTTTATCTCCCAAACACATATAAACACATATGAGTGAATTTAGTTTATTCTAATTCAATCTTGTTACTCTTTTTTCTGATTATATTTAAATTCATTTCTTAATTTAATTTTACGATATGAATTACAAATTTTTTTATTAATAAACAAAATATTTGATACATTAGTATTGGAAGGAGAAAATGTACCAAAATTAAACAACAAATGGACAGAATGAAAGCAAGTAAAGGATTTGTAAATGGTGTGTACAAAGAGTGGATAACTGGATATTATATTATAAATATTGATTTGGGTGATAAACAAAGTTTCAATTACTTGATTAAAAAATGAAAGAGAGAGATTAGCGACTCTCTATCCATTTAACTAACTAAAACTACAAACTTAAAAATCAAATCACGCCGACAATTGATAAATTCAAAAGATAAATAGATAAGAATAAAGGTTAGTTTAATAAACACTAATTGTTATACTTTTAAAAAAAAATTAATTGTATAAAACAATTGTTTGATAAAGAATTTACAAAACACTTCACTAATTTATCAATATTATTTAAAAATTAAATTTATTAAATATGATCAATTTTTTTTTTATTATATCCTTTTGTCTCACCGCACCTTTAACTTAAGTCACATCTCATCAATACATCAGAACTTAAAACTTGTGGCTGTGGATCCTCAAGTTTTTTCAGACACTTCATCAAAACAGTTGACATATGTAGCTTCGACAGTTGCACAGAGATCCATGTTGATTGCAAATGCTGCTAATATTTTCACATTTAGAAGACCGCTTATGTTTTCAATACTACCTTTAATCATGATTATTTGATAATCTAGAGTTTGATAATATGTTATAAGAAAGCCAGTGGATATGATTCTCCAAAACATAATATTTGGGGTATAGTACTTATTCTATTTTCTTGTTTAATTTTTTGCCGGCTTCTTACTGGCGTTACACTTTGAAATGTCGTTACTTAACTATTAGGTCATGTTTATTTATTAGGTGGAGCTAATATTGCACTCTAAAGAGTACTTTAAAAAATTTTTAAGTTAATTTTTATTTTAAAAATGCTCAATGATTAATTTACTATTACCAACAATCTAATCTAAACAAATCAAATATCATTCCTCTTTTTCATAATCTTTTTATATTTTTGTGCGTTACTTGGCATCTTGAACATTTCATTCATGTTCATTGAGGCTTTGAAAATGGTGGTTTATCTAATGGGATAAATGAAAAATCAACTTGTCAGAAATTAATATTTTGTTTTATATATGATTATTTATAGAGTGGAGCTATTGGCACCCTTCAAAAGTACTCTCAACACACCATTTTATTTTTTATACCCATCAAAGTGTTAAAATGAAATCTAAATTTTTGTAATGATACCTCCCATATTCCGTAAATAACCTTGATAAATTTAGAAGTAGAGAAGATGATAATTAATTGAAGAAAAGCAGCAGAGTTTTATAATTATTTCCTTAAATTTCAAAAAATAAAAAAAAATAAAGATAGAATTTACAAGTAAGAAGGCTAATAATAGAGAAAGAAAAGAAAACTCGAGGCTATTGTCAAAATCAGATTATTTCACTTGCAGTTCAAAGAAAAATAATGGAAAAGATTGATGAATTTTAAAATAAGATGAAAGCTTGAAAGAAAAAAAAAAAAACAAAAGCCAAATCGTCACAGTTATCACAACAACACAAATAATCATCGTAGTTAACATAAAAAAAAAATGAAACTCTTGGCCCAGTGGTTTAATGTTTAAAATTGAATAATTTATTTTTTATACTAAGTTTTAACCAATAGGCTTATAGCTTAGTGGGAGAGCCATTGCACTCACAATGTTGAGAGTAAGAGTTCGAACCCTTATAAGAGTTATTTAAAAAAAAAAATAATGCATCACAATAAAATAATGAATTTTAAAAACTATGAGAGTTGTATTTGAAAAAGCAAGACAATGATGGGATTTGATTTAGTTTTTTTTGTGTCTCTCAACCGAACCTCTAATCGGATAGGGTAAAATGCCATCCGATCATATTGGACAAGTAATCTAATCCTATCTAAACCTAAAATTTTTTGGATTGTGTTATTTATCCACCTCTAACACACCCCAGGAATTTGTCTGCAGCATACCCAAAACGTCGGATATTTATCTAAAACCACCCTCATACTTTAAAATTTCTTAAATATACCTTTTTTCATGTGCAATTACTAAATTACCCTAATTCAAAACCTAAATCTTCAAAGAAAATCATTCATGATTTGGTTCGAATAAACAACACTCCTGAGGACACAGCACCCAATTTCCATTAACGTTGATTCATGCTTAAAAGATTGAATTCAACCGAAGTAAGAAAAAAACTCACACTGAGCCAACACAACTACTACCACCTGCAGCTGTTTTTGCTCGAGGAAAGAGCCGATCCAATTTTTATTTTGGCAAGAAAATCTGTCATTCTTAAAGTTCAACAATCATCTGACCTGAGTTCCTCACTTGAAAGGTCTTGTTTTCTCATTTCAATCAAAACTCATTTGTTGTTTCTTTTAATTTTTTGGTTGAGCGTTAACCTTTAATTGATTATCTCTTTTGTCAATCTCCAGTGAATGGACTATTCGTCGCTGCTGCTATTCTAGGTAAGGCCAACACCTGCGCTATTTGCTGTTACTGTTGCAGTACCATCAATCTTATGCTTTAAATGGAAATTCACTTTTCTAGGTAAGATATCATTAAGTTTGTTGTTAATTGAATGTTATGTTCTTGGAATTATGAAGCAAAAAGTGACAATGCGAAATTAATAATCAGAGTATAGTTTTCTTTAAAGAATTAATAAATTAGCTAGTATTCTCTTCTTATTTGTAGCTGCCACTCTTCCCATAATAGTAATAAGCAGTTACACCATAAAGCACTGCCAATGTTATAGCTTATGCATGCATTTTGGCATGTATGAGCCTAAGGGTTGGCTTTAGAGGAGTTATGGTTTTTGTGTAAGCCAATGAAACCCCAATTAGTGATGCCCATATTGCTCCTTTAAAATTATCATATATATACTCATTATTAACTAACTTTAATCATCACATAATTAGCAATAATATTACAACTTAACTATTACAACTTACCAATGCTAGTGAGGTTGTGGTTAGATACCCAGGATTGAAAGACCTAGATTTTTGTTCTTGTAAATCTTTCTTGAGAACTTGAATAAAAAGAGTTTGAGTGAGAATGGAAAGCAAAACCAATTAAATTTAGTACTTATAGATGTAAGAGATTAATTAAAGTGATGTTAAGATAAGTGTTTTCAGACTTTTGAACCCTTGGATTAGACTAATTATAATCGTTTGAAATTTGATAGTTCTAAATTTTGACTTGCATGCTTGCTGAAAGAAGTGATTTCAAGGGAGCTCATTTATCTTTGTTGTAATCCCTTTGTTTGATATAATAAATTTACTAAGTAGACAATTTACTTATGGTAATGTGATTTGATTACTTTGTAGGAGGGTATAAAAAGGATTGTTGACTCGTATTCACACTCAAAAGCTGAAAATCAATTAAAGAGAGAAGGGTCATCAAAAGCATTTGGAGTTCTTGCTAGTATATTAGGTATGAAACTTTTTTCCCTTCACATCTTCGTCTTTATGATGTTTGGTTGTGATATGGTTTGAAATATTATGTCCTCCTTGTAGGAATTTGTACGCGCTATACCCTTAAAACGCCTTATTTAAAAATTACTTGTGTATGCCTTTTCTCATGTGCAATTATTTGGAGATTATTGGATATTACAAAAAGATTTTTCATGCTAATATATATAGTGAGAATAGCAACATATTATAAATCCATTAGTTAAATTTTTCCTTGTAAGTAAATGGACATGATAATGCCTTTTCTTATGAGCTAAAACCTTCAAGGGATTAGATTGTTGAAACTATTTATTTTGGTTGTATTTTTATTTATTTTACATGTTTGATGGACATGATAATGAATATTTTACTCGACTGCAGTCATGTAATGAATACTGTACTCGACTGCAGTCGTGTAATGAATACTTAACTGCACCTGAGGTATTTTCATACATTACTCGACTGCAGTCGTGTAATAAATACTTTACTCGACTGCAGTCGTGTAATGAATACTTAACTGCAGTTGGGGTATTTTCATTACTCGACTGCAGTTGTGTAATGATAAATTTACTCGACTGCAGTCGTGTAATGAATACTTAACTGCAGTCGGGTTATTTTCATACATTACTCAACTGCAGTCGTGTAATGAATACTTTACTCGACTGCAGTCGTGTAAAGGATACATTACACAAATAGTATGACATGTACCTTATCTAATTAGTTTAGAATATATTATTATGGAACTTTTTAGATGTATTCGTATTGTGAGTTAATATTTTTTGTGTTTATGCAGATGGAACCGAAATTCAAGGAATCTGATTATTTCAAAGCAAAGATTTCTAACCGATCCTCTCTAGATGCAATTGAGGACATCAAAAGAAAACTCTCTGATCAACAAAAAAATATTTTTAAGTGTTCTTGTTTTGGCCATTTTTTGAGCATGCAAGAGTTGAAGTTTTCCGGCCAGTTACTCTACAGCATATTATTAAAGGAAGTCAAATCAGATGAGAAGGCAATGTGGTTTAGGATTGGACAGAAAAATATTCGGTTCTCAATGGAGGAGTTTGCCTTGGTAACAGGACTGAGTTGCAATCAAGCATTTGATTCTAAGGTTTGAGATAAAAAAAACTATAAATATTTGATTATTATAATGTTTTTTAATTTCTTACTTTCTAAAACAATTTGGTGGTTGTTTCTGTAGCCCATAAATGATCCTGTTGATGTCACATTTGTCTCACCCGAGCAACAACCATTGGATACGCTCATTAATCTTTGTAGCACAGAAGATGATACACTCCCACTGAAGATACCGGATAATAGCCATGCTGTAAAAATGGATCCTATTGTCATCTCAACGCAAGGAAAAGATTATAGATTGGTGTATAATTTAAGGAAGAGAAAAGACAGGAAAACTTCAACATACTTACGGACACGGTACACCAATCCCTTGAAAAAGCAGCGAGAGACAACGAATGTTGAAGTGCACCCTCAAGAGATAGTGGAGTTTCAAGTGCGTCCCTTCATACCCGAAGAGGAGTTATTGGAGCTTCAACGATGGATGGATATCGCTAATGATAAAAAAGATCCGTAAGTTATCTAATATTATGATATTAACTTTTTATTTATTTTGATAATATATAGTGTATGCTTACTTAACACTTCTTGTCATTTTATCATCTATTTATGTAGAGAATTTATCAATTTGACTCTTATGGAGGTTAATAGAGAATTTTTCCGAACATTATATACACCGGACATGTGGTTATCTAATTTGGTAAGTTTTTTTACCAGAACATTTTTTTCTGATTATTTTGATAAATGTTTTGTACAGTGTTCTTAATTGGTTTCATACTTCATATTCAGCATATCGACATTGCATGCTACTATCTAAGGAAAGATATGTCTAAGGGTATGGCTTCAAAGAGACAATTATGTGCCATTATGGATAATAATTTTCTGGTATGATTATTTTTCATTACATAATCCTTAACCTCTCAAAATAATAGGAGATAATACATGCTTGTTAATACATTCTTGTTAAATTTTCTAGTATAATCTAAAAGAGAGACATAAGGTGTACATACAAGACCCAGATAGAGTGTGGGAAAAGGATAGTTATTGCATTGATTATGCTAATGGAGAAAAATTACATTGCGCTATTCCTTGGAAAATTGTATCGACGATGAGTTTCTCATTATATGCTTTTTTTTTTAACATTATGTAGCACATTGTTGTTAAAAATATTGTGTAAATTTCACAGGTATACTTGCCGATATTCATGAATGAGCATTGGATACTTGGGGTGGTCAATATACCTGCGGGCAAGATTTCAGTTTATGACTCTATGGTAGACTACACAAAAGATTCTATTTTGGTCAAACAATTGCTTCCTATTGCAGACATGATACCTTTGCTGCTTCAGAAGATATCATATCACGAAACACATCCAGATTGTGCTGAAGTTATATTAAAGAATCCTTGGCCAATCGTAAGAGTACGAAACATCCCACAATAAAAATCAGGGTATGGCATAAATACACGATTATATACTTTTTCTTTTAAATAAGATTGATGATTTTAATATTGATATATGTTAATTTTATTAGTGGTGATTGTGGAGCATTTTTGTTGCGATACTTGGAGGTCTTAGCCCATGACTTTGACGTCAACACATATTGCCAACAGGATGATGTTACACAATATCGTAAAGCGCTGGCTGTCAAATTATTTGGACATAGATCGTGGAAAACAATTACTACAGTATAACCTTAAGAACTTCTCATTCTTATGACTTGCCATTTTTTTGGAGTAGTTATCTTGAGATGTAATTATTACCATTAGTTAAGTGTATTAATGAAAGAGGACAATATAGTTTTGTACAGTGTATGTCATATAATAGGATGATCATCTATATATAAAGAATGGTTAGTACAAATACACGACCACGGTCTGGTATTTTCATAGATACACAACTATAGTCGTGTATCTTCATAGATCACTACATTCAGATATTTACATTGATACACGACTATTAATTGTGTAGTAAAGTAAATTTATGTAGTAAAGTAAAATTATATATACACGACACAGTCGTGTAACTTCATAATACACGACTATAGTATAACTTCATAATACACGACATAGAATTAAAACAATATAAAACGCTCAAACACATAGTTGTAATATATCATACTTCTGTCCCACAAGCAACAAAAGCTGATTTATGAATTATACAATATAGGTCCAATACATATTCGAATCATAAATAAGTTTGAAGATAACATATGTTACCACACATTCAGAAATAATTATTAAGAGGCCCTGATGGCAACACTCGGCTTATGTATTATGAACTTCTGGTCGTCTCCCTTTGAAAGTAATATAAGCCACACAAACATGCTTATCCACCTGTAAAATAAGAAAAATATAAATTTAGCAATTAACTTGTACACTAATACAGATACGAAAGAATTAAGACAATTAAAATAATAGGTATATAAGGTTGAGTAGAGTACATGTGTGTGCTTCTATTTTATTTAGTCCAACTATGGGTTCATTGTCAGACAATGGAATTGGTGCAATGCAAGTTAGTCGATTATGATAGGCACGCGTACATGATTCATTTCCTATAATAACACAACACACAATTTTACAATAAAAAATAATAAAATCAAACAAGACAAATAAAAGTGTTGAAACCCTGCTCATTTACATGGCAACAGTCATGTAACTTATTAAAATATACAATTATATCCAATAAACAATTAAGGGACATATTTAGTGAAAAAATATATTTTTTTGTACTAATACAAAGTTAGGCTAGACTCTTATAATAACTGTAATATTTTTTACACTTGCAAGACTTCATAAATACACGACTGTAGTCGTCTAAGTTCATAAATACACGACTATAGTCGTGTAAGTTCAGTAGTGTAACTTATTAAAATACACGACTATAGTCGTGTAAATTCATGTCTACACGAATGCAGCCGTGTAACTTACTGAAATACACGATTGTAGTTGTGTAATTCAAGCATACACTGCGATGCAGTGTACAATCAGTGTAGAACAAAAATTTTTAGCACAAAATAAGATTACAACCAATGTGTTAGAAAATTCATCAGATAGCAGTCATATGATGCAAATGTAATGAAAAAGTGAGTTATTTTGTTGTTTATCACAACCTAATCAAAACCCTAAAAATAATATAATATCAATAAAATGCATAAATAACACAAAATAAATGTAAAGTTTAAATTACCTTATGAATTAAATGAATAATACACTTAGTTGCAAAGCAAAATCTCAATACATTGTCTATTCATGAGTGATTTTGAGAGGATGGAGTGACTTTTTTTTGTGTTGAGTGAAATGGTGTTAGTGAAATGAAAGTGAGTTTTGTGTGTTTTATATTTTTATTTAAGGATATTTTAGTCAATACACCACATAAAATGGCATATCTACTTAATTTTTGAGTATGGGATATATTTACATAAATACCTTATTTTTTAGGCATATTTAATTAAAAACCCCAACACACCCTCCATTTTTCACTTTTCTTTTGTACCACTACCACATTGGACATTTATTTTGAATATTGAAATTCTCATATAAAATTGACCTCTAAAAGACGTTCCACCTGGCCATTAATGATCCGATTCCTTTTTAAAAAAATATTATTTTTTTTTTCCGTTGCATCTGTTTTCTATTGGATTGATGATTAGGTGGTGACATGCTATCATAGGTTTAATGCCAAACATATCCTTGTGTGACCAAGCAAAAACATCTTAATTTTTTTGCAACAGAGATATATTCAATGTTTTTTTCCTTTTCAATCAAATTAGAATCAATTTGCAATTTCTTTTTTGTAACACTCCAAATCTAACATGTGTGGAGCATGTTGTATAAGAAATTACTTACAAATCATAATATTTACACAAAAAACTCAAACTGAATATCTTAAATTTTATTAAAACAAATTCACAAATGCACAAGTCCAACTCTAAACATTTTCTCTTGAAGCCACATATATAACAAAAGTCTCAAAACTCTCAGATTACAAGTTTAGAAGATAAACAAACTTAGAGGAATCAGAAGTTCGTCATTCCCTCATTCAATTAGCAAAAGTAAATAAATTTCTTACTTCAAAGATAAGTAAACATTTCAACAAGTTACTCAGTCTACAAAATGTAATGACGAAGGATGAGCTGTCAACTCGATAAGTAAAAATATTCTCAATATACTAGGATTATCAAGTACCAAAAGTATTGCAAGTCATTTTTATCAAAATATACATCAGAAACATAAGTTTTACGAAATGACATATTATAATAGAAATACATAAATTCATAAGTGATTCAAAATATTAAAAAGCATAGTTAATCATGAAAATAAATCATATAACATATATACACAGAAACATAAGATTAATTCATGTCTAGATAAGCCGACCAGAAGTAGAATCAAAATTAGAACATTGAAACTTTTTTCTATTTCTACATCTCCTTCTTTTGTTTCTGAGGTTTCTTTCACTATATTGCATAATATGATTAGATACAAAATCAAAATAACTGACATGAGCTAACCTTATATATTTATATGTGTGTGTGTGTGTGTGTGTGTATACACGATTAATTAGGCTTTTAATATTCTAAATCAGCTATACATTTATGTAATTATGTTATAATACATTATTTTGTAAAATTTGTAATTTACAATATATATTTTGATAAACATGGCTTGCAATAATTTTGGTACCTAATAACCGTAGTGCAATAGGAATGCCATTACCCAATCGACGACTCACCTATTGTCATTTATTTTTGCAGATTCAGTAGCCTGTTGTGAGTTATGCTTACATATTAAGACTTTTGTTAATATATATTTGGAATAATGAGATGATGTTTAGTATTGAAATTGTTTCATGATGTTTTAGATTGGTTTGAATAAAATTTGAAGAATTTTTGTATAAGGTATTTTTGTAAGGATTATAATTTGTAAGTAACCTCCTTCTTTATCACATACTCCTCGTGTGTTAGATTTGGATATTACATAAATTGAGTTTGAAGACGATCATCTTTTAATTACATACTTTAATTACATACAAATTATATGAGAAATATCACATAGAGATGGCAAAATATGGGAATGGCCGGACTTGGGCTTTCATTTAATTTTTTTAAAATTTTTTACTTATTATAAACTTGAAATAAATTAATAATCCACAAGTTGTTATAATAAATAATGAATAAAAGAATATGAATATTTCAAAATAAAATAATAAATAAAGAAAGTGAAGTAAATAAAATCTTAGAAATTTAATCTTTCAATATAGATCCTCTAATTTAAGCATCCTCTTAATTAATTTATGCTTAAGAAAGAGTTTAGTATTATAATTTTAGGTTATTTGAAACATTATTAATTTATCAATTAGGGATTTAAGATTTTTTTTTAATTTTCTATTACTTTTTTAATTTTAATTTATTATTCTAATTTATAAATTGATTTTTTTAAAAAAATTAGCGGGCTTAGGTCTTGTCTGGGCATTTTTCCCTTAGGCTCTTGTCCAGACCCTCAAGTCAAAGCTCATAGCTTGGGCCGGCCCAATTTTTTTGCCCACCCTAATATCATAAGAAAAACTAAAGCCAACTAATTTACAATCACATTATTAGAATTATTCTCAATTTGACTACTTGATTATGAATAATTTGATTGTTAGAGATTATCATTTGTATAAATTGAGAATTGAAATTTATTGAAATTATTATGGAACAATAGCATATGTCTTTTGAACAATTTAGTTATTTTATCTTATAAAGATAAAATAATCAAATTAAAAATATGTTAAATCAACTTTTATAATCAAAGATAATCAAGAGAGTAGAGACTGTTATCACAAAAAGAAAAAAATTGATTTGATTATTAATTGTCCAAATTTCTTCTACATTAGAATTTGATATAATGATATATGACAAAGAAATAATGAAAGTGTGTGAGTGTGTTCAAATCATTAATGGATCAATTTATTAATATCCATTACATATAATAGGTCGACTTTGAGTTTTAAACATACTAAAATAGTTTTGTTGATTTAGATCTGTTAATTTTAAGGAAAAAAATTACTTTAATTTGAGTATTTCTCATATAGTCATAGGAAATTATTATTTGCATACTCTAAAATTCTATTTTATTAAACGTATTACAATATTTTCAATATGTATTAGTCGTTTACCTTAAGTTAACAAAATATATGTGTCATCTGCTAAATCGTTACTTATCATTTGAAGTGATAAAAGTCAATGGGATAATCTAGCCTTTTAATATAAAAATTAGAGAAATTATTATTCTTATTCCCTGAAATGATCATATTATCAAATATATTATAATACTATCAAGCTGCATAATTTATTTTTTCAAAGTTGACAAAATTATCAATTATATACCTTTAAATTATTATCGCTTCGGTCTGCCTCTACAACCGTGAGTTAACCTTTGTCACGACCATCACCACTCTACTTCTCACCACCATATCTAATAGATTTGACAATCACTACTCCAAGCCCCGACCACTAGCCGCCAGCTATTTGGTTGAACCATAATCTTCTAAATTGTAAATTTTGCGGACAAAATAACTCTATAAAAGTAAATTATTGGGAAGAAAAAATCAATTAATTGGTTGTTTTTCCTTTTAGGACAAATGCTTAGATGCAAACTTTCTAAGTTGAAATATATTTGCAGGATCATAGAATGGGTGCCAAAGATAGGATTCTTTATCTTATTTAGGCCTATGTAAACAATTAGATTCAGGGGATCCTTTTGAAGTATAGTTAATTTAGAGATATTATTTATCTATTAAAAGATTAAATTATCTCTCTGATGTCATCACATTTAAATGGCAGTTAATAATTTAATAGATGATTGATGTATTTCATCAATTATTGGATGGATGAATGATATAGACTAAAAATGTTATAGTATATTTAATAATATTATAATTTAAGGATATTTGAGTAATAATTTTTCTTATTTCTTATCTTAATTTGAGTTTTAGGAACAAAATTATTAATTTATTATAATTTTGTTAATATTCAAACTACAGTTAATTGTGTAATAGATAATAGATATATTTTATCAACTTCAGATATATAATTAATATATATTAAAAATATTATATTTTTTAATAATAAAATAATTTAATAATATATAAATGATAACGATCGAAAATCTCATTTTCCTTCTAATTCAATAAAAATTTATGAGAGAAACCACTGTCACTCTGTTAGTACAGATCGTCGATGAGGGTCAAGGAGCTACAATAATGGTTAGACAAACTCTGTACTTACTTGTAAACAATTAAACGCATAGGGATCCAAATGTTGTTTCACAATAAAAAAGTCACATTTTCAACACGCTGTAACCGCGTAAGCACTCTCAATTCCGCCATCCGCCTTTTTCCAAACGTTTTTGACCTATCTGATCCAACGGCTAGATCTCATCCTCCAAAAAGCATGAACAAATCCTCTCCGTCCATTCTCTCCCTTATAACTATTCACTCCCACCAACCGCTCTCCTTCTCTTTCCGCTCCACCCGCTCTCTCTGAATTTCTCTCTTTGGACTGTTCACTCTGAACACCTCACACTCTCTTCTCCGGAAACCGCTTTTCGTCGGACCGGAAGCGGTTTTCCTACCGGTTTTCCCTTTTCCGGCTCGGCCTCCGCGGTTCCGAGTGGTCTCGATCTGTTAATTTATTTTCGGTTTGTAAATTTTTCTCTGTTTTTATAATTTTTTTTCTTCGTTTTACTTCGTAAGTCAAAGAAAAGTCAAATTCGCTTTCGGAAGTAACCATTTTTTACTTTCAAATTTTCCATTTATTTTTATTTTTTTGTTATTGATATAAATTTGAAGTGAAAAAAATGCTTTTTTACTAAAGCATATTAATTTTTTTTAATTTATTACAAAAATTAAAATTTTAAATTATTGGGTTTCAATTCTGTCATAAAATTGGATTTTTTTAATTAAATAGTCTCAAAGGAAGTCTTTTTATGAACATGGAGTTCAATTTATAGCTTTATTATTAAATTTTTTTCGGTTTTATATTTTAAAATATTGTGGACAACTAAACTTAGCTTTCTTCTTAAAATTCAAAATATTCGATTTTTCTTTAACAAATTATCTGAACTTTTAATTTTTTTAATTTGCTTGAGAATACTGAAGAAATAATTAATTTTAATTTTTCAAAAATCATTGTCAGGTATAAAATCTTGTACTTTATATTTAACCGAATATTTTTCTGGCAGAAACACGTTTGGCGTGTGTGTTAACTGGCGTCGTGTGTGTTTTATTTTGCGGCATTTTATTTTCCTTTGGGGGAGATGCCTTAAGAGCTAAGTATTTTGTCTGTTTTGTTTATATAGGAGTGTAAGTAGGCGCTTGAAGTTGAAGATATTTATAAATGGCTGGCGAAAAGAATATCATAAAAGGTAACCTCTTAATTTGCTGCTAGCTACTGAAGAAATCGACCCAGTTGAGCTTTATTGGCTATTTGTTTGGAAGTTAGTAGCTTGTATGATTAGACGACTTTATTATAGAATCGATGTCCAATTGTCCGGGCAATGCATGGATTTTGAATGTATGAATTTACTTTTTCACACGATTATACTTATGCAATGAAAAGACAATTGTATTTTTGCCTCAGTAATTAGAAGTTAGGACCTTTTGCCATTTGCATTGAGCCTTATTATCTGAATCTTTCGAGTGGCATGATGATCATGAACGTTTCTGTTGTTTGTCTGCAGTGCAATTATCTAATGTGTGTTTTTTTTCATCTGTTTATATAATTTAGATGACCGTATGGCAACAGAAATGAAGGCAGATCCCATCAGTAAATCAACTGGGCATGATGTGGTATTTCCGACTCGTGCCCTTTATACATTTCTTGTTTGTGGTTTTGTTCTGTTATGTTATTGGATGGTGGGACAAGGTTTTACTATAACTGATAATGTTTTGAGCTTGGATTGATTGCTACTGTCTTTTATGTAGACACATTCATTGTTTTTACTTGAACTGTTTATTTGGAAGCTAGAAATTTTTGCCGTGCATGTAATAGTCTGTTATGAAGATCCTTTATGAATATCATAGAACATCAATTCATTTATTTAAGTTATTAGGGGATAGATTAATTGAATTAGCTTTGTTGCATCAATCATTGTGTACAAATTTATGCTTCTTATGGTAATTATATGTCCATGTTGTATCAGAGTGGCAGTATTTGCTAGTTTGTATACAAATGTATCGGATACTTGATTATGGCAATTGGTAGTCTTTATGTTGCTCACTATTACAATAACGTTTTAAGTCAATGACTGTATGAAAATTTTTTTTTCCATCATTATGGAGGATTTAAGCTTATAGCAACTCATGATATTTGTCAAACTACTATCTGTATCTCCTACTTATTTTTTTGTATCTTTTAACTTTTATGTTGATTTGATTTTGTTTTTATTTTAAAATGTTATACTGTAGGCCTCTGGAAAAGATGGAGCACTGTCTGATTCAACAGCCTCCATGGCCACTTCAGGGCATGCTGCTTCTGGCCTGAAAGGTGAGATTGATCGAGAATCAGTCGGAGAGTATGGTGCTCAAAATCCATCCACTGTCCATTACAATTATTATTACCCAGGTTAGATATTGAAACAATTCTCAAAGTTAGTTGAACTCAGCAGATGCAATTGTTTGAATTAATTAATGTGTCTTTAATATTGATTGGAATGCGTACCGTTGATATTGTTCAGCTTTTTGGGAAAAAGCCTTTCACGTTTATATCATGAAAAAAAAAACTGGAAAATGAATTTTTGAACCATGGAAGTTGACTGGATGGTAATTTTAGGTTCGTTTAATTTTATTTTGATGGCTAGTGTTAAAACTCGAAGTTTGCATCTTTAGTTTTTTGAGTTTCAGTGCGATGCAAAATTCTACAGACATTTCTCTTTCTTTTTGGTTATTGTTGCCTTAATAATTGAATTTTGATTCTTTATCACATCTACTTTAGCTCGATTAGCATTATAATTATGAGTTTTCCCTTTTGCAGGATCTAATGGATCGTTTACTCAAGTGGATAATAATGGTTATATTCATACTGATGGCTCACACTCAGTAAGTGGCATTCAATAATTTTTTTTTGCAAAATTGTACTATACCATGTTTGATTAATATAAATTAGAGATTTACAGTTGTATTTATTTGGTTCTTGCATTCGTATTGTGGCTTTACTGATTTAGTATGGTGGCCATTGCTTTTTGGTATGGGTTTTTGCTTCAGGGTGTCCAATCTGATAATGGTTCACTACTCTATTACCTGCCTGGGTATGATCCATATTCTACTCTTGTTGGTGTTGATGGGCAATGTGTTGGTCAACAGCCGTACTACTCTTCCTCGGGATATCTTCAGCACCCTGTTTCCTATGGTTCAGAAGTCATGCCATGTTATTCTTGGGATTCAACTTATGTGGCGGATATCCAAAATGGGAATGCTGTTGGTTTTGGAAATGAGAAATATGGTGCTTCTACTGCTTTTGCTAAGTCGAGTGGCTTGAACACTGTGAAAACAAATGGAAGTTCTACTAACAAAGTTTCGAGGTCTTCATGCACACAATCTACGAAACCAATGAGCAAGGTAAACATATATTGAAGCTATTTCACCGGAATATCATAATTGGTTTAATGTTGCATGATATTCATAGATATGGTACATCATGTTATTCTCAAATATGGTTAAGCTTACTGTTTTAATGAATCTTTACATAGAATTTGGATAATTAGAATTTGGATAACCATTTTCTTTGTGATTAAAAAGGGGGGTGGAAGATGTCTTATCTTCTTAAATATTCTATTCTTTTTATTATTGTATATGATAGAATCATGAAAACAGATCTCTTATTGTGTTATATGTTGTCCCTATCTTTTTGTTTATTTGTTTGAGTCTAATGCTACTCCTTTGAGATAAAAAAACCCTTGTGCTACCATCCACCGCCGTGCTGCAGGTGCCTCCACTGGGTTCTGATTTTTCAACAGGCTTTATGAAAGGATACAACCCACTAGGAAATTTCTCGGGATTTTCTAACCAAAAACAAGGCTTTTTGCCAAATGTGGTGAACTACAGAACAAATGGGAGAATATGGAATGGAAATGATAGGTATAAATCAAGAGACAGATTCAGTAGAGCTGGAGGCTTGGGAATGCCAACTGAACTAATTCGTGGTCCAAGGGCAGAAAATAAGAGTGCTCCTTTAGAGACTTCAGACAAAAAGGAAGTGCTGTGTCCCACAGTATCTAGAGATCAATATAACCTACCAGATTTTCAAGTCGAGTATGAAAAGGCAAAGTTTTATGTCATCAAGTCCTACAGTGAAGATGACATTCATAAGTGCATTAAATATGATGTATGGTCAAGTACCCCAAATGGCAATAAGAAGTTAGATGCAACTTTCAATGAGGTAGAAGCAAAGGCAGATGAGACTGGCACAAGATTTCCAATCTTCCTCTTTTTTTCGGTAAGCCGAAGACTTTATATTTTTGGCAGAAGCTGAGTGGTTAATGTCCTGTAGAGCATATAAATTAGCTGGTGTTTTCTTTGATTTCATAAGGGACTTCTTACTTTTTATAAAACCTCATTTAGAAAGTGCATGCAATTATATTTTGTAGTAAATTCAATACACCCCACTGTAGTTTTTGCCTAATTACAGAAGGTTGACATTCATTTGGAATAGGCAGAAACCACTGTTGCTAGATAAATTTTTTATTGCGAGATTATGCTTCAATATTTCCATTTACTACGCGTGTGCTCTCATTGTTATATGTTCTATGGTAGCCGCAAATTCTAGAAGTTATGGATCAAATTATTATTTTCGAACTTTTTATTGTTGCTAACATGTAAGGAGACGGTATTCTGGAAATTTTTTTATCTCCTCTTCATTAATTTCTCATTCAAATTTGTGGTTTACTTCCTTATTATTTTTTTAATTTATTATTAATCATCAACTCCTAAAATTAATTTCAGGTCAATGGAAGTGGACAATTTGTTGGCCTAGCTGAGATGATGGGTAAGGTGGACTTCAACAAAGATATGGACTTCTGGCAACTTGACAAGTGGAATGGGTTCTTTCCTGTTAAGTGGCATGTCATAAAAGACGTCCCAAACACCCTGTTGCGGCATATTACCCTTGAAAATAATGAAAATAAGCCCGTAACTCATAGCAGGGACACCCAAGAGGTATTTACATATATTTTTCACGGTACAAATTCTATGAATTGCAAGTTATTCTGCTGCTTAACTGAAATCTTCTCCTAATGCTTTATTGTTATTGAACATAGCTTTGATCCCTCAAAACAAAACGAGTAGAAGTCCTAGTGTTATTTCGTTGCATGCACATGATGTTTTAGGGTACTGATTTTAAAATTTTATCTTTGTGGCAGGTTGGGTTAAAGCAAGGCTTAGAAATGCTGAAGATCTTTAAGAATTACTCGGCAAAAACATCATTGTTAGATGATTTTAACTTCTATGAAAATAAAGAAAAGTCTTTCCATGGCAAGAAGAGCAGTAAGCCGGCCACTCTGCGAATGGATATATTTAATGATGATGATATCACAGTATGTAATTTTTATTTCTTGCATGCATAGTTATTGTTCATTACTATATCTGTTGCATTTGCTTCATATATCTGTCAGATTCAGTAATCTCATTTTTCCCTTTTCATGCAGAAGCAAATAAAATCTGGCGGGAAGGAATTTGACGAGGACTCGATATCTATCATCAATCTTACAAAAAATCTCTCCCTCAAGCCATGCACTCAGAAGAAGAGTGAAGCTGTAAAGAATCCAGTATAAAAGGCAATTCCTTCGGTCATTGCACCTTAGTTTTTCCGAGCTTTAAATTATACATTAGCTCCTGTTTTTCTTTTGTATTGTTCTTGCTCCTTATTCCAATTGTGTTTTTTTTTCTCTCTTTGTTGCCTTTTCTTGGTTGTGCTAATTTGGTTTGTAGAGGCCGTTGGTCTTCTGTGGGTTGGTTTAATTTATTTTGCTAGTTAACAGATTGAGCGAGATTGAAAAGTTCAGGAGTTCGTGGAAATTTTTTTAAGTTTCTGCTGTTTTTTTTTTTCTAAATTAAAAATTTAATAAGTTGGAGTTTATTTGTAACTTTGCAACCGGCATGGTAAGTTTATTTTATTAGTTATTAATGTTTAGGCTCGGCTCGAGATTGAGGATGAATTGGTAAAAGAAGCTAAGTAGTTTATACCATAAATTTTGACGAAAAAATTAAGTAAAATGAGATCACATGACATTTGGTAAAACTGTCTTGAGTAATGTTATTGGGATGAGATGGTAACTATTTTGTTAGGCTTGTATAGATGTATCTTAAATAAGGGCATGCTTGAGATTAGAACTTAAATAAAGGTATGTTTGAGATTAAGGATGAGAAGTTATAATTTTTAAATTCTAGTATTTTGGTAAGTATTAATTGTTATAGTTTAAAAGCTAGGTTAATATAATTTTTTAATTGTATGATAAAATATTTATTATATATTTAGTAATTTTATTAAAAATATTATTTAAAAATTATATTTATTATATATTATTAATTTTTATTTTATAATTATAGTTTTTTTTAAGTAACTGTAGTTTAAAAGTTATATCACCTCAATTTCAAATATATTTTAAATCAAAAGTTTTGCTACTTGTGATCTTGTAATCAATTGGACTAATTTGGGATAAATTTTCCAAGTTCTTTTTTTTCCCATAAGGGTTATTCAAACAAATTATCCTAAAGTCAAAAAAAAAAAAAGTTCGGGATCTTTAAAAAAAGAAAAATATAAAAATAAAAAAAGGATAAAAATCTAAAAAAGAACTTAGGAAAATAAAAAATAATTTTAGTTTAAAATTTCTTAATAATTTTGTGACTTCAATAATTTTTTAATAATGTTAAGATTTTTATAATAAAATAATAACAGGTGAATATATTAAGTAATAATATATTAAGAAATTTTTGTGAGTATTTAATAAATATCCTAAAGAAAAATATGCAATACAATTATGCGTATTAATACTTGATGGGTTTCGGTTAGCTTTTTTTCAAAAGGGGTGATTTTCAAGGTTTGGTCTAATTTTTTAATAATATGAGTTGAATTCGTTGGATTTAGTTCTCTTTTAATGAGAATTAAAATGAACTAAATTGAATCTGAACAAAAAAGTTCGATTTATTTATAGTTTTCGCTCAGTGATGGTACGTTGTATTATTAATTAATTGAATTATTTAAAAAAATTATGTTTTAATTATTATTTTTTCGTTGACCATAAAAGATGGTATTGATAATTTTGGCAAAAGCAAAATTTTGAATGAATCTTGCCCAAAATTATAAACGAAATGATTTTAGGTTAGAATTCAAAGATTAGACAGACGGGCTATTTCTCATTGTTTTATTTGGAAGACAAGTCTATTGAATCCTGTTACAAAAGAGTTGGTTGCTTTTACATCATGTATTCTGAATCCGTACAATCTCCAACGCCTGTATAATGGTGGCGCTTTTAAACCCACCAACGTTATAACATTACTTAGCTCTCAAGTTCTGTTTGGGAGCCGAGAAACGGAGAGAAAGTAAAATAACAAGCACACAATGAATAAGTTTGCAAAGCACATTTCTGAATGTTCTGAACAAACTTCGAAAATCCCAGAAGAAAAAGAAGAAGATCATCAAAACGACAGCGTTGAGGAAGAAGAAGATTACCCAGAAGAAGTTTCAGAAAAAAAAACTGTCACTGAAGTCATGAGCACGAATAAGCGAATTCAACGTTACTTGATGGCCGTTGAGTATATTGGGACTCGCTTCTCTGGCTCGCAGAAGCAGCGCAATTGCCGAACTGTTGTTGGTGTGCTTGAGGTATTTTGCTCTGTATTTTTGGTGGGTCAGTTACAACAGTGTTTTTTTTTTTTCCTTTTTGGCAATACAAGCTCTTTTGAAATGACAAAAATCGCTTTTCTTGGATATAAATGACTCTGTTTTGTTGCGTTTCGGTTGAAATAAGTAGAAGTGGTTTTTAGAATATAATGCAATTTATAATGATTTTGAATGTTTGTGAAAGCACTTTGTTTTGGTTGGAAAAGCACTTCTTCAGCTGTAAGAGCAGTTCATATGTGTTTTTGAATAAGATTTTAAATATTTGTAGAAATGCTTTTACAGAAAAAATGAAGCATTCGGATTAAATAAATGCTTTCCCAAGGGCATCCTTAATCTCATATTCGTAATAAGAAAATGATTTCAAGAATTGAAAATCAGTTTTGTTGTTCCATATTTTTAATGTTTAGTTGAAATAAACAAAAGCACTTGAGTTGTTACGTTAGGCATGAATGATTCAGTAGGAAAGAAAATAAAATACCAAAACATAATATTTACTTAATTTTATATTTATGTCTGTGCAGGAGGCATTTCGAAAATTTATTGGGCAGTCAGTTTCAATCTCTCTCTCCAGTCGAACTGTAAGTATATTGTTCTGCTGATTACTAGTTACTGCTTTGGTTTTGAACCTGTTTGATTGAGCATTGGATGTAATTACAACTCATTGGGTGCGGGTCGGTTGAATTTTATTCCAACTGAGAGGTAATAGGTTCAGTTCCTCAAGGGGACACCTAATTGAGATGTTGTATACCAGAACTTTCATGATTGTTTGAGATTGTAGGATGTAGCAATAGTTCCCATTTTTTAATTCAATGCAACAGGAAAAAAACTTCTGGTTTTCAGAAGAATAAAAACGCTAATGATAAAATTGTATGTTCTGGTACTTCCCATAAAATTTTACTGCAATTTGGGATGTATGGGCACATCAGAGTTAGTTATATTGTTGAGACATAGCAACTTAATTAGAGTTATATTGTTGAGACATTGCGACTTAAGTGGATTCAACTTCTTCATCTTATTGTTGTCATTTGATTTTTCTTAAAGTTAGGAGTTATTTGGTGAGATTTCGTATACAATAGAGTCTTAACTTGCTTAGTGAAAGAAAACTTAAATTTGTATCAGCGGCCTTTTTCTATCTCTGTTTGCTCTCTTGGTCCCTCCTTGATGTGTGTTCATTTATATTCATATTCTCTAGCCCTCTCTTTGGACTTTGGATGTTGTGGTGTGCCATGATTTTCCCCCGTACTTCTGTAGGATGCTGGAGTACATGCTGCATCAAATGTTTGCCATGTAGACGTTGAACGCATAAGCAAAAGGAAGCCTGGGGAAGTGGTATGTGGGCTACAAATTACTTTTACTATGTCTTAAGGAAAGAATAAGCCAGTTTGCTTCTTCAAAGTTCTAGCATATGATGCTCTCTATCTAGAGCTAGCTTGATTGGAACTTTTTACCAAGAGGAATTTCACTTCTTTTGCACATTTATGTATATTGATCATTGATAATAAATATTAAATACATACTTGTAAATTGTATCTCCCATCTTTTCTGGAATGCAGCTACCACCTCATGACTCTACTGTGGTTAGGAGAGCTGTGAATCATTTTTTACAGGTATTTCTTCTAACGATCTTAGAAGTTTCAGAATCAAGATAAAAAAATAGCAGCTATTTACCTCTCCATTCTCTCTTTTGTGAATTGTTGAATGCTTAAGAATTTTAATCTGTTTAAAAGGGGGGGAAAAAAAAATCTAACATTGTTCAGATTTCTTGTTAAAACTCTGGCTGAATTTGAAATCTGCATTTGGCCAAATCATATCCAGCTAGGATGTCTCCAAATATCTTCTGCAGCTTCTGACAAATTTTTTGTGTTTTGCTAGAAGTCTGAAGGGGATATCATGGTTACTGATGTTCGATGTGTTCCATCCGACTTCCACGCAAGATTTAGAGCTCAAGAACGAACGTAGGTATCATGATTTAAAACATGCTTATAGAAATTGCATCCCATTGTGTTATATATTTGTAGGTTCATAGACTAGGTTTAAGTGGGATGATGCACTGCACGGAATCATTATCATTGCCGCCCTCCTTTTTTTAATTCCTATTCTGTTGCTGCTGAACTCCAAATTAAATGTTAAAATATGCTGTCGAGAAGGTCTACCCTGACTTTTAATCTATGTTTTTAGGTATTTGTATCGCATACTGTCTGGGCCAGAGCCTTTGTCTGTTTTTGAGAAAGATAGGGCCTGGCATGTAACCGAGGAGTTAGATCTTCGCGCTATGCAGGTTTGCTGACTATTTTGTTTATTTATTATTCACCATTTTATTCTATGTTTAGCTTTGCACACATATTTATTCAATGAAACTCCTGATGCAGGAAGCATGCAAAGTTCTTGTTGGATGTCATGATTTTAGTTCCTTCAGGGCATCAGGTTGCCAGGTTGTTTCTCATTCTTCAATGCTTTGGCATTGATTTTAACTGTTTTTGCTTCTGGTTGGATCTTTTTCTGACACAAAGGCAGCTTCTAAGCCCATACATGCAGACCTAAAAATCACCAATTTGCTACTAAGCTCCCAAATTTAAACTTCCGTGAACAATTAAGCCCATGTAGAATTCTTTCTATTTTGGGAGTGAAAAAGGAAATAATTATGGTAACGACAATTTGTGATACATCAACCAAACAATTATACTTTGTTCCTTTAAATGGATGGTTTTATGTCTGAATTTTATTGCTAACATGTAGCTTTGCTGGTGCTTACAGTTGGCATGAATATGAAATTAAAGCCATTTCTCAATTACTTACAGGCCAACTCCCCAATCAGAACTTTAGATGAGCTGCATGTTTCTGAGGTGATATCAACCGCAATTTTCCCGTCGTTTATGGATAGGGGCTTAAACAGTACAATTAATCAAAATTCACCTGTGATTAGTTCCATTGACAATAGCAGTAAATTAGGGATGCCTAATGGTGGAAGTGATGTATTTGGCATAAGGAAAAAACATCGCTCCTACGAGGTTAGAGCCCGTGCACGCTCTTTTCTTTACCACCAGGTTAGAATTATGCCTTTCCATGTCTGATTTTCACTTCCCTGTTTTAATTTTGCTACCATACTTGTGGTCAGAATATGTACTCTTCGATTTTTGTTGATCTGGTCTCGGTATGAACTTTAGGGGATACCCAAAACATTAGTGAAAAGGGAAAAGATAGCCAAGAAGTGATCATTTTCGTATCTTGTCAATGTTGCACAGGTGAGACTACTTGTCGGGGTTCTAAAAGCTGTGGGCACTGGAGAATTGACCGTTTCTGATGGTGAGGCCACCTCTTTATTTATCCTGCATATTTATGTCCGTAGTTACATTGCAAGCTAATCTTTTAGCGTCTTATTCGAAATAATTTATTTCAGTTGAAAGAATCCTAAAAGCAAAGACGGTGACTGCTGCAAGTCCTATGGCCCCTGCATGTGGACTCTACCTTGGCTTTGTGAAGTATGATCTGCCAGAAGACGATCAAACAGATGCCGTGGAATCTTTAGAAACATCTCTGGAGCCAGTGAGCAGGAAGAGACGTCGGCAGTAACATGTCACCCTGTTTGGGGAATGATGGTATTAACCTGTTTTTGTTGAATCTAGTATATACCAGCTTTTTCTCTTTTGCAAAAGGGTATATTAATTTTGTAAAAGCATCTTATATACGCTGCTTGTGATGACTTTTAGGAATTTATTTATTTATTGTTTTAAAAGGTGGGGACTAGGGAGGTCGGCTAAGCCCACATCTATTTTTAAGTCCGTCTATTTGAATTCGAGTAGCCAGCCAAATAATATTAATGGAACCTTTCCCCTAGGGCAACTACTTTTGCGATTTAGAGAGCTTCTTATCCATGTAGTTTGCCATGATTGTGCTATGTTTCTGTATCAAGAGTATGGATCTCACTCGGAATATAAGAGTTGCTTGCAACTTTGCCTTTGATATTTGCATCATAATGTTTCAACATGATTTTGGGAGCTATAGTATCCATTAAAATTTATGAAGGAATCTACTTTATACACTTGATATGTTTAAAAAAATTCTAAAATAAATTTATTTTAAAAGATGATTAAAGCTATTTTATATATGGAAAAAAAAAACAGCACAAATTTTTTATTATTGATGTTGTCTCGTGATTTATTTTCATTTTCAAAACCTTTTTTTAAATAATTTTAAAATATATTTTAAAGTGATTCCCAAAGATCACTGTATCGGATTATAAAAAAAATCTCATCTACTAAAATCATACCTGGCCCTCTATTTATTACTTAATTTCCGTCATAGATAAATTATTATTATTATTATTAAAAAAGTAATATTTTTTAAATTCTTTCTAGTAACATTTTATTTAAATTCTAAAAAAAACCACAATTCTTTAGTGTTCAATGTAAAGGAATGATGAATCAAATATTAATCGAAAATGAAAAGGAGTTAAGTCAAATCTAATGATTGATTAAATTCGTAAGTTAAAAATCAACGAATTGCCAGAAAAACGAGAGAAAAAAGTGAGCTGTTGGATTGTTTCCTCTCAAAATGACAATGAGGAAATTAGTTAAATAGTAATCATTTAAAAATAGTGAGATTCAACTACAAAGAAGATAAACAGTCTGATAAAACACTACTCTCCTATTTTATTCTATTTTTGATTAATGTGGGAGATTATCCCAAATTACAAGGAATGGTATCCCAAATAATAAGGAATGGCGTCAAAATTTATGGAAGAATTGGTTAGTAAATTCCTCATCAGCAGTCTTCACTGGATCAAGTAATTTACTCCCTAAATAATTAAACTCACTTCTTTACCTCTTCATACTCGACCTCTGGGGCCTGGTTGCGACCCTGCGAACCTCCAGAAGAAGAACTATCACTTGAACTACCAGCCATGAGTTGGCCAATCTTTGAGACAGCTTTGTTTGCAGCATCAAGCTTGGCCTTGATTTCATCAATGTTCTCACTGGCCATTGCTTTCCTCAAATCTGACACAGCATCCTCGATCTCTTTAGTGACTTCACCAGGAATTTTCTCCCTATATTCACCCAAGCTCTTTTCGATGCTGTAGATGGCAGTGTCTGCATTGTTTCTGATGTCGATTAGAGCTTTTGTTTCTTGATCTCTTTGAGCGTGTAACTCAGCTTCTTCAACCATTCTTTCGATTTCAGATTCTGAGAGTCCTCCGGATGAGCGGATGGTGATCTGCTGTTCCTTGCCAGTGGCCTTGTCCTTGGCAGAAACAGTGACGATACCATTAGCATCAATGTTGAATGTGACCTCAATCTGAGGTATGCCTCTAGGAGCTGGTGGAATGCCCATAAGTTCAAACTCTCCTAATGCCTTGTTGTCGGCTGCCATTTCACGCTCACCTTGAAGTACCTTGATGCCAACATGAGTCTGGTTGTCAGCTGCTGTTGAGAACACCTGTGATGAGAAGCATCATCAGTCAAAATGAAAACATTGAAACAATATAAAGAGTCAGATAAAACATTAAGTTGCAACTTGCACTTGTGGATAAAACCTCAAAAATAGAGCAAATGCAAAGCCCAACCTCTCAAGAAAATATCACCGTAGGATAATGATAAGTGGCAAAGGGTACTCAAAATGCATATCCATTGTACAATTTTGTCAAAATAAAATGTTCAAGCATTACTTATTTTCAATAAACATATTGTAAAGATTCTTATGCAATTTTGCAATGCCCTAAACAATCAATCACCTGACTCTTCTTTGTTGGAATTGTTGTGTTTCGGTTGATCAGCCTGGTGAAAATACCACCAAGTGTCTCGATACCAAGTGATAGTGGTGTAACATCCAGGAGAAGCAACTCTTTGACATCTCCACGAAGGATTCCGCCTTGAATTGCAGCCCCAAGGGCAACTGCCTCGTCAGGATTCACTCCTTTGCTGGGGCTCTTTCCGAAGATCTCTGTAACAATTTCTTGTACCTTAGGTACACGGCTCATACCTCCAACAAGAAGAACCTCATCAACATCCTTGATGGTGATATTTGCATCCTTTAAACAGTTCTTGCAAGGAGCCTTGGTTCTCTCAATCAAGTGGTTCACCAAAGTTTCAAATTTAGATCTGGTCAGTGTGATATTCAAATGTTTTGCCCCTGATGCATTGGCTGTGATAAATGGAAGATTAATTTCAGTCTGGGATAATGATGAAAGTTCTATTTTTGCTTTCTCAGCTGACTCACGAAGCCTCTGCAAGGCAAGCTTGTCTTGTAAAAGGTCAATTTTCTCAGTCCTCTTGAATTCACTCACCAAGAACTCCAACAATGCATTATCAAAATCCTCTCCTCCCAAGAATGTATCACCATTTGTTGCTTTCACCTGAAGCAGACAATTATAAGCATTAAGACATAATCAATGAATAAACAAGCGTAGTTTTTCAAATTACAAAAACTTGTACCTCAAAGACACCATTAGAGATCTCCAATATTGAAACATCAAACGTTCCACCACCAAGATCAAAAACTGCAATGAGACCCTCCTTGTTGTTCATGCCATAGGAAAGCGCAGCAGCAGTAGGCTCATTAATAATTCTTTGAACATCGAGACCGGAAATTCTTCCAGCATCCTTCGTTGCTTGCCTCTGAGCATCATTAAAATAAGCTGGTACAGTGATCACTGCTTTCGAAACAGACTTTCCAAGATAAGACTCTGCAGTTTCTTTCATCTTGGTTAGAACGAATGCTCCAATCTGGCTTGGGGAGTACTGTTGCCCATTGGCCTCAACCCAAGCATCTCCATTTGGAGCATTGACTATCTTGAATGGAACCATTTTCATTTCTTTTTGAGTCTGGGGATCATTGAATCGTCTACCAATCAGACGTTTAGTTCCAAAAAGTGTATTAGCTGGGTTAGTCACAGCCTGACGTTTTGCTGGTGTACCCACAAGCAACTCGCCTTTCTGATTGAAAGCCACCACTGATGGTGTGGTCCTCGTGCCTTCAGAATTCTCAATAACTTTAGGATTCTACACAAAACTTCAAAATACATCAGAAATGATCTTTATACAATGAAAACTTTAAACTAACAGTTGGTCAAATATTCAGAACAGTCCTACCTTTCCTTCCATGACGGCAACACATGAGTTGGTGGTTCCCAAATCAACCCCAATAACATCATTGCCTGCAGGTCTTGCACTGAAATAAAGAGTATACACATGAGTTCCAAACAAAAACTAGTCATAACTCAGGTGCTCAACAAAATAAAAAGCGACCAGCCAAGCACAAAGTACCTGAAGGTTCTTGCCAAACTTGCCCAATTTGAAGGAGCCCAGTAGGGATTGACATTGCCTGTCAACTGCAAAAGTATTCAAATTTATAAGAACAAGCATTTCTGCACATAAGTCTACTCAATCTGAAACTTGTAACTATCAGGAAGCAATCCTTGCAACTAACATGTTACAAGAAATTTCATGCCAGGCAAAATGTAGCGTAACATTAATCAATTACTTGAAGAAACATATACACTAACCAAACACTATAGATTCATAAGTGTCATCAATCATCATTTTAAACAAATTTTGTAAAACCTCCTCACCAAATTTTATACCCTTTTCTACTTTTCAGAATCAAACACAGAAACCAACATCAAATCTCAGATAATGAGCATCATTAGCTTTGGACTTTAGTAAAGCCTGATTGAATTAACAATTTACCAGAAGCTAAAATTTAAACTTTTTGTTGGAAAAAAAATGGCGGGCTAAATAAACAAAAGAAACCAAATTTAAATGAAAAAACAAAACAAAACAAAACATAAATGCAAAACATGGGCAAGTTTAAAACAGATTAATTGATAAATAAATAAACAAAAAGCAGACGTACGCATTTGCAGGCAGAGAGAGGGGCAGAAGCGACATCTCGGCGTCGCAAGGAGCGGAGAATACCGGCGATGGCCATTATCTATCAATCGATTTGCTTTAGCTCTTTTTAAAGCGAGAGAAAGCTTGTAGGTTTTTTAGATTGCTTTTCCAAGGGTTTAGGGTTTAAGGATTTTAGGGTTACTAATTCAGAGGTTTTTATATTTTTAAATTTATTTTACTTTTATGTAAAAAAAAAAAAGATTTATTTTAATTTATCTTTTAATTTTTGTATATGCGACGAATATGCGACGAATAGATTGTGACATTCAGCACTACTCAAAAATTGTGTTGAGAACCATCCCTTGATTAAAGTTCTCATGCGGCTTTCTCTTTCCAAATATTTAGAAGCAGCTCTTATCATTCTTGTTGATTCTTTATAAATCCAATCGATTCAGAAAGTTCTAACTCACAAGAAAAAGTTTGGTTCGGAGAAAATTCTCACCTTTAGTTAAAATATGTATAGTTTCTTATTAAACTCGCATCATTGATTGTAATATAATAAAAGCAACATAGTAAATAAAATTAGAAAAAAAAAAGGCTTATTCCACATATTGGAAGCGCTTCTTCACTAGATTAAAGCACTTCTCAAAATAAACTGCTTTCCCACTAATTCCAATAATTTAGATACAAAACTGCCCGAAACAGTGCGTACTAAGAGCGGAAAGAAATTACTTATCAACTAGTGTGACATAATAACTTCAGTTAGCTGAATTTAAGTTACATCTTATCTGCTAGCCAAAGCAGCCGAAAGCTTACTGCATGAAACTCTCGATAGCTGCATGAAGGGAATTAGTATGAGCGGAATGAGCAGAAACTGGGCGCTGAACCAGAGAATGAGGTCCACTCCAGACAGATTTATGATCTCTGGGGAAGAGAGTTCCACATAATCTCAGAAGCATGGGATTTTCAGAATTGAAGTTGCTATACAATTTAGACTTTTCTGCCCATTCTTGCAAATTCTGTAACCACATCAAACCAATGAATCAAAATAGCAGACAAGATCAGAGAAAGCTTGATATGATATTCACTAAATTTTAACATATTCAAGTGGCAAACTGATCTTAACCCGAAAGCCAGGAGGGCATTTATGCATCATCAAATGTTAAGGAATGACAGCAAGTTCTAATATTACTAAGATAATCTATCATGTGTATGCCATAAATAAATATGCATACCTTGTGTGCTTGTTGCTGGACAACTGCAGCTTCCTTATTGTGCTTGTCAGAATGAGTTTGGATTCCACCAGAGTTCTCTGGTCTTCCTGGTTCAGATTGTCTCATGGACTCCTCCCCTAATCTTTCACCTATCTTCGACTGCACTAGGCCTTCACCCTCACCTTTCTTTTGCATATCCATCTCATTCTCTTCTTCTCCTCCTTCTTCGTCCTCTTCCTCCTCGTCCTCCTCATCGTCTTCTTCCTCCTGCTCTTCCTCATGCTGAACCTCCATATGGCTGTACTCCTGCTTTGCACTCTCCATTTTAACCTCCTCTCTTTTCCCTTCCACCTCAGCATCTGCATCAAGGTTTTGTGATTCACCCATATCTGATGATGAATCATCACCACGAGGACTTTCTACAGGAGAAGATTCCTTCAATAGAAATAAAGAAGGAGAATCAATAATCAGAACATAATAGAGAGGTCATATTTTGTACACAGTGAAAGAAGCAGCGAAGCAAAAACCATGTCCTTGACAGTATTGAATTCATTTACACATGACCAACGCTTTCTAGAAAGCTTTTGTTATGTAGCATTTTGCCAAAGAATTGGACAGCCCACATCTTTTGGTTTGAAATTATTAGGCATATTCTCTTTTTTCAGCAAGAACAAATATAAAATTACAATTTTAACAAAGGGATTTAAACACTTTTAACAACTGTACAATTAATTCTTATTTTACCATCTCAATCCTTGTTCTCTGCAATTTAAGACAGATCTGAAACACTCGTGTAACTTTGGTATGCAACAAATCGCATACCTTTAAACTGCCACAGTACATACCATATGAAAAACCTATGCAAAAAGCGGTTACCTACACATCATCTTCGGAAGTTTTCTTCCTGCTAAATATTATCACACAATCAAACAGGAAAGGTGAAACAAAAGTAACGTTTATTTCCAAATGGTGATCAATTTATAGATTTATTATTATTATTATAATTACTTAGTTATATTAAAATACAAATATAAATACATTTTAGAGATCTAATATCCAATAGACTCTAAAAGTACAACAATAACATGGTCTGCCTCTTCTCCAGGACTGAAACTCAAACATTACTTTGAGCATCCAGAAAAGAAATAAGGAATAGAAAAATAGAAGAAAGGGGAACAAGAAAGAATTATTGAAAGGGGCAGTAATAAGCAAATCTCAAATATCATAATTACTATAAGACTCGAAAGAATACAATGTGAAAATCAACTATTTTGTATCAATACAAGACTGAGTGCAACCATGAATCAAAAAAAATTAATGTACCTCTTGGTTTGGTTCTTGAGCCTCAACAATGCCAGTCTGGCCTTGAGCAATTCGAGCATTCTCCTCACGCTCCCTTTTGCGGCGCTTTAGAACACAAATTGCACATAAACAATCATGTTTATGACGCCTTCTGCAAATGGGCAAAATTATACATGAGGGAAAAGAATAGAAGAATATGAAGACTTTTCAGTTGAACTCCCAAGGAGGAAAAATATAGTGCTGTACTATGGTTTTGAAACTCACCATGAACTCCCAAAAACTTATTGTCTATAAAATCACGGATACCCGAAGTTAAATTAAAAGCCAGAGCTTAAACAAATAAAATGAAATTTGATTCCTTATTTTTCTTCATAGTAAAATCCAATGTGCAGAAAGCAAAAGTAAAGAAGTGACTAAAGAATTCTACATGGGAAAATTTTCCGACAGTTGTCGCCTAAGGTAGCTCTAGAGAAACAATAAAAGTAAATTCATTCTTTTTATTTCCTTATTTTTCTGGCATGAAATGTAGCCTCTAATCCATATCCACAGAGACGCTCTGAAATTTGAAATAAATAAAATAATTTTCTATATTTGAGTAATAACCACAGTAAAAGAAGTTTACAAACAAGCATAAGGTTTCAGCCCAACGCACCCATGACGCTTTCCTGACTTTTGCTTCGGTTGACCACCTTTCACTTGTGCTTTTCCCTGACTGGACTGAGCAACATCTTGAATGCCTTCAAGGCCTAACACAAAGGCAATGAATAATGATAAGGTAGAATAAAGAGCCTATCACCTAAACCAAATATAAGCAAATCATGCATAAACACATAATATACAGAAGCTGTTAGGGCATGCCCAGTGATAGAAACATTGCCTCCTCACCAAGCACTTGGTATTCAGCCATAAAATACTATCTCACCAACTCTCTAATCACCTAAGTCATTTGCAATGCACACAGATGTAAGGTTGAACATCAACCTTTAAATTAGACATTAAAGAAAAATATTCTTCCGGCATCAAGCCCTTTAAAAATTAAATTAGATTCTTGATTCTTGAACTTAATATCATAAGATTCGGAGAAGCTTTAATATCATAATGTTTTCCCTACATCCATCAGGCATCTTCTTAGACCTTTCAAACTTATGATACATTCAAAGAACTAGTAAACCAAAATACATGATGTTACTAATTCTAGCCTGCATTCTCAGATGCCTACCCCTATTTTAAAATATGTAATCAAGCATATTCTTACGAACATGAGAAGTTACCCAAGAAAAGGAAAAACAAGAAACCAAAAAAAAAGGGCTTTCCATGTTTTCTACCAATATAAGACAATATGCTTCTTTGTCCTGGCTAACAATACAGAAAAAAATTAAGGGAAGCTTTGATGCTGATTGCCAAATGATGTTATTAAGATCTCTCCCTTCAGGTTGGTACAGATAAAGGATGTCTTTTTGCTAGTGAATTTCAGCTCAGAGAAGTATAAATATGAAACGCTCACCCGCACTCCCACTTGATTGCTCAGTGTATAACCCAGCTGCTATCCAAAGCTTCATAAAATTTTTCTTCACCCGCTTCATAAGATCTAAGATATAGTCACCTTTGCTGTTATACTTGTTACAGTTCTCCCAGATGTACTCTACATCCTTGTAGACATCCTCTGAATTCATATATTTCCCACCATTTTCAAGATTGCTGCATATCGTTCCAAAATCCATAGGGGTATCTATAACATCAAAATAATCCTGGTGCCAAATAGGAAGCCCATCCAAATTAAAGAAAGAAAAATCTTGTTCAGTATATGTTGCGACATAATGGAGAATTTTAAGGACATCGAAGTATTCACAATGCTCCCAGCTCCTCAACAAGCGGAGAAAAAAAAATGAAAGGAGAAGAAATGAAATAAAAAGAAACAACTTGAAAGGCTTGACATTAGAGTACATAAAACAGAATAATCGATTGGTGCAATTGCATGTGCACTATGATTAAATAAGTTAAAATTTCTCCAAACTGTTATATATTATAATTTCATACACCAAGGAATATAAGATGCTAGTAATGAAGAAAGAACTTCCAAAACAAAAAATTGACTCTCAGACATAATGCACTTTACGTGCCCAATTAAACCTTAAAGATGAATGACACCCAAAATCAGAGAAAGTACAAGAGCTTCAATCTTCTTTACAATTCTCTCAACAGAGCTCTTGGTACAAAATTCACCAATTATAGATAAAGGAAAACAGAAATAAGGAAGCTCCAAAGGCCTTGTACTTAGAACTTTACACTTACTGGTATTCCCAAAGCTTCAGGATTCACAGGGACATTAAAGGGCTCAGCTGCATCCATTTTCATTACCTTCTTAATCACCTGTAAGAGAATAAAGAAAGAAAGCAACTATTAAAAATGCATTAATTATGTTTAATTCAGAAATCAGCAGCTAATTTTCAAAAAACAGAACAGCTCCATCAACCAACTTCAAACAGAAATGTATATTTATCTACAAATAAAATTCCCAACATACCATCAAGGCAGCATCTAGCTCTTCCTTGTTATATTGATGATCCATCTGAGGTGTCTTAAGTTGTTTTTTATGAGAACTCTCGCTTTGTGCTGCCGTAGTATCACCTGTTTTACTAACACTTGAACTACCCAAGCCCCTCGACGATTTAATCTTGATGCTCCCAGCTTTCTTTGATGCATTCCCCAAAACACCCAATCTCATTTCAGCTAATGAGATGGCACTATCCTCAATTCTCTCACTACTCCCACCTTGTCTCTCAAAACCCAGTTGCGAGCTACTCTTATCAGTATCACTATGCGATGACTCCAACAATTTCGGAGTCTTCAATTTCACTTTCACACGCCCAACTGGTTTTCCCAAAGCCTTATCAAGTGACCCATCAGGATTTATGCTCACAACATTCAACGGCTGATCAGTCCCAGTCGAAGAAGGTGTGTCAACCTCCATTGTTGACTCATATTCATCATTTCCATACTCATCCACATTATTATCATCGTCCTCAGTGTTAGTTAAATTAACAACTGGTATTGCCTCGTTCTTAACTGCCTTGGCTTGCCCTTTTGATTTTCCTTTTTTATGTCCTCGCTTTCGCTTCATGTTCTAAGTTCCAATAATTAGTCTATCCTTGTCCACTACAAGCAACATAAATAATTATTCAAGAAAAGGTACTGGTTATGCTTTCATATCAGCCTAACTCAATTCAAGTACCCAATTTCAGTATACTTATGTAAACAAGATTCCCCTAGAAAAATTTAAACTTTTCAAGCCTACCAAATTCAGCCTCTATATATAACTCAGCAATTAAGCCAATTAAAAACCCTAATTTATTATCCCAAAATAAACAGAGCTTTAAATTAACTAGCTTTTAAGGAATTGAACGACAATTTAAAAGCCCTAAAATCAGCTGAAAACAAGAGAACAATCTACAGAAAAAGATTATAATTTTTACGTCTTGAACAAGAAATTACCTTGATTGTTTCCGTTATCGAATCAAAAAAAGACAGTTTTCTTTAAAGCCCAGAAAAATAAATTAAAAGATAAAACATAATGTTCACTTTTTTTAAAAGTAATTAATTAAAAAAATAAAACAAACGAAAAGAGATATGAGCAAAACGAACCTTTGAAATTCGATGAATCCGAAAATAGGAGGGAAAGTGATGTGAGAGCTGTTAATAGGCTTCGGAGAGTACAACGTTTTAACGTCTAGATGCAAATTTAACTGTCCCCGGCAATTTTTTATTTTTATTTTTTTCTCCTTATAGATAATAGGAAATTTTAAATGTTACTTGTCTCTGTCTTTCTGTTTAATTTTTCTAAGGGGAAAAATTAAATAGGGTCGGAGTGCGGGTTTCTTCAGCACCGAACCCGGCCCGAATGTTTTTGAAATAGACAAATAATGATTGGATAAAATAAGTAGAATAACTTGATGTTTATGATGCAATAAATATTTTTAGTTAGTAAATTAAAAATCACCTATCAATTAAATAATAAATATCGAGACATAAAAGATTATTATTGTTTTCCTTTTTTTTTTTTAACGGTTGAAGATCATCATTATATTAAATGCAAATTAGTTAATGTTTACTTAAGCATGAATATTATAAAAAATATATATATAATTATCACTCAAAATATATATATATATATATATATATATAATTATTTTCAAGTATGGATATACTTATTTTTTAAATATAATCATATTGTTAAAGTGTATAATTTAATAGAGTATCTACATTAATTTTATTAAACTACATAATTTAATAATATATTTATATATAAAAAAAATTAAGAGTACCCATATTAGAGCAAAAAACACACATAAATTGGCCCTCCAAAATTCTAATTTTGGCTCCGTCCTTTACCCTTTACTTCATTTTTTTCACCCGTAATTCAAAATTAAAAAATTAATTAATTTAACACGTGCTCATTTCCCTTTATATTCAAATTAACATCGTTGCATAACACAATTCTAACCTTATTTACCACAGTTCACTTATTGATATTTAGCATTAATTTTGTAAGATGCCTCAAATATTCATATTCATGTTCATGGTGTTTCTTTAATATAAATTGGTTTCAAAGTAAAAATTAATAAAATTTACCCATATTATTAATAACAAGAGTGTAATACACTAGACAACATGAGTGCCTTACATAGTTATACCTATGAAGATACTCTTTCTAGTAGCTTAATTTAATAGTAAAAAATCGATAACGACTCATGTACTATACTATTCATAACATGTTGTCTTGCAGGTGTAAGAATTAATAAAAGGTTATTATAATAGTGAAAAATTAATTACATTGATAATACTAATCATACTTTTTCACCATTTTTCGTTGTACACAAACCAAACTTTTGTTACTCATTTTATTGTAAATGTAATGGTAGCGCTTTTCAAATTTCACGTCTCAACCTCTGTTTGGGAGCAAAGAAACTTGTAGAAAATAAAATAAATAACAAAAGATAACAAAGTTTCAAACTACATTGCTGAATGTTCTATTCTTAAACGGGCTTCAAAAATCCCAGAAGAATTAATTCCAAAAGTGCTTTTGAAATGAGTTAAAATTGTTTTGGCTCCATTTTGTTGCCTGCCGTTTAAGTAATAGAATCAATTTTTGAGTTAACAATATCTTTGGGAAAATACTTTTTTGTTGGGTGGAAAAGCAATTAAAAGTACTTGTTGTACAAAGTCGGCTCTACTACTAGATAAATTAGGTAATTGCTCAAAGCCTACATTTTAAGAAGATCCTAATATATAGATGAAATTCTAAGGTGCAACCGGGGTGAATTAGATATTTAAAAAATATGTAAATTTGTGACACAAGTCAATTTGAATTAATTAAATTAAACAATTTAATAAATGTCAATTTAAGCAAGCAATAAGTAAAAAGATAGGAAAAAAAGAAAGCAGACTCGAGAGTTTTTACGTAGTTTGGTAAATCCTACTTACGTTCATACTTTCATATTATCTACGCTTGAGGATTTCACTATCAAGCCTCCTAAAACTTTAATTTCTTATAATTGACTATCAATGTGTCAATAAACCTTTACAATTGTATTATACTTACACACACCTTTCCCAAGTGTTTTCCAAACTCACAATTTTACAATCTTAATGAGAAATTCAAATATTACAACAAAACTCTTTAATAGAGTAGAAATACAAATGATAGTATAAATATAACCCAAAATATGTGTATTAGCAAAATAAATGCTCAAGAGTAGTAGTGTGCTCAAAATATATTTAAATAATAATCAAGATCGGAGATTAAAATTGAGTTTTAATTAAGTTTATATAAAATAAGCTGTCAAACTAGCCGTTATGAGTTTTTTGACAATACGGTCGGTTAGCCGCTCCTGATAGCCGATTAGCCACTTATGTTACCAAAGAAGATATTTTCAAAATTTCTTGAAATTAGTTAGACATCAACATGAAATAAACTAGTCGCTAACTCTTTGAAATAGAAAAAAAAAATGCACCACAGGCAATTAACCGCTTGCTAGCAATCGGTTGACCGCTAACTTTCTAGAATCAATATTATAGAATTGTTGTCTATCCAGTTAGTTGCTAGAAGGAATCCGAACAGCTGCTAACTCTTTAGAATTGATTCTCCATTTTTTAAAATTAAACTTTGGCCACAAATACTTCTTAAAATTATACCATCACCCAAATTATTTAAATTCTCTTTAACTAGATCCTTTTCCAAAATTTTAAAAATAAACTTATGAACTTCAAAGATTCAAATATTTTAATTTAGTCCTTAAATCTTAAAAATACTTATTTTGATAAAATCATTTACTTTAAAACCATAAAACCTTTGTTTATGAAAGATTATCATTTGTTCATGATTTAAAAATAGTATCTTAACCTTTTGAATTACTAAAACACACATATATCAAATTATACTAGCTTTACAATAATTATGAAATTGATTACACAAACTAGAACCTATTAAATAAATTTTCTTTAGGTATGCCTTTGTTCATGATCTAGCCTAATTCTGTTTACATATGATTTGTCTTTCGAACATGTGTGAGATAATAATATATGAAATGACCAAATCACCCTTTGTGTATGCTGTTTATTATCATCAAAATCAATATTATATAAATTTTTAGGCTAACAATACAAAATCTATTTTACCTAAATAAAAAAATAAAATTTCAAATATTTTATTTACAGAAGGCTCTAGAAATCTTATAATTAAAATTTACATATATTGAAAGTGAACAATAACATATATACTTAACGAGTACTAACATGTATACTCAATAGTACATTTAAGTTAGAATCATAAAAATTTTGGTTAGAATTATATGATGGAATTTAATCAACCATCTATTTTTTTTAAATAAAAATTAAATTGAATTTGTCTTAAAAATCTATTCCTTACCTACTAGAAACCTAACATTATTCTAATTGAAATCAAAATCTATAAAAGCTTTCTTTAACATTCGACAATAATCTTCTCCTCTAGCTACCTTCCCCGTCACCCAAGCAATATCTTTTCTTTGAATTCTCTTATCTTGATTGTTGGTATTTTAGGTCAATAAGTGATTTTCCAATTTTTTAAGGAAATATCTTTATGGTATGTTTGGTTTGAAGAAATATAAAGAGAGCAGAGGAGAAGAGTGAAAAGAAATTAAAGAAGAAAGATGAATTTCATGTCTAACTAAACAATACAAAAGAGATTGATACTCATTTTCTCTCGTCCTCTTTCCTTTCCATTCTTTCCTTCTTTTATTATTTCTTTTAAATGACTTTTGAGAATTTTAATGGAATTATACAACTTTAATATCATTTTTTTTGTTAATATAAAATAAGGGGTGGGCATTCAGATACCTATTTGGTTTTGATTTCGATTCATATTCAAAGACGAAATAATCGGGTTAGTTGTTAGCCTTAAAATGAAAAGACAAATATATATTATACATATATAAAGCACAGAACACAAAAAATCAAATCAAGATCCTAAAATCCCAAATTCGTCTTCTTTACGAAATCACGGTTGTGCTCCACAGAGGCATATTGCACGCACAACCCTAGGCCCAACACACCTCAAAGCACAGACACACTCAATTTCAGTCACACACACCAACACGCTGCCGCTGCCACTATCAGTTCCGTTCAGGTGCACCGCTGTCGGTTCTGATCTAGCTCACTGGCTTGCTTTGCTGCCATTGCTATCTTCTTCTTCGTTTGTCATTGTCAGTAGCACAAGGTAATGACATTAAGGTTATGTTTGCGATTTAGTGATGAATAGGACAGGGGAGATGTTGATAATTGAATTCAATGTGTTTTCTAAGATCATATGCAATAAATATATATTTTTTGTATAATGGCATTGGCTGTTTTTATTTTGTAATTTAATTGGGCATGGCAAGTACATCTAGAGATTGAAAATTGAAAAATAAATAATGGTGCGTTATTGGCAATGGCAATTAGGCATTGAAAAAAACAATAAATGATAAAACTTATCTTAATTTTTAAAAAGACTTGATGAAATATTGAGGATGCTTGATAGTTTATATTTGTTTTATTTTGACTTGATCTGGGATGGGATTTAGACCCAAATTTTCAAACTGATCAAAAATGCAAACCCAAACCAAACTATATTTAATTGGGTTCAATTTAGGTTGATTGGATTGAATTCTCCAACTCAGGCTATAAATTGAAAATTGAAAAATAAACCATCGGAATGGTAGTTAGGCATTACTGAAAGTAAACTATATATGATAAAACTTATCTTAATTTTAAAAAAGACTTGATGAAATGTTGAGGATGCTTAATAGTTAATATTCCTTTTATTTTGTATTGATGTGGGTTGGGATTTAGATCCAAATTTTCAAACCGATTCGAAATGCAAACCTAAACCGTACTAAATTTAATTCAGCTTGGTTTGTGTTCATATTTCAAAGCTTGAGTTGAATTTTCTAACCCGATTGAGCTGTAACCCAATTCAAAACTGAACAATCGAACCTTTAGACCATATAATGAATTAAAGTGTAATCGATCCCCTTATGATAGTTTAGTATTATTCAAAGCTAATTGAGCTTTTGATCTTTGGCGTGTTTTATGATTGAATATAGTTGTGTGCTTGCTGATAATTATGGCATGATTGATCTCAATGGAAAGAAGCAATTCAAGCATAATTGACTTCTCTGGCTAAATAAAAAGTTTTTAGACTTGTAGTTTAGTCCCCCAAGGGTGTGGTCGGGTTGGTCACCATGCTCACTGTAAAGTCGTGGAAGCCCGGCTTCGATTCTTGAGGGTGGGAAAGGGGTTAAAAAATTGTATTTGGGCTTGCCCGCCCCCCTTTCCTTAAAAAAAAAAAATTGATATTTGTGAGAAAATATAATGAGCATAATGAAATCACTAGATACAAAGCACAACTAGTTGCACAAGATTTTTTGCAAAGACCGAGTATTGATTATGAAGATATATATTCTCCAGTGATGGATGCTAATACGTTTCAATTTTTAATCAGTTTAGCAGTTTTAGAAAGACTTGACATGCATTTTATGAATGTAGTGATTGAATATTTGTATTGGTCACTTGACACTAATATTTATATGAAAATCCCTAAAGGATTCAAAATGCCTAAAACATTTAAATCAAAGGATTATAATATGTGTTCAATTAAACTGTAACGGTCCTTATATAGATTGAAACAATTTGGACACATATAGTACAATCCTTTAAGTGAATATTTGATTAAAGAATGATATAAAAATAATTCTATTTGCCCATGCGTATTCATTACAAAATTTGAGTCTGGATTTGCAATTGTAGTAGTTTATGTTGATGAAATGAACGTAATTGGAATTCCTGAGGAGCTCATAAAAACTACTAAATATTTAAAAAGAGAATTTGAAATGAAATATTTAAAAAAATAAAATATTGTCTCAGCCTACAGATCGAGCTTAAAATAGATGGAGGAGTGCTTATTCATTAATCTACTTTTGTTGAAAAAATCTTAAAGTATTTTAATATGGATAATGATCATCCGCTAAGCACTCCTATGGTTGTTCGGTCCCTCGATCTTAAAAATGATCAATTTAGCTTCAAAGAAGATGATGAAGAAACATTTTTTTTCATAAGTACCATATCTAAATGCAATTTGTGCTTTATTTTATTTAGCTTAGTGCACCAGACCAGACATTGTATTCTCTATGAATTTGTTGGCGAGATTTATTTTAGCACCAACACTCCGACATTGGAATGACATCAAACATTTTTTCTAATATCTATGTGGAACGACGTTATTTTGTTTAAATTAGTCAATAGAGAATCTTGGTCCTATCGGTTACGTAGATGCTGGTTACCTCTCTGATCCCTGGTCACAAACAGAATATGTTTTCTATATAACAGTATAGTAATTTCATGGAAATCTACTAAGTATACTTTCATTGCCACCTCTTCTAATCATTTAGGGATCCTTGCATCACATTAAGTAAGCAGAAAATATGTTTGGTTACGGTCTATTATCCATTATATTCATGGCATGTGCAATTTTACTTCTGTAATAGATATTACAATAATTATATTTAAAGGCAATGCTACTTGTATTGCTCAAATTAGAGGAGGATACATTACGGGAGATAGAATTAAGCATATTTCACAAAAGTTTTTCTATATTCATGAGCTACAATATGACAAGAAAATTGATGTCAAATAGATATGTTCGACTGATAGCTTTGTTGATCTTTCTACTAAAGCTTTGCCCACATTGATGTTTGAGAAGTCAGTCCATAATATCAACATACATCGGCTCAATAATTATCAAATTGATATATGACAGTTGAGGAAATACTTCATTAGAGGGAATATATTTTAAAGATAATAATTTTTATAGTTATATTAAACAAATGTGCACTATACTTTTTTCCATTCGATTAGGTTTTATCTCACTGAGTTTTACTAGCAAGATTTTAAACGAGGCAGTATTAAGTAAATTTCGTGAAATGGTTAAGCTCAAGGGGGATTGTTGTGAAATTGGGGAACTTTCACCATTTTGTAAAAGGCCAAAGTCCTACATCGATTATATAACTCCCCCACCTTAGCTTTTGAGTACTATAAATATGTGATGCATGTAATTGTTTTGGCAATAACAAAATAACTGGCTTTTATAAGCTTTAATAAAAAGGTATTATAGTACTTTATTTAGTTTAAAATTTTTTCTACTATTTATTTATTTTATAACAAATATTAGTGTCTTTTATTTGAATTCCAATAGTCAAAGCCCATTAGAGATAAGATGGTCATGATTCAAAACCTATAGGCCAAGACTCTATTACCCATCTATTAGTCAAGATGGGCTGAAATTGAAGTTGTGTCAAACTGAAACCACAGGGCCAACATACACATAGTACATGTTAAGCAATTAACACCTTTCGCTATTATTTCTCAGAGACAATTTATCAAACAGTTGAGTTGAGTCTTAAGAAAAAAGTTTCACCTAGACTATCTCCAAAATACCTCCTTACAAGCTGCCAAGGTCATAATTAAGGAAGAGCGACTACAAACAAAGCCACATGCATTATCTCGAGTGAAATCAAGTGCTTCTTAATCTAATTAGTTCATACAAAATGGTCCAATTAGAATTAAATACACGCTGTCAGCACATATTTATGCCAATGAACTTTCACACATAGTTCGTAGTGTTTCATGTGTGTAATTTGCTTGGCAAGTTGTTTGGGCAAGTTGTCATGGGAATTTGCAAACCAAGTGTTTTGGACTGGAAGTTGGCTGTGGTGATGTTAGCTGTGGTGATGTTAGCTGTGATGACATGGCGCTGATGCGATAAGCTGACATGGATTAATTGCGGCCATCGGATGACGTGCCTAATGATGTTAGCAACTTAAAAAATCTAAAAAATTGTTGTTCTATTAGCATTTGAACCCAAGAGCTCTACGTTAATCAATGAAACCTCTTGCCACTGCACTATAATCTGCGAAACGTGTTTCATAAGCTTAGTTCTATAGACTAAATTCCATGTTATTTTATCACACTTCTCTAATTATACACTATTACAAAATAACTACCGATTAAAACTAATTATTAAACATAATTAACTAACAAATATAATTTAAGGGTGATAGATACGATATACATAATGCTCATTAGCTGCAACAGGGATGAACTTGAAATCACAATAAACAGTCATTAGAGGAGGCCCTAGTGATGGCCAACAACGGCACTTCAATGATCAAGTTAATGGAAAGCTAGAAAAGGTGATGAGTTTTAAGAGAACTAGAATAACAAATTTTGAGTGTTTTGTGAGCAAGTGAATTTATTCCCTTTGTGTGACTAACCCAACCTTTTAAGGTAGAGTGTCCTATAAGTATCTTTGTATCCTTTTGGATATTTGGCGAACCGTTATTAGTGATATTCGCCTTCATGTAGGGTTTTAAGGGTAATTTGACCGCTCTAATGGTGGCTCTTAAGTTTGCTTGGTTGGATAGTTGTTTATTTGGACATAATATGTGCTGACAACATGTATTTAATTCTAATTGGACCATTTTGTATGAACTAATTGGATTAAGAAACACTTGGTTTCACTCAAGATAATGCATGTGGCTTTGTTTGTAGTCGCTCTTCCTTAATTTTTATTAATTGGACCATGACCGGTACTTTGCGGCATGTTGGCCTTCAAGAGGTGGTCTTTGCATAGTCTCAGGAGGTAGCCCCCAATGCTAAAATCTACTTTCTCATTTTATAGAAAAAAATAATGCATGTTCATGTTTATGCCAATGAACTTTCACACATATTTATGCTCATATACATAATCACGATTAGCGCATAAAATACATCACATTAACACATAGGAAAAATCATATAAATCCATATTCGTACATAACAAAATATAACATACATGTATTGTTTATTTTGATTCGTTTAGAAGTCCAACTTACTTATCTCTTGGCGTCCTCTTAGCATCAAAATTAATTTGTACAAATTACAATGATTTCAAAATAACTCACTTTGCTAATCTTAAGCTTTTATTTCTACTACCATCGTTTGATCATATTTCTCTATAAAATTAACAAAGATTAAGAATTAAAATTTTCTTTCAATCTTCTTTCTGCATAATATCTATTTCAATTGATACAACTTTAATCTTATCTGTTGCTCATGGCTAAATTAAGTAGAAGACTGTCTTCTTCTCTCTTTTTTTTTTTTTTTTCTTTTCTTCTTTGTTTCTTTCTTAGTCGATCTCGCTCTTTCTTTCTCTCCATTGTAATGGGAAAGCAAGACATCTTATTCCTTATATTATTATGGTTACAAAGATACTAAGAAATTGAAAGGACTAAAATAACCTTAATGAAATAACTATTAGCTAACGAGTATTGGGGTTTTACACAAAAGCATTGTTATTTGAGCAATACTAAGGTATCAAGAAGACATACATAAACATGAGTACTGCTTATGCTACAGTGCATTGTAGCTTATGCTACATGCTACAGTGCATTATGCTACAATGCCGTCATTTCTGTGTTCTTGGTTTTTTGCTGCTATTCAAATATCATTTTCCACAACCGAACATGTAATAGTATGCTCTAAGAGCAGTTTCTTCCACTATTGAAGTAGCCTAAAATAAGATCAAATTGAACATTCTACCTCAATTCAGTATTCATATTTTTTTACATAGAAATCCAATCTAACAGAAATCTCTTCTTGTCTGTATTAAAAGCCGCAAATTAGTCAAATAAGTTAAAATTGATTTGGATCGGAACATACGTTTTAAAAAAAAATTTTGAGCACTATTATACTTTATGGGCTCATCTAATAAATTTAAATTTTTCTTTTTAATTTTGTATACTCAATTAAATGTCAAAAAAATCCTCACATACAAAGAGGATTCAGGCCAACCTTCTATGCAGCATCGGGAATGAGGTCAATTATCTATGTAATTTGTGAGGCATTATATTATATGGAGCTTGAGTGCTTGACTTATTTCTTTCTATCAAGGGTCGGATCGCATTGGTGATCGAGAGGGGTCTTCTGTTTCTTTGTTGATTGTTCGGCTTTTGGTTTTTTTTTTTTTAATTATTAATATTAAATCAAAACCCCTTTCAGATTGAGTTTTTAATGATTTGATTAAATTTTTGTTTAGTTAATATATTGGATTTTTGGAGTATTTCGGTCATTAATGATGTAACTCGTCATTAAATAAAATTACTATCATTCTAATTATTCAATTTTTTGTCATGAAAAATCATTGAAGTTGCGGCAGAAAAATTCATTGAAGTAGCATTCAACTTATTATACTAGATATTCAACGTAGATGAAACCTCTATTATACTAGATATTATACTAGATATTGAACGTACATATTCTACGTACACGAAACATCTATTACAAGAGTGAAAGGAATTGAAGTTTTAGTAGTGCTCTGTTTAATAAATCGTGAGAAAAAAATTCGGTTGCAGGGCTGGGTACTTGTGAGTTGTTCCGTTGAGTCAACCAAAAAAATCATAGAATGGAATGGCAAGAATATGATTGAAATCATTCATAGAGCCAAACACAAATTTAATCAAATCATTAAACGTGTATGTGATTGCCATTGGTATTGAAACCCTTGTTCAATGATTAATGGTCTCAAATTTAAGGTTAAAAATTACCTAATTAATTTCTGCAAGTACTTCCAAAATGATTTTGGTTTCTAGGTTTACAAACATGAATTTCTCTTGTCGGTTAAAATTTCACCCATCAATACACAAAAGGCTCTAAATTTTTCCTTTCATTTCAATAATTATACTGTGTTCATCTAGAGGTTCTAAAGTACTTTTATTGTACTACATTAAATATATGTATGATAATTATACATTTACTTTTTTAAAAAAATTATGTAATTGATAGTTATATTGGATTCATGCATAAATATCATACATTCATTAAGTGGGTATATTACTAATATAACAGAGGAAATTAATGTTCTTTTGGCCGACTGATTAATATTCTTGTTGTTAATGAATCAAGAGTCCAAAGCTAGAGCTAAAACGCTGTGTTTTGGGCGCTGTCCAGCTTTTGGAATTCCTCGTTTGGGTCCTCACGTGTTTCGGTGTTTGCATCATGTGCTCCAGTTATTCTGACCAAGTCAAAGTTCAGTTAAGTTCGTTACAATGGGCGCGCGGTGTGGTGGCTCACTCACCCAACTTGTCAAACTATGGGGTGTTTTGGATCCGATACAGTTTATAAAAATTTGATAAATTAGATTACATTAGATTAAAAATTTAAAAATTCAGATAGATTAGATATGAATTTATTTTCGTAAATCCATAAAAATCTTTGAATCTGTAAAAAAAAAAAGAAATATTTATTTAATTAAAAAAATTAAATTTGTAAATATAACATTACTACATACTAATAAACAAATAATTTAAAATATAGTTACATTAACACTATATTATATCTTAAAAAATAAAAATAATTTAATAATTGAATAATTAAATAAATAAATAAATAAATAAATATAGCTACCTAAACAGTAATAAAAAATCATAAACTAAATATTTAATATTAGTGGTTGTGTTCTTGATCCACATTAGTGCTTATTATTTACAAGGCTAGTGGAAGCACTAATTTGTACAAAAAATTGGTTATGTTCAACTCTGATAATCTTTAATGAATCAACAGATGATATTAAATATATTGAGACAGATAAATGAAATAACTTAAGTTTAACTGTATTTATTAATTGTTATTTGACTTTATATTGTTATTCTATATTTTTAAATATTGATATTTTTCTTCTATCTTACATGTACAAAGATTTTGAGAGCTGATAATAATGTATATGATAAAGCTTGATAGCATTTGATGTGATAATAAGTAAAGATAAATATGTATTAATTATTTTATTAAAAAATTATTTTTATTTGTTATTTATTTCAATTATATCTACTTTGTTCACTTTAAAATACGAAATATAAATTGGAGGTAGACATTTTAATATATCATCAAAGTTCTCAAGTTTCAACTTTTTGTATAGATTTAAATTCATAATTTTATTTAATTTTTAGATATAAATCTAGACAATGAGATTTTTTCTTTTCAGTGTATTATATTTTTAAACTTTGAATGTATTATTCTATCTTTATTTAAATAATTAATTTATCTAAATTTTATTCAATTTAGAATTTGATCGGTAGTAAAATTATTTCTATATTACATTTTTAATTAATTAATTCATAGATTTAACAGAATTAAAATTTTTTAACCTGTGAAATGGTGGATTAGATATGAACTGAGTCAAATCCGTATCCCTTCCACAGATGTATGGATTAGATTTTGATTAAATTTTACCAATCCGGTAGACTAGATTAGATTGAAAATTTATAATCAGCAAAATTATGGATCGGATATGGATTGATGTCTAATTAACAAAATCTAATTTGTGAACACCCCTAAATCTAGCACACATAGCTTCATCAAAAGCTTTGAACAATAACCTCTGAAGTTCTGTCCGAGTATGACATGTGAGCATCATTTTACAACTGGAAGCAGCTACAGGGCAAGCATGCTAGTTGTCACGGGACGAGTGTTTGCACAGCAACCTATGTGGCACTTAGACAACTTCTAGCACAAAGTTGATAAGTAAGTCTAATGAAATTCTCAAGCAAGCTAGGAAAAAGACTTGCGAGAATGCTAGAGAGAAGAAAAGAGCAATATGGCTGAACGTGATTTTATTATTCACAAGGGAAATACAAGAGAGCTTTACACATATGTTTGTGTGGGTGTTTAGAGAATTGGATATGCCTATGATGATGGGTGCTAACCCTTATTTATAGTGTGGCTTTCCTAGTTCTAGAGACATCCATACAAGAAATACAATTCAATTTGTACAAGTAACTTATATAGACAAAGATAAAAAAAAATATAGGGACAAAGATAAGATAGTGATAAGGACAAGCATGGTGAGTTCTAGATATGGAGGATGGTAGAGGCTTCAAGATAACGGATCGGGCTCGCTAAGTACACATGCCTTGTGACAGCTCGATTGCTTAGTGCATCCGTACTAAGAGCACCACGGCTTGCTAGTTGTGTGGGGTGGTCCATTTCTGAGCGCAACCCACTCCTAAGTACATCCCGCATTAGATGTACCCATGCTAAGTGAATCCATGTTCTCAAATTGGCTATCTTTAGTATTGAACTTCAGTGGCCCGTGACAATCCTCCCTCACCTATGCTCACGACGCCTGTTTTCGTGCTTGTATTTTTTATTGTAGTCCACGAATTACCATAGGTCTTCTTCGCATTCCCATGTTGCCTAACTTTCGGGGAGGTTCCTCCACTTTACCAAGTACTCATTGTATACTGGTATGCCCTTCTCTGTGTTACTCGATCGATAATGACGTACTCCACATCTTAGTTGTATAAGGTGATGATGGCTATTGGGGCTCTCTTTGATTATCTACGGCTTAGATCTTCTACATCTCTATGATATAGTTTAAGTAGACTCACTTCGAAGACCAGATGAATCTTGAGTTTTGGTGGGAGTTAGAGTTGATATGAGACGTTACCCACACATCTTACTACTTAGAAAGGTTCTTTGTATCTCATTACTAATCCCTTGTGCACTTGCCGTAATGTATTGAATTATTAGGGTAGGAGCTTGATCATGAATTGGTCGCCTTCCTTGTATCTCTATGATATGTCCGCGTGATGTCTATTTCCTCATGCCACTTGCGGGCGAGCTTGTGAGTTGCTGGGCTTTTCCCTTCATAAGTTGAGGCTAAAATCCCATAATGATCTCGAAAGGACTTTTGTTCGTAGCCTTATTTCGCTGAAGATTATACAAGAATTGGGCAACATCAAGCAACTTTGTCCAATCTCCCTGGTAAGCACTTACATAATGCCTTAGGTGCTTCTTAAGTAGGCTATTAATGCGTTCGGTCTGCCCATCTATTTGCGACTAGAATCTTGTTGAGAACTTGAGATCGATTTCCAATATCTTGAAGAACTCGGTCTAAAAGAGTCTCGTGAATCGTAGGTCTCGATCACTCGCGATACTCTTCGGGACTCCCTATAGTTTCACAATATGCTTGATGAAGAATTGGGCAGCTTCATCTACTTTACAATAAGGTAGTGCGACGATAAAAGTTGCATACTTGCTGTAACGATCTATAATGACCATAACGCTTCCGCAGCCTTCGGACTTTGGTAGGGCAGAAATGAAATCCATGGATACGCTTTCTCATAGTCTTGATGCTAGAGGTAGGGGTTCTAATAACCTGGTCATATTTTATTGGCAAACAAGACATGTCCGCACATATGGCTCGATGTCATCTCGCATATGTGGCCAAAAGTATGAGGCTTGAGCTAGTGCGGTTGTACATTCTACTTCCGGGTGACTAGCTCACTTTGAGTTGTGGTACTCTTTTATCACTTCTCTTCATAGATTTCCCCACCTTGGCACAAATAGTTGGTCTCCCTTATTGAGTAGAATGCCTTCTTCTTGCCAAAATCTCCTTGTCTTACTTTGGAGAACTTTTTGCAGTAAGTATTTAGCAAAAGGGTCTTATTGGAGACCTTTTTTGATGCGTGTGATAAGGTTGGACTTTGGTTGGCTTATGTTTAGCACAACTAACTCTGCCTTGCAGCTTACTGCATCCGTAACGACGTTAGCTTTCCCCGACTTGTATTCAAGCCTATAGTCGAATTTCATAAGAAAGTCTTGCCACTATGCTTCTCAACTTCTTTTGTGTTTAGAAGTAGCTTGTTGTCACATTAGTCGTTAGGATCACGAAGTGTGCGCCAAGTAAGTAATGTCGTCTTATCGTAGGTAATGGATAATTGATGTCATCTCCTTCTCTTGCACGAAGATAAGCGGCATTCCGTGTCGTTGAACTTTCATCTCTCGAATGCTATAGGTGGCCTTCTTGCATAAGTCGGAAGAGTCTGGTGAATTTCGAATGGCTTCATGTGATCAGGAAGAATGAGGGCGAGTTGCCTTCTTTAAGTCTTCGAATGCATGTTGGCAATCTTCAGCCCAATGCTATGTCCGATTTTTCTTAAGGAGATTTGTTAAGGGTGCCACCTTGGTTGAATAACCTTTGATGAACTAACGGTAGTAATTCACTATTCTAAGGAAAGATCTTAGATCAAGGACTTTGGTAGGAGATTCCCATTCAAGAGTGGCCTTCACCTTTGAGTTCTCCATTATTAACTTCCCATCCGCTATGTTGTGACCAAGGAACTCTACTTCTTATTGGACAAACAAGCACTTCTCCATGTTGAGGTAAACTCCATTTTCTCGAAGTACTTGGAGGACTTATTGTAGATGTCGTGCATGCTCCTTGAGGGTGGTGCTATATACTACGATATTATCCAAGTACATGACAATAAAGCGATTGAAGAATGGTTGGAGTACTTTATTCATAAGTGTACAAAACATGGCCGGTGAATTGGTGAGGCCAAATGGCGTAATAATAAATTCAAAAGATCTATACCTTGTGACACATGCCGTTTTTTGTTCATCCTCTTTGGTAATTAGGACTTGGTAATATCCCGGATGTAAATCAAGTTTGGTGAAGTCATCGCGCCTTGCCGAGTTGATCAAAGAGATCCGCTTTCAAGGAGATTGGGTACTTATTCTTGATAGTGATCTTATTAAGTGCCCGATAGTCGATGCACATTTATAAGGAGCCATCCTTCTTCTTTTGGAAAAAAACGGAGGCACCAAATGGAACTTTTGATGGGTGAATATATCCGGCATCTAATAAGTCAGGGAATTGTTTTCGCAACTCTTCAAGTTTCGGTGGCGTTATGCGGTAAGGTGCCAAGGCTGAAGGTTTAGCACCTTGCTCCAGCTTTATCTCGTGATCCATGTCTCTCCTAGGTGGTAGCTTTTTTTGAAGTTACAAAGCCATGACGTCCTTGAACTCATCAAGGATGGCTTGTACTTGTGAACTGACTTGACTTGGAGCATTTGTGGAATCTTTCTCCTCGTTAAGCTCGCAAATGAAGATTAAGAAACTAGCGTCCTTCTTGAAAGGCTTTTTGAATTGTATAACCGAAAGCATCCTTTTCCCGATCTTGGTGCGCTTGGTAGAAACCATGCAAGCCTTACTCCATTAATGATACTTAAGGAGTTCGTGGCCGATAGTGGGAAGGCATGGGCTAGTCAAAGAATTCCATGCTAAGGACCATTTTATAGTCATCCATAGGCACGGTTGAGAAATCAAGCTTTCCGCTCCAAGTTTTAATTACTCCATGTATGCTTTGTACGGTGCCTGCAATAAATTAGGCGGGTGACTTTACCACCTTAATTATGCCTCCTTCCTTTGTTGTCATCTTCTATAATGAAATTGTGCGTGGCTCCAGTGTCTAATAATTCATGTACAATCTTACCATTGATGTTTCTACTCACGTACATGAGCCCTTTCTTTATATATGCAGGTGGCTGGCTCTCAAGTGCAACGAGGTGCTGGAAGGTACCCATGTTGGATTCGGGTTCCTCTCTCGTGGGCGAAGGTTGGCCCTTAAGCTTTGCAGTGAGGGAATTAAGCGACTTCTTTGGTGTGGGGAAGTAGTCGGTGAGTGATTCACGAATGGTACGTCATGCCTATCCAACTCTGTTTTGGCCCAATCTTTGAGGCCGTCTTGGAAAGTAGAAGAGGAGTCTTTTCGGACATATCGGTGATCTCTAGCATGAGTGTAATAAACTCGTTGATGTAATCAAGAGTACTACCTGTTTGCTTGAGTCGACAAATGCATGATCTTGCTTCTTTCTCAGTATTACTTGAGGCAAAGTGCTTCCGAAGTTCTTGTTGAAAATCTACCCATATATTGATGGCACAAATTCCCTTACCTATGTCACCATGCTTACGTCGCCACCATAGTTGTACAGATGTCTCGAGAAACATGGGTGCTGTGCCCACCTTCGATGCCTCGTATTGCACACCCATTACATCGAAATATTGATCTAGCCCAAAGAGGAAATTATCCACGACAGTGGCATTCCGGATGCCATTGTAGGTGTCAGGCTTTGGCATGTCTATAAGGCATGATCACTCGAGCGTGAGAAAGTTAGGCTAGTGGTGAGTGTGTGCTTGTGAGAAGCCCAATCTGAGCGGACTTCGTCTATTTCTGTACGGACTGCTACTAACTTCTCTTGTATGAGGTTACGGAGTTTGAATACCTCATCGTGGAATGCTCAAAAATCTTGCATGAAGACCTTGGTGGCTATTATAAAGTCAGCATATTCGTCCTCTAGACCATCCACCTTAACCTCCTAGTTGTCGAGGGTGTCATAAACCATAACATAGATATTTTGAGCATGGTGACGCGAGACTCCAAGGTATCTACGGAATGGGCCTTAGATTTTTTGTGGGTCTTGGGTTGTGTACAACCCTCCTCCTGCCACGGGTTGGCTCCGGTAGAGCTTCCACACCAACAACACCTTCTTGTGTCGTGCTAGGAAGATTGGCCATTGCTTTAGATGTGAGTTAGGTTGTGCGGCTGCAAAACCTTGGCTCTAATACCACTTGTCGCAGAATGAGTGTTTGCACAACAACCTGTGCGGTACTTAGACAACTTCTATCACAAAGTTGCTAAGTAAGCCTAATGAACTTCTCAAGCTAGTTAGGCAAAGAGATTTGCCAGAATGCTAGAAAGAAAAAAGAGCAATATGTCCAAATATGATTTTAGTATTCATAAGGGAAATATAAGGGAGCTTTATACATATGTTTGTATGATATGTGTTTGTGGGTGTTTGGAGAATTGAAGATGCTTAGAATAGTGGGTGCTAACCCCTATTTATAGTATGACTTTCCTAGTTTTAAAGACATCCATACAAGGTATACAATTCAATTTGTACAAGTAATATATCTAGATAAAGATGAGGAAAAAGATAGGGATAAATGTAAGATAGTGATAAGAATAAGCATAGTGTGTTCTAAATATAGAGGATGTAGAGGCTTCTAGATAACAAACTGGGCTCGCTAAGTCCACACCCATTGTGACAGTCTAATTACTTAGTGAATCCGTACTTAGCACACCATGGCTGGCTAGTTGTGTTGGGTGGTCCATTTCTGAGCATAACCCACTTCTAAGCACATCCCGCCATTAGGTGTAACTAGGCTAAATGAACCCACGTGCGCAAATTGGCCATCTTTGATGTTGAACTTGAGTAGCCCATGACATAGAGGTGCGTAGGAGCTATGCATGCATATCACCTGTTTATTGAAATGCTCACAAGAAATTGACCCATAATTAAACCACTTATAACATTGCTTCATCTTTCAAGTCAAATTTTCCTCGAGGACAGAAATAGAGAATTGACAGGTATACATTTCTGAAGCTATTATTATAATTAATCATAACAATTCGTATAAAAGCATATTAATAAAGATGAATCTGATCGCTTTAACTTTAATTGACATTAAACTATGCTTGATGGAATTATCATTCCTTAATTTTCTTCAATAAGCAGAAATAGTGTGTCTCAATGCTTCTATATTCAGTTAGAGGATACAACGCCGTGATAAGACAAACCGCCCCCAGATTCTCTCTTTTGCTTCTAGCTTTCAATAAATCTCATTCCATCATTCACTTGAGTCATTGACTAGAAGTACATCAGCACTAGTGTAAACCACACCAACATGAATATGGCAATGGCAAGAGTGCCATGACCCTTCCAGATGGCTAGACCAAAGTAAGACCCTTTTCCATTAGTAACCAGCCAAGCAGCTGTAGTAGTGTTATGGTAGTGATCACACAGATTCTTAGGTTCCCTTAAGATTAGGGGCTGCCTTCTCGTAATAACCAAAAAAGAAGATTTTACGCTTAATTTTCCTATGATTGTAGTTCAATTGGTCACGGCACCGCCCTGCTAAGGCGGAAGCTACGGGTTCGAGCCTTGTCAGTCCCGGCTAGGCTAAGATTCGATGAATCGATCCAGGTTTGGGAAGCGAGAAAATGGCAACCATAGTATGGTTTACCTGTGGGCGACCACTCGGGTTCTACAGCTCTTGGCCTACGTTCACACTTACACTTCATATGCTGGTGTGGCGGTCGATTGACTGAGACAGTGGGTATATCGGCGAGGACGCATTATAAACTCCGTGGCTTGGGGTGCTTTACCCGTTGTCTCTAACTAAGTGGTATATATAACTTGGGGACTCTCCGAACTATTTAACCAATCTCCTCTCCGTAAACAGACAGAGGATAGACAATGAATCAGAGGAGTGATAGATAGGCTTGGCTTGGTCTGACGAGAACAAAAGAGGAGTGATTCCAAGGCTTTCTTGATAAAGTAAGGAAGATGCGGCCTAGCTACTCATAGCCTTGTTTTACAATGAAAGACTTTTTTGCCTAGCTTGACGACTAAGAGAACTGAGACTGATACCGTAGTTGCTACTACCAGCTCTTAGTTGTGTTCTTGCTTATCAACTTACCCTAGGTTGAACTGGAGATAGAGTTCTAGGCTTTTAGCCAGTTCAAGGGAAGCTTCACTCTACCCTCCTTTACGTAGCAAGAGGGGCAGGGATATTACATATTGCCAGGAAAGCGAATTTATTGGCTTGTCAATGCAATTAAGGACCTATAGGTTCGCCTACTTGACTTATGAAAGATAATTAGGATGGGTTATTCAAAAAGGAAAAGGCGCTACTATACAATACATTAGTAGGTTAGGCTTTGCTAACTCAGTCGCTTACTTCTACTAATGTATTGTATAGTTATAGTATAGCAGGTGAGCGAGTTAGCGAAAATGCTTAGGCTAATAGATAAGAGAGCGTCAGTGCGTAGCCTTCATTCTACTACACTACGCTTAGGCTAATAGGTTAGAGATTGAGTGTATTACTTTGTCTTAAGACTACAGAGGTAACGTAAAGTGGAGGTCCCTCAATTCAACTATCTCTGAATACTTTTCTGAGTGACCAAATCAGCTTTCTAGAGCCTTATCCATTTGAGCTTTTCCAAAGGAGAATTAAGTGTACTAATGGGTAGTACCAAAATTCTTAAAAATGTATTCAAATAACCTTTGCATAGTTTACGAATTCTTCTTATGCTTAGTAGGGACCTAAATACAAGAATGGTTTTTCTCAGAGTCAGGCCAAGTCTTATGACGAAAGGATCCTTTATCGGATTTTCTTTTGGCTGCTTTTGTGCTTGGGAAATAGGAAATGAAATGGCTATGCTTCTTCTTGACCATAGGAGCTGGGGTTAAACTATAACAAGCCAAAAGAGCAAAGGAACGTGGTGAACCATGCCGAGTCGGGCCTGAAGAACCGTGGTATCGTGCTAAGCCTATGAAGCCAAGGTTGAGTGAAGGAATACAAGAATTTAGCCAAGGAGGATGGGGTTAGCAGATGTGAAGCAAAAAGGAAGAAATAGGCCTGTGCACAAGCTTGATATTCAAAAGCCCAAGATCAGAGTGCTTTGCCCTAGAACTTGTCACTGGGAGCAGCAACCATTTGTCGAAATAAAAGCTTATGTAATTTAGCGCGTTTTCATTTTCTTGGTGCTTGTTTGATTACCTTTTCCCTTTCTTAGAGTATGAATTCTCTCTCGAATCCTAGAACCTTTGGGCGAGGAACTTGAGAAAAGAAAATTTTTAAAGCTTTCAGTGGAGCAGGGGCCCCAAGGGCTTACTGGAGACCCCATTGATTTGACTCGATCAATCAATTCCTTAAACGAGTTTTTATTTGGGTGGAAACTGGTGGAAGGGCTTGCTTAACCGGGTACACGGAATTGGGATCTCTCTCACATGCAACTATTTTTATCGGGAAAGCCTCACTTATTTAAAGAATTTGTAGTAGTGAGAGTCAAAATGACTGATCATGATTAGTGACCGGGAAGTCTGCTGAAGTCATTTGAGTCTTTAACAACCACCTTCTCCCGTGAAACTCCTCCTTTACTGATGATTTTCTTTAGGCATAAGCCGAAAGGAGATTTGAATGGGAGTTTGAAAAGACTGCGCAAAAGAAAATAATATGTTTCAAAAGAAGAATAAACACAAATGCAGGAAGACCTAAAAACATAGAGTGTTGGTAAACGAAAGGATAGTAAAAAATATGGGTTTGCTTATTCATTCAATACCATAATAAAAACTAGTGGAGCGAGTGGATAGTGACCAGTGACGAGTGACCACAGGGCTTGGGTAACCGAAGGAGTAGTTGCCTAGTAGCTAGCTGACTTACGAGTACCAGCAAACGGGAGGGTGAGCCATTCTATAAACCCTGCAGGCGAGACAACCTAGCTTTAATGCTAAAGCCTCGCTTTGATGATGACTTTTTCGTAATTGTGCAGCATATACCTTTTTGTCTCTTTGATAGCTGGAGATTCTCTAAAATGAGGCTCGTTTAGTTGTGATTCGATGCTTTGAAATGGTAAATTGAGGTAGAATAGACCGATGATCCTGTAGTCTTTTAGCTAAGACAGTCTTTACTATTCTCTTTCTAGGTAGGTAATTTTACTTAACTTGCCCAAGCAATGCCCAAAACTCCCATGCCTTTATTGGTCCAATACAGCTTGCATTGCCGGAGATGCCTGCCCATAGGGCCCGGCCTGCTTTTCGCCCGAAAGAACCGCTTACTAGCCAGCCAGACTAGTGGGGCCCTATCCGGAGATATAGAGAAAACCATGCCCTTCGAATGCAGTTAAAAGAATGAATGAGAGGGCTGGAGGCTCATAGGATTGGCCTAGTTGGATGAGTAGCTTAGAGGATACTATTTCCTAGGCTGAGTTGGCTGACCTTCCCAGAGCAAAGAAAGCATTCAAGTTCTTCAAGATTTTTCCTATTTTTGTAGTAAGGCAACCAGAGGTTCTTTTTCAGCCGTTGACAAGTGGTCTTATTTTGCTGATAATGTGTTGTCATTGGGATCAATTTGTGTTGTTGGACTTGCGACCACCACCTCAACTACGTCGACCGAACCACTGACACAAGGATTTTCAGTCCTTTGCTCTAACCAACTGAGCTAGCTACCTGAACCACTTTCCTAAAGTCTGTTTTAGAAGTACCCAATAAGTTTATTAAAAATATGTGAATATGCTTGTGTTAGTGCCTTTTATTTATATATATTTATATAATTCAGTAATTTATTATGATTATTGGAATTAAATAATTATAAAATTATCCTAGATGCATGATCACATCACAAGCCTTCTTATGCTTTATATTGCTGGAGTTGCTTCATATATAGCAGCTACCAGGTGGCCAAAGTTGGCATGGCTTGTAGCAAGCTTAGCAATTATATTAACCCCTGTCCAAGACACTAAGTTAATTTTTATCTCTCAACACTCTGTTTTGCACCGAGATATCTACTGTATACTAGTTTATCAAATAATTAAGATTAATGCTGAGTGATATTGTATTGGTCTCCCAATTACTTAAATTTGAAAATGTTAATGAGTATACTAGTTGATTTAAAGAATTGGCTCAACTCTTCCTTCAATGCACTATGTTAATATTTTCCTGCACTAGGGTTGTTGGTACGTTATTTTCACTGACTTGTATTTTTGGTTGAATTTTGAACAAAATTAAAATTGCTGTTCTAGTATTTCTAATACTTGGTAGTTAATTAGATTTTATTATGTGTTTTTAAAGATGATGCCAATGATTTTCCTATCATCTTTTTTTTTTTTCCCTCTTTTGTATGCTTTACAGGATTTTGTTTTGTTGTTTCCAGTTCCACGGTCCTTTGCATAAAAATAAGAGACCCAAATAACCAAGCAATTTTGCCTTTATATATTACGATTTGTTTCTTAGGAAGGGGTAAATTTTAATTTACCCATTTTTAAAATTGATATATCATTACAAAAAAATGTTTGATTGAAGAATTTCATTAATGCGATCCCATTTATCCTAATCTTTTCAAAATTTATGAAAAAATGTTTGCCTTTATATATTACGATTTGTTTCTTAGGAAGGGTAAATTTTAATTTACCCATTTTTAAAATTGATATATCATTACAAAAAAATGTTTGATTGAAGAATTTCATTAATGCGATCCCATTTATCCTAATCTTTTCAAAATTTATGAAAAAATTACTGTATATTTTTTCTTTACAAATTACTTTTGCAATTATGAGAGAGTAAAAACTTTTGACAAGTAAAGATCAATTAATCGTTTAAAATTTAATGATTAATGTTAAAGTTAATAAAATTAAAAATTAATGTTGCCTAATTCACTCCTATCTTTAACATCGGATTTGATAAAGAATTGCAAAAGTTTAAAAACTTTTGATGTAAAAAATGGTCTTGCCCATTATACACGATAGAACCTTGATACATGAATTAAATGATGTCAATTTTAAGTAAAAGATTTCAGTCTCAAGGTCCCAACATAAGAATAGCAAAGAAATCAATCAGCTCTTTTAATGTACTCTGTTTTGCACTAACTATAAATCATTTATCAGCTCTAGTTTGTCAAATAATCACGATTAATGCTGCTAGGAAACGCATCATTAGTCTTTCTTTTAATATCTCATTTCCAATTTCGCCAACTTTTACTAAGGGTGTTCGTGCATCAAATTTTATAGATTGGACAATAATTTATATCCGATCGACGATTTTACGGATTATAAAAATTCAATCCAATCTAATCCGTGAATTGGTGAAATTCAATCCAAATCTAATCTCGACATCTGTGGATTAGATAAGAATTTGATTAAATCTTTATCTAATCCACCATTTTGCAGATTGGTTTGCCAATTAAAAATTTTTAATTATTTCTAATCCATAAACTAATTAAATAAAAAAATTTAATGTAAAAATAATTTTATTATCAATCAAATTTAAAATTGAAATCACTATTTAAATAAATTAATTGTTTAAATAAAGATAGAATAATATATTCAAGGTTTGAAAATATAACAAACCAGAAAGAAAAAATCTCATTTGTTTAGATCAATACATGAAAATCAACTAAAATTATGAATTTAAATCTATATAAAAGTTAAAAATTGAGAACTATTAGGAATTTTATGGGTGCAGCAGGGCAATAGTTAAAATAAAATTGGAAGAAAATAAAAACAACCACAAAATAAGACATTAGAAATTACCTCGTTTAGATTTTGGCGAAAACAGACAAAATATGTTACTAGTGATATGAGAATAATAAGTATTGTAATATTTTGGTTCACTTTTCATTACCCCAATACACCCAATCTTTCACTCACTAATTCCACAAGAGTATTAAACTTTTAAACTCTCACATAAGCTCTCTTTCTCAAATAAAATGTTGAAGATGAGATGCATGAGAAGGAAATGAAGCCTCTATTTATAGGCTTCATTTCCTCTCATAACTCTATTAAAATAATAATAATAATATATATTTTAAATATTTTTTTAATTCAAAGTTTGAATTTGAAATTCAAACTTCGAATAATTATGACTTCTAGATTGCATGGGTCTAGATTGTATGCTTCTAGATCATGTATGCATGTATTTTGTTGACATTCTCTCACTTGGATATTTGATTGAGAATCAATCAATATTCAAACCATCCTTTCTGCTTCGTCATTGTCATATTGCTTACGCCTCTGCTAGGCCACAAGAGGACTTACTCTATATAAACTTGTCAGTATTGATTGGTTTAGTCAATACATCTGTAAGGTTTTCCTTAGCATGAATCTTCTGTAAATTTACACTTCCATTCTCCTATGTGTTTTGTCCTTAAATGAAAGGCTGGATTCCTCACGATATGCAAGGCACTCTGACTGTCACAAAATACAGAAATTTTCTCTTGTGTATGCTCAAGTTCCTTCAGTAACTTTTGTATCTAAATAGCTTCCTTTCAAGCTTGTGTAGCTGTCATATATTCTACTTCTATTATAGATAAAGCCACAATGGTTTATAGTTGCGAAACCCAACTTATAACTACTCCTGTAAGTTTAAACACATAGCCAGTAATAAATTTCCTTTTATCAAGGTCTCCTACATAATCTGAATCTATGTAGCCCCTAACAACAAATTTTAATCCTCCATAATATAATAAAACATTTGAGATTCCTCTGATGTATCTTAGAATTCTCTTCACTGTTTTTCAATACTCTCCACCAGGATTCGCCATGTAACGACTAATCGCTACCAGTGCTTGCACAATATCTCGGTCTTGTACAAATCATAGCGAACATTAAACTTCCCATCGTTGGACGCATATGGTATTCGAGACATCTCATTCATTTTCACTTCATTGCTAGGACACATACTTGACTATAACTTAAAATTAACAGGAAGTATAATAGAAATTGACTTACAATCTTGTATATTAAAGCTCGCAAAATTTTCTTCAAGTAATTCTTCTGAGAAAGCCAAATCTTCCTATTATTTTTGTTTCGGTGAATTTTCATCCATAGAATCTTATTTGTTGGTCTCAAGTCCTTTATTTCAAACTCCCTAGCCAATTGTGCCTTCAATCCCTAGACTCAATCTGTGTTGGGGCCTATTACCAACATATTATCCACATATAACGATAGAAATGATGAAATCATTATCCTCAAATCTCTTGTAGTATGCACAATGGTCTTAACCGAGTCTGTTGTATCTAAGGATCATAATAAAGGAATCAAATCTTTTATACCTACACCTCGGCACCTGTTTGAGACTGTATAGAGATTTGTTTAACCTGTAAACCAAGTTCTCTTTACCTGTTTCTACAAACCCTTCTAGTTGGAGCATGTAAATTTCTTCTTCAAGTTCTCCGTGAAGAAATCCGAGTTTCACATCTAATTGCTTCTAGATGTAGGTTAAATGTAGAACACATCGCCATCCTTTTACCACCAATGTTGCACGATATTGCTCCACTTGTTCATTGCCATCAAGTTTAATCTTGTAAACGTATTTATTCTAATGGATTTTCTGTGGTAGTGGCATAAGTTCCCACGTTTTGTTCATGTGTAGAGCTTCAATTTCTTCCTTCATTGCTATCATCCACAAAGTAGCATTTGAAGTTGTTTAAAGCTTCATAGAAAATTGATAGCTCTCCATCCTTTGTTAAAAGATAATATGCAGAATTGATCTTTGTAACATACTCTGAATACTAAGTTGGTGGTCGTCTCTCTCGAGTTGATCGACAAACTTCTGGAGTCTCATACTCGATTGGTTCTTGTTTCTCGTACTTCGGTGCTGCTTTAGCTTATAGATTATTTTCAATATATACTAGCACAATCTCTAAACTTTTCTTTTCAGTACTATCATCCCCATTTTTTTTTTTTTTTTTACAGTTGATCTTCTATAAAGATAACATTTCAATTGATGATAATTTTGTAGATAATAGGATCTCACAAAAAATACCCCTTTTACTTTATCAGCATATCCCAAAAAGATAAACCTTATAGATTTTGTATCTAACTTTGTTCTTCCTTGGGTATTATAGATGAGAGTAATTAGTTGGCTTCTCGGTTCACATTTCCATTAGTGTCTTTAACTCAATACCTGTTGATAGAGGCCGATTAACAATATAACAGGCTGTTTTGGCTGTTTCTACCCAAAATGAGTTAGGTAGACCAGTAGTCCTTAATATAGCTCTTATCCTCTCTGTAAGAGTTTTGTTTATCCACTTTGCTATTCCGTTCGTTGAGGAATATATGCGTCGTGAATTGACATTGAATATATGCCGCTATTCCTCAATATAGCTCTTCTCGGATTTAAGTTCAACTCGTACTTTGTATTCCTTAAACACTTGGAAACACATTTGACTTCTTAGGAATTTGAGCCTTTGATTAAGAATAAAACTTAGACCTTAGTTCTTTATAAGCCTGGTGTGAACTCGGTTGGAAATAAATAGGTGCACAAGGTGAAACAAAAACCGGATGTATCAATTGAAAGGTACAAGACTAGGTTGGTAGCAAAAGGATATTACTAGGTAGAAGGAATTGACTATACTCGAGACTTTTAGTCCAGGTTGCAAAGACATGTACATTGAAACTCATTTTCAGCTTGGCTATTCATTTCAACTGGGACATCAAGCAAGTGGATGTTAACAATGTTTTCTTGAATGGGGAGTTAAGTGAGGAAGTATTTATGCCATAATAAGAAGGTTTTATCCAAAAGGACAAGTGTTGTTATATCTGCAAACTCAAGAAGGCTCTAAAATAAGCTCCTCGAGCCCGGTATGATAAACTCAAAATGGCATCGATATCATGGGGGTGTTTTAGGAACTGCGTACCTCTCTATTCACCAAGAGTAAAAAGGAGATGTAACTATCTTACTAGTCTATGTGGATGACATATTGATTACTTGGAAGCGATGAGAAGCACATTGAAGACATGATTAAAAGGCTTAATGACAGCTTTGCCTTCAAGATTTTGGGATCAATTAGTTATTTCTTAGGACCAGAAATCAAAAGAGACAAGTCAGGAATGCACATCAGTCAAACTAAGTATATTCTTGACCAATTGTAAAGAACTAATATGGAGGAAAGCAATAATAGCCCAAGTCCAATGAGCACATGCTTCAAACTGGTTAAAGAAGGAGCGAAGGATTCAAAGAAGGAAGAGAGAGTTTCTCAAATAAATCTCTGTACAGAAGCACCATTGGAGCTCTGCTATATGCCACTTTGACTTGGGAAGACATTGCATTTGCTATAAACAAGTTGAGTCTGTTCATTGACGATCCTAAAGAAGCTCACTGGATAGCATGCAAGAGACTCTTAAGGTACCTACAAAGAACAACCAACTATGGATTGATATACATTGTAGATGGTGATATGGTAATAAATGGTTTCACTAATGCAGATTGGGGAGGAAAGGGAAATGATAGAAGATCAACTGGTGCCTACAGCATCTACTTAGGAAATAATCTCATCTCCTGGAGCTCAAAGAAGCAAGCCTTTATTACAAAATCCAGTGCTGAGTCAGAGTATAAAGCTCTATCAACAGGAGTTGCTAAAATAATATGGATATGCTCACTGCTGAAGGAATTGCATCAAACTCAAAAATGTGCCAATCATCCGGTGTACAACAAGCATGCAGATGCTTTATCTCAAAATGCAGTGTTCCATGGTATATCAAAACACATAGAAATTGATGTGCACTTCGTGAAGGAAAAAATTGACATTGGGCAGTTTCAAGTAAAACATATAAGCAAAAATGAGCAGATAGCAGATGTAATGACCAAGGCACTGCCTCTACAGAGATTTCTATACTTAAGAAACAAGCTTAATGTCAGACAAAACAATTAAGCTTTAAGGGGTGACTTGAAATGAAGAGCTTTGAGACAATTAAAATTAATTATGTTGATGCGTTTGTTTAATACTAAGGGTGCACAATAACAAGCATAAGGAAGCAGCAGCTGATTAATTCATAGACATGAATGTATAGAGAGCAGCAAGCATAACAAACCTATAGGGATTTCAGAAAACTGCAGATTGTCTTATTAACAGCTAGCTATAGTACATGTCATGTGACATTGAGTAGTGAGCAAGAAACCCATGTATATATATGTATATGTAAATCGAAGTGGAATGCACTCTGTGTTCATAAAAAAACATTTCTCCTATTCTGATTCAATTACTATAAACACCTAAGTTCAACTAACCTCAACTTTACTGGGACTTGTTGAGCGGTACAGGAGAAACATTGGCGCTAATAATAGAAAGAAGAATACAACACCAAAACCACTTGGGATTGAATCAAAATCCACCAGCAGTTAAGAAATAACAACAAATGCAGGATTATGAATACAATAAACGTTGGCCACTCTCCGAATATTCCAAACTAAGAATTTCATGAGGACGCAGGATGTCCTCAATGGCTTTTTCCTTAGCCCTTAAAGGCCTTTCCTAGGATTTTGACATCACAATCTTGAATCTATCAGTTATGGCTTTAGTGAAGGGTTTTGACTCAGAGGATTAGGATCTTCTCTTGATTTTAGCTTTCCTGAGCTTTAAAGATCATGTGTTACATGTCCTATAGTGTTATGTAAGATTAGAATTTAACCACTTTTACGTTTAAGTTATTTATCATCAATCACTTGAGTAAATTTTGTTCACGAAGAAATCAGATCACGAGAGGATCTTGACCTTTCCATATCTATATGCCAATGAAATGCCAGATAAATCCACGAGGGGGAGGAGGTGGCTGTGTACTATTGTCAGGAGACACTTTATCAATACTGCTGTCATTTATGACAGCCATAGGATCCTGAATAACTTCCCAGTTGATTTATAGACCTGGTGAGGTGATTTTTTGGGGCTCTTTTATCCATAGCTAGTAGCATTACTATTGTTCAGATCCATTCACTTTTGGTAATCATCTTGATAAATTTTAATGAATAATTGGTTTATAGGGTGACCTTTTAAAAATTTTGGGCCACTTGTCCTGTAGTACTAGTGTAAAATTAAAATTAATTTAATTTTTAATTTATTTACCACTAATTACTTAAGATGATTTTGTTTTGGAAAAGATCAGATCATGAATGGATTCTAGACCTTTCCATATCTATATACCAATGGAATGTCAGGTAAAGCCACAAGAGGGAGGAGGTGGCAGAGTATTATTGTCAAGAGCCGCTTTAGCAATATTGCTGTCGTTGATGACAGCCATAGGATCCGGAATAACATTCCTAGTTCGTTTATAGATATGGTGAGGTGATTTTTGGGGCCTTTTTTCTCCATGACCAGTATCATTGCTATTCTTCAAATCCATTCGCTTTCGGTAATCATCTTGATCAATTTTAATGGATTATTGGTCCCCTTTCAGAGAGAGAGGAGGAGTTGGGCCGGATGTTAATTCAAGTCTGGAGAGGTTGCCAAAATGGAAGAAAAGGATTTGGTATCTAGATTAGGGAATGGTGTTTTGGAAAGGAATATTCTGAAAGTGGTTGATTATTTTCAGTCGGTTGTGTTTTGTGAACAGAACAGGAAGTACAATAACGAATAGATAAAACAAATAATATGTATACAGAAGTAATGGGGTGTTGGATGAAGCTTTCGCTGCAAAAGCAATTTTGCACGTTTATTTCAAATTGCAAAGCCGGCACTTTTCAAAAGGAATACTTTCTAAATCTGTACGATGAAAAGTGGTATTTATTTGTTGGATATACATATAGAGAGGGAAGTTTCACACTATTGTGTAATTTAAAATTTGCTTGAAAATTCATGTGGATATCTCTATCTAAGAATTTATATATATATATATATATAAGCTTTCAATGAAATGGTAAGTGCCATAAGTGGTATCGAGCTATCTAGGGTTCGAAGTTGCGGGGAGGAATGAGCTTAATATATATATCCCGGACTACATGTGCTCGTAGTCCGCATCCTTATGGTGACTCCTACCCCACACATGTGGGTGATGCGGCACTCAACGTGGAGACGTTACCTAGTGGTCCAGATGCTCTTAAGTATTAAGTAGCGCTTCTACTACCTACTTAAGCTTTTAGTAGAATGGTAAGCACCTTAAGTTCAAACTGTTAGTAGAATGGTAAGCGTCTTAAGTTATGTTTGAGTTCGAGTATATTGAACTTTACTAAACTCGGATAAAGGTTTTTTTTTTTTTAAATAACCCCTATAAATATTTTTATAGGGCTCGAACCTTGCTCTCAACATTGTGAGTGCAATGGCTCTTCTATTAGGCTATAAACCCATTGGTGAACTTGGATAAAACTTTTAAACCATGCAGTTTAATAGCTTTTACGATCATTATACTACTAAACTACACGGTTTAATAATTTTTCTGAACTTTAATAAAGTCCATGATGCTAATTTGTTTTAAGATCTTAGATTTTATTAAAATCTAGAAAAAATTTTAAACCATATAATTTAATAGTGTAATGTCATTACTTTCTCAAACTTTAATAAAGTTTAGCATTATATATTAGAATATTTATAGTATATAAATATATATGTGTACGTAAAAATTCTTTCTATCATGAGTCCGCACAAAGTACAAATTCGGCATTTTACAATTACTAATATATTTTTAATTATTATTTGTTTAGTTAGTTATAATATTTTATGGTGTTAATTCAAATCTGTAGTTTAAAAAATACAAACATCCACGTTCGAAAAGGGTAAAACTTCATTATTTTAAAAGTACAAAATGAAAATATTATTTGGAAAGTGTAGCAATATTATTTTAAATCTTTTTCTAACAATTGCAATTGATTTAAAAAAGAATAGTGTTATTAATTAAGTGTGAATCATATTACCAGCAATGACATAAATACGAAATTTGATAACATAAATACTGGAATCACGTGGAGTGATTGAAAGATATTGTATTTATTTAATAATTAATATAAAATGATATCAAATCTGAATGAATCAAAGCTCCCCCGTTATTCTCACAATCGAACCATAGACGTTAATCCGCTTTCCACTAATCTACAATTAAACATCAGTTGTTGATCCATCGTCTACTTCCACATACTTGTCACTGTCGGCTATTTGAATTTATATATTTATTATACATTAACAATTATTTCCCACAAACTAAAGGAATATATATTTTGACTTTAGATTACCACACCTAATTCTAGAGTCATATAATATGGTTATTGTCTACAAATTAAAGGAATAATATAAAATCATTTTCAGACGTGGGTGTCTTCATTTTGTTTAATACAGACAATCTCTTAAGTTGTATGGTTTAAGAGAGTTAAAAACTAACTCTCTTAATCTTCATAGTTTAAAAGTGTGTCCATATTAAAAAAAAAAATGAAGGTGCTCCCACTAAAGAAGATCTCACTCTCTCTCTCTCTATATATATATATATTCAAAATGTTCTATTTTAAGATTCTGAACTTTGTTAAAGTTCGGAAAGTTATTAAACCATATGATTTAATAACATAATCATTATAATATTAAACTATATGGTTTAATAGATTTTTAGGCCTTTAACAAAGTCCAAGATTTTGGACCTGATCTATAATATATATCATTCTCGTAGGCTTCATGCAGATTTGGGACTTCACAATATTGTGGATGATTTAATAATGCAGTGAAAGGCTTTTACACCATTATGAAGTCTCAAATTCGCAAAAATTCTTGTGGGTGCCTGCAATTGAGAATTTTCATCTTTATATATAGTCATTCTCTCCTGCGGATGCGAGAATGAATTTTCATTTAGATTTGACGTTTCACAACATTGTGAAATGCTTTTACACCATTATGATGGCTCAAATTCTTTATATGTTATATGATAAAATACACAGTATTGTATTAGAATACACAGTATTTTTGTCTTTTACTTTGTACTTTATTTTAATATAGTAACATATTCACTTATATATATATATATATATATTACAACAACTAATACTAGAATAACCTAAAACTATTGTTACCTACAAATTAAAGGAACATAAACGTCGGATCAAAGAATTTATTGTATATATATATATCTTCTATTATCTTTTGATTTACAAATTACTGTAGCCATAATGAGAGCTATTGAAAATTGTTTCTGAAAGCAACCACATTTTGGCAGTACTGGCCACATTTTCCAAATTAAATTAATAATATTATGAAAGAAAACACTATTATTGCTAATAGTTTATCTAGAAATTCTCTACGCCCCAATCACCCAACTTGGCACTCTCGGCTACTTCATTCTCTATATATACATTACATGTGTATTGAATCAAACCAGAAACAAGAACTGGCAAAAACAACTTAATTACTTTGTAATTTTGATTCCAGAAGTAGATATCCTTTCTGATTTGACAATTATGGAAACTACCTGCGAAGGTTTTAGGACAATTTTAGTTGAATATCCTTTATGATTGTTATTTTAATATATTTATGATTAATTTTTCTAATATGATTTTTTCAGGTAATAACAATTGGTCGGAGGGTGTCATCTTGCTGTGGCCTCTTCTCAATGTTGCTGATGATGACAATACGAATGACAATCTCGATCTTCTTGTTGTCCCTCAATACGGGAGAAATGCCAACCACACTGGTTAATTACACTGTTACTCTTTTGTGTTATGTTTAATTGAATAAAATGATGTGTACTATTACATGTCAATTATGTGATTGTCAGTTTGGTTCAATTCAACTGATAAGATCTTTTGAGATGTACAAAAGATTTTATTTGTTGATTTACCGGTATCGTGTTTTCTGAAAAAGGAAATAAATATAAATACTGTTGCTTGTTAATGTGTTAACATTGATTGAATTAGTCTATCCCTTAATTATGCTTTCTCTTGAATATTTTTCTAAAACAAACTCCACATAATGGTTGACTAATTCTTGCAGCTAGCAAGTGATCTTGGAACATAATTTATAAAAATACACATATAAATTTATAATTTCTACCTCTAAAATAGTCATGCTGTTTAGTAGGCTTAGGCACATGAACATGATCTTCAGCCATAATCACTGTTAATTTGTTGATTATTATTTTAAATAATGTGAAAACTTCTCATCATAAGTAGATCTATTAATTAATGGATTGAAACATTAAATAAATTCAATTTAAAAATAAAATCTTCAATTTTAAACTGTTATTGCCCGCAAATTATAGGAATATATTTATCGAGTCAAAGATTATATATCTTCAATTTTCTTTTAATTTACAAACTACTGTAGCCATTGAAATTAAAATACCAAAATTTCGAAATTAAAATAATAACAATTTGAAAGAAAAGACTATTTTTGCAATTAGATAATCTTGTAGTTACCTACTTCCCAATCACCCAGCTTGGCAATCTCGGCTACATAATTCTCTACATATACATTGCATGTATGTCATATCAAACCAGAAGCAAGAACTCGCAAAAGCAGCTTAAGTACTCTAAATTTTGATTCCGGAAGCCGATATCTTTTCTGATTTGAAGATTATCTAAGGATTAAGATCATCTTCTTATCTTAGCTCTCCTGAGTTTTTAATAATTTGATACCCCGTGTCATTTAATAATAGTGGATGGATATGATCTAACTCCTTTTATTTATTTATTTATTAATCACCAATCAATGCGTGAATTTCTGCTCATGAAAAGTCAGATCAATAGAGGATCCTAATCCATTGTAGAAACTACTCGAACAAGTTTTTAAGCCTACATCAGTGGAATATTATTTTCTAATTCTTATCTTAATATATGTATTTATGATTAAGTTTTCTAATATATGTTTTTCATGTAAAAATGATTGGTGGAAGAGGATCGTCCTACTATTTTCTCTTCTTAGTACTACTGATAATGACAATCTCTAATGAAACCCCGACCATACATCTTAATTGCAATGTTACTCTTTTATGTTATGTTTAATTAAAGAAAAGGGAGACTGCCAATTTTTCTCTTACCAAAATTAATATATAGCATTTATCCGCCTACTCTTTTATAATAGTTAATAATCTCCCTAGCAGCAAAATTTTATTGTATTACCCTTATTTAAAATAAACTTTGATTCATATTTATTATAAATTAAATAAATCTTATGAATAGAAATTAAAGAAAAAAATTTAATTATTGAAAATAAGAAATATATGTTTTGAAGTAAATAAAAACTAATATTATGATATTTTTCTTGTACTGCTTATTATTTTATATATTTATTGTTAATTATATACTTGTTATAAGAAAAATCTTAAAAATAAAAAAATTACAAGAAAAATATCATATTATTAATTTTTTATTCACGTTGAAATATATGTTTCTTATTTGTATTATATAAATTTTTTTTCAATTTCAATTTATATGATTTATTTAATTTATTATAAATATGAATAAAAATATATTTTAAAATGAGAGTAATACTGTAAAATTATGGTGCTGAAAGAGTTATTTACTATTGTGAAAACACTAGGGCGTAAATAGTATATATTCATTTCAATAGGAGAGAAATTGACAATCGATTCTCCCATGACTTATGGATACCATAATTTGTTATTCATTAAACGATAACTTGGCTATATATATATATATATATTTCGTTTAATTTGCTGGGAATAATAGGTTATCGGCAATAGATATAATATTTATATAAAACAGATTAATTGTCTATAGCTCAAGATCATGGACAGATAGCACTGTTGGAAAAATATGCTCTTTAAAGCACATTTATATATTTATTGTAATAAATATATTTCTGATTAATAAAATAAATGAGGTATTTTATACATGTATCTTTATTGCATTAATATTTTGAGTAAAGTCCATTTAATCATATTATATATATTTATGCGATCACTATGTAGATTTGCAGAAGAAATAAATACAAGTTATCTTATGGTTAAATAAATTAAGTTCGCAGTTGATAAATAAAGTTGGACACTTTATTTTGGTATAGACTGTAATAAATTCATTGAGTGATTTGTTTTACTCATATATGAATTTATTGATGTAGTATGACTACATTAAACTGGATCACATATGAGATTTAATTAACCTAATAATAACTCATCGGACTTATTAAATCTCATGGACATTGATTTCATCGTAATCTTAATCTTGAGTTAGTTATAATTTCATGATTGTAGTTGTTATTTTATTTGAGTTACCAATGGGCACAACATATATATGTAGTCAAGATTACCCGGTATCTTGGTGGGAGCAATTACAAGTATTGAAATTATAAATTAACAATACAGAATCTTTACAACACATCTCTTGATGGTTTTTTAGTACTTGATCATAGAATTCTTTGGCCAGAGTGTGTCAACATAAATATGTATGTTGAAAATGATCATTAGAGAAAACCAGTAAGTATCAAGGAATAAGATGTAATTAAATTGATTGAACAATTGAGATATCAATTTAAATTAATGATGTGGTACAGAGGATTGTGCAGTAAAGAAATCAATGTGGCTTGGGTAACTTATTATTTGAGCATACAATTATGGAGGTCAGTTTCAATCTTATAGTGGAGTAGAATTGAAATTAAATAATAATATTTGTTCAATTACAAATTTAATTATTATAGCCACTATTTTATGTTCCCAAATGATCCCTGGGTTAGCTCATTTAATTGACAACACCATCACTGGACCCAAAACCAATAAAACTGGCGTATTAGGTAAAAATCATAATTATAATATTTGTTAAGGCCTAGTATGTTATATTCAAGTGTAAAAGGGGGCTTGTGATATTTTATAAGGTGGTCCCTAGTTATTACACATTCTCCACTTTTACGTAAGTGCAGAGATAATATTTAATTCAAATATTTAAATTAAAAGAGGAATCCTATTTTAAATAAGAATCCTAATCCTAATATATTAGGGTTATTCATAAGATATTATAAAGAGGTACTTTTCTCTTAAAAGAAGTGAGAATATAAAATTCTAAGGTTTTCGAGAAAAATAAAGAAGACATCTAAGAGACGCTAGTTGCAACCGAGTTACTGATCGGGAGTGGTGAGACAGACGCCCACACATCTAGTATTGATTGATCTTGAGTCATAGCCTGAAAGATCGTTTGGAGACGGATCTACAACTCTCAATTATTTGTCTTCTCAGATAATCAAAGGTACGAATTTTTAGATTACTTAATTCCTATATGTTATATGAGATCGGTCCTAAAAATATTTTAATTGAAAAATTAAGAAAACCTGATTTTATTCCTGCAAGCACATATCACTATTCACGATCAGCATCAAAATCAGCAAGATTACAATCATAAATTAAAATGCTACTTAATTTGTTCATTCAGATTTACTATCCTTTATATTAATTATTAAGCAAACAGTCAAATAAAATCTCTTTCAATATTGCTTTACGAGATTCTCTCGTATTAGATGTTGTAATCCAAATTCAATATCATAAAATTTTATGTTACTAAGTTTCGTACTTGTGATATTGCGATTAGTAAAATACCATCAAACCCCAATAAATTAATCAATTATTAGTTTAGGAAGATATTGCTTATTTTGGAAAATATGATCAGATTTACAGTATTAATTTTACCTTAATTTTATATTTATTTTGTTTTAGTTGAATATGAGATAGTTGTCTTACATTAGTAGTAACAAGATTATTGTAAAAAATTATTTTTTGATATTAAAGATTATTCTAAAAATCCTTGCAAATAAATACTCAAAGCGGTACTAATTAATAATAAATGACAATACTCATTAAAATTTCTTTTCGCATTACAAAACGCTACATATGTGGTCTAAATCAAAATCAATTTTAAGAAGAAACAAGCAACGCTAAGAATATATTTTTTGAAAGCCACATTGACATTTTATATGGATTTGGATCGAAATTAGACAATTATTAATTCATATAGTATATGGTTCCCTATTGGAAAATATGATATTTTTTTAAAATTATTATCTTACAAATTTATCAAATTATTTATATAGCACGTTGTTTCTAAGTTAGGACACCGAAAATGATAATTAATTGAGATTACCAATTTATTAAGGTTCTACTCAATATATTTCACCCGACCGACTGAGCTATCCCTCAAAGATATCTAAAATATTTTGGTTAATTTTAAAACTATAACGCAAATAAGTTTAACCAATTATTTTTCTTAAATATAAATTGTCGTTTAGAGATTGGCAGCTAGAGATATGTCCACCCTAATATCTGCACAATGGCAATGCTACACCCAGAATAGCAATTTGCTTCATTGATTGCATCTTCCATACACCCATTGTGTTTTTCATGCTGGAAAGAAGCGTTAACCCACGGGACCAAATTAAGCTTTAAAAGCTTGATTAATTTGGATCAAACTAAGCTGTAAAGAACAAGAAAATTGATTAATTAAGTTACTCTGTTCCTAATAATGTATGAGGAAGAAGATGTAGTTGGACGCCAAGACGATGAAATACTAGATTTTGATTAATGAAGGAGAATTTGAGAACTGCAAAGAGGAAAGATTTCAACTAAACAGAAATCTGCAGCAAAGTGGATGATAGAAAAATAACTTAAGGAATAAGAGTATTCTTTGTATGGGCCATCACGTAGTGGAAGACATTATTGGAAAGAGTAAATGCAATCCACAGATTTCAATTTTCATATAGCTCCAAATGACATAATTGATTTCATGTGTGAAATAAATGCCATTGGTGGAAACTAATTTTTATGAAACAAATACTGAAATATTCAAGCAAAAATTAAGGAAAAAATATAAAATCGGGTGTTATTAAAAACAAAGTGGGGTGAGATTATTTGGAACAATTAACCTATTCATTATTATGCCCATTTCATGAATAGACTCACTACTGAAATTTAAATATTTTAATTTTTATTCTATGAACCTACCTATATACCAAATATAGTTTTACTAAGCAAAATTATTATTAAATCGAATTTAAGTGAACCCGCCATTTTGGTCTCTTCTTCTTCATCATTCTTTTTTTTTTTTTTTTGGTATTTTTGTTCTTTCATTTACAGTCATGAATGACTATAAATAAACAAAGATGAGAATAGCCACTGTCAATTTGTATTTTTGCAGCTATAATGGTATTGAAAGTATTTTAAATCTATTGCAATGCAATGACTTGATAAAAATAAAGCACTAGTTATCAATCAAACAAGGCTTCATAGATGTGAAAGAAAATATGATATCAGAAGCACCAATGCAAATCTATTGCTTCACATGATTACACAATGCAAATTTATAATTTCAACCTTTAAAATAGTCATGCTGTTTAGTAGGCTTAGGCTTATCAACATGATCTTCAGCCATAATCACTATTAATTTGTTAATTATTTTTTTAAATAATGCGGAGTTACAAAATTTTGTCTCTGAATGCGTGGTTAAAAACCTCTCATCTTATATATGATTACATCAAGATTATTATTTCCTAACAATTATGTAGAAGATCAATTAATTAATGGGTTAAAACATCAAAATAACTTCAATTTAAAATAAAAATATTAATTTTAAACTGTTATTGCCCGCAAAATAAATGAATATATTTATCAAATTGAAGATTATATATCTTTAACTTTCTCATACTCTCTAAGAGCGGACTTGAGGTGCTCTCTTTCTCTTAACTTTCTCGTAGAGAACTCTCAGCACCCCTTCAAAGAGAGCTAAATTTGTTAAGCTCTTTCAATCTACATTTTTGGGATGCTAAGGAATAAAGAAAGTCTTGCTATTTACAAGCAAAGCTTCACCAACCATGTAACAAAAGTCTTCAATAATTTAGCAAGTTTTCTTCATTCGTTACCTAACTCTACATTTTTTTCTTCATTTGCTTTATCAATTCAATTTGTATTTGATTTGATAACATAGGTGGCACACCTTTGTAGACAATTCAACATCATGTGCATTTCGTTTTTTTAATTATTTTATTGTGAAATACTTATCTCAATCAGTAAGGAAAAAAAAAGTTTTAATCACGAGCCCTAATATCGAAAAGAAACGAATTAGGGTTTAATGTTGGATGACTTGCATAACTGAGTGTAAAGAAAATTCTTAGTTTATTTTTTCACAACAGTAATTTCCTTTAAGGATAATTTAGGAATATAATTTTTATTAAAAGAATGGATGTAGAAAGTATTTTTATCTATCATCAAATAACATCACCCAAACAAAACTACGAAAGGCATAGAGGTCATTCGCTATATGATTATTCTCCAGGAAAGAAACTCTTAACAAACTAGAACTAATTGATTACTAATTTGAAAACAATAAGCAAGGATGTGAAATGTGATAAGTTTTGATAAGTTGCTGAAATCATTGTCAAAAAAATTTCCATTGATTAATTATTACCCTTATAAGAATAGGATGATAAAAATTGCAGAATTGGGCAACGACATATGACAATACCGTCATAAGCCAAGATCAAAATTCAATAATTGATTAATTTGCATCACATTATTGATTACACAATGTAAATTTATAATTTCAACCTCTAAAATAGTTTTGCTGTTTCTTAGGCTTTGGCATATGAACATGATCTTCAGCCATAAATCACTTTCAATTTGTTAATTATTTTGTTAAATAACGCGAAGTTACAAAATGTCTCTGAATGTGGGGTTAAAAACCGATCATCTTATCAATCATGAAGGAAAAGAGCAGTTTTAATCATGAGCCGTAATATGGATAAGAAACGAATTAGGGTTTAATGTGGGATGACTTCCGCAAAAGAGTGTAAAGAAAATTGTTATTTTATTTTTTCACAACAGTAATTTCCTGTAAGGATAATTTAGGAATATAATTTTTATTAAAAGAATGGATGTAGAAAGTATTTTTATGCTATCATCAAATAACATCACCCAATCAAAACTACAAAAGGCATAGAGGTCATTCGCTATATGATTATTCTCCAGGAAAGAAACTCTTAACAAACTAGAACTAAATGATTACTAATTTGAAAACAATAAGCAAGGATGTGAAATGTGATAAGTTTCGATAAGTTGCTGAAATCATTGTCAAATAAATTTCCATTTATTAATTATTACCGTTATCAGAATAGGATGATAAAAATTGCAGAATTGGGCAACGACATAGGACAATACCGTCATAAGCCAAGATCAAAATTCAATAATTGATTAATTTGCATAACATTATTGATTACACAATGTAAATTTATAATTTCAACCTCTAAATTAGTCTTGCTGTTTCTTAGGCTTAGGCATGTCAACATGATCTTCAGCCATAAATCACTTTTAATTTGTTAATTATTTTTAAAATAACGCGAAGTTACAAAATTTTTCTCTGAATATGGGTTAAAAACCGATCATCTTATCGACCATGAAGGAAAAAAACAGTTTTAATCATGAGCCGTAATATGGATAAGAAACGAATTAGGGTTTATTGTTGGATAACTTCCGTAAGCGAGTGTAAAGAAAATTGTTATTTTATTTTTGACAACAGTAATTTCCTGCAAGGATAATTTAGGAATGTAATTTTATTAAAAGAATGGATGTGGAAAGTATTTTTATGCTATCATCAAATAACATCACCCAAACAAAACTACAAAAGACAGAGGTCATTCTCTATATAATTATTCTCCAAGAAAGAAACTCTAATAAACTAGAACTAATTGATTACTAATATGAAAACCATAAGCAAGGATGTGAAATGTGATAAGTTTTAATAATTTGCTGAAACCACTGTCAAATAAATTTCCATTGATTAATTATTACCGTTATTAGAATAAGATGGTAAAAATTGCAGAATTGGGCAACTACATATGACAATTACCTACTCCCCAATCTCCCACCTTGGCATTCTCAGCCACATAATTCTCACGCATCATTAGTCTTTCTTTTAATATCTCATTTCCAATTTCGCCAACTTTTACTAAGGGTGTTCGTGCATCAAATTTTATAGATTGGACAATAATTTATATCTGATCGACGATTTTACGGATTATAAAAATTCAATCCAATCTAATCCGTGAATTGGTGAAATTCAATCCAAATCTAATCTCGACATCCGTGGATTAGATAAGAATTTGATTAAATCTTTATCTAATCCACCATTTTGCAGATTGGTTTGCCAATTAAAAATTTTTAATTATTTCTAATCCATAAACTAATTAAATAAAAAATTTAATGTAAAAATAATTTTATTATCAATCAAATTTAAAATTGAAATCACTATTTAAATAAATTAATTGTTTAAATAAAGATAGAATAATATATTCAAGGTTTGAAAATATAACAAACCGGAAAGAAAAAATCTCATTTGTTTAGATCAATACATGAAAATCAACTAAAATTATGAATTTAAATCTATATAAAAGTTGAAAATTGAGAACTATTAGGAATTTTATGGGTGCAAGCAGGGCAATAGTTAAAATAAAATTGGAAGAAAATAAAAACAACCACAAAATAAGACATTAGAAATTACCTCGTTTAGATTTTGGCGAAAACAGACAAAATATGTTACTAGTGATATGAGAATAATAAGTATTGTAATATTTTGGTTCACTTTTCATTACCCCAATACACCCAATCTTTCACTCACTAATTCCACAAGAGTATTAAACTTTTAAACTCTCACATAAGCTCTCTTTCTCAAATAAAATGTTGAAGATGAGATGCATGAGAAGGAAATGAAGCCTCTATTTATAGGCTTCATTTCCTCTCATAACTCTATTAAAATAATAATAATAATATATATTTTAAATATTTTTTAATTCAAAGTTTGAATTTGAAATTCAAACTTCGAATAATTATGACTTCTAGATTGCATGGGTCTAGATTGTATGCTTCTAGATCATGTATGCATGTATTTTGTTGACATTCTCTCACTTGGATATTTGATTGAGAATCAATCAATCTTCAAACCATCCTTTCTGCTTCGTCATTGTCATGTTGCTTACGCCTCTGCTAGGCCACAAGAGGACTTACTCCATATAAACTTGTCAGTATTGATTGGTTTAGTCAATACATCTGTAAGGTTTTCCTTAGCATGAATCTTCTGTAAATTTACACTTCCATTCTCCTATGTGTTTTGTCCTTAAATGAAAGGCTGGATTCCTCACGATATGCAAGGCACTCTGACTGTCACAAAATACAGAAATTTTCTCTTGTGTATGCTCAAGTTCCTTCAGTAACTTTTGTATCTAAATAGCTTCCTTTCAAGCTTGTGTAGCTGTCATATATTCTACTTCTATTATAGATAAAGCCACAATGGTTTATAGTTGCGAAACCCAACTTATAACTACTCCTGTAAGTTTAAACACATAGCCAGTAATAAATTTCCTTTTATCAAGGTCTCCTACATAATCTGAATCTATGTAGCCCCTAACAACAAATTTTAATCCTCCATAATATAATAAAACATTTGAGATTCCTCTGATGTATCTTAGAATTCTCTTCACTGTTTTTCAATACTCTCCACCAGGATTCGCCATGTAACGACTAATCGCTACCAGTGCTTGCACAATATCTGGTCTTGTACAAATCATAGCGAACATTAAACTTCCCACTGTTGACGCATATGGTATTCGAGACATCTCATTCATTTTCACTTCATTGCTAGGACACATACTTGACTATAACTTAAAATTAACAGGAAGTATAATAGAAATTGACTTACAATCTTGTATATTAAAGCTCGCAAAATTTTCTTCAAGTAATTCTTCTGAGAAAGCCAAATCTTCCTATTATTTTTGTTTCGGTGAATTTTCATCCATAGAATCTTATTTGTTGGTCTCAAGTCCTTTATTTCAAACTCCCTAGCCAATTGTGCCTTCAATCCCTAGACTCAATCTGTGTTGGGGCCTATTACCAACATATTATCCACATATAACAGTAAAATGATGAAATCATTATCCTCAAATCTCTTGTAGTATGCACAATGGTCTTAACTGAGTCTGTTGTATCTAAGGATCATAATAAAGGAATCAAATCTTTTATACCTACACCTCGGCACCTGTTTGAGACTGTATAGAGATTTGTTTAACCTGTAAACCAAGTTCTCTTTACCTGTTTCTACAAACCCTTATAGTTGGAGCATGTAAATTTCTTCTTCAAGTTCTCCGTGAAGAAATCCAGTTTTCACATCTAATTGCTCTAGATGTAGGTTAAATGTAGAACACATCGCCATCCTTTTACCACCAATGTTGCACGATATTGCTCCACTTGTTCATTGCCATCAAGTTTAATCTTGTAAACGTATTTATTCTAATGGATTTTCTGTGGTAGTGGCATAAGTTCCCACGTTTTGTTCATGTGTAGAGTTTCAATTTCTTCCTTCATTGCTATCATCCACAAAGTAGCATTTGAGCTGTTTAAAGCTTCATAGAAAATTGATAGCTCTCCATCCTTTGTTAAAAGATAATATGCAGAATTGATCTTTGTAACATACTCTGAATACTAAGTTGGTGGTCGTCTCTCTCGAGTTGATCGACAAACTTCTGGAGTCTCATACTCGATTGGTTCTTGTTTCTCGTACTTCGGTGCTGCTTTAGCTTATAGATTATTTTCAATATATACTAGCACAATCTCTAAACTTTTCTTTTCAGTACTATCATCCCCATTTTTTTTTTTTTTTTACAGTTGATCTTCTATAAAGATAACATCTCAATTGATGATAATTTTGTAGATAATAGGATCTCACAAAAAATACCCCTTTTACTTTATCGAGATATCCCAAAAAGATAAACCTTATAGATTTTGTATCTAACTTTGTTCTTCCTTGGGTATTATAGATGAGAGTAATTAGTTGGCTTCTCGGTTCACATCTCCATTAGTGTCTTTAACTCAATACACTGTTGATAGAGGCCGATTAACAATATAACAGTTGCTTTTGGTCGCTTCTACCCAAAATGAGTTAGGTAGACCAGTAGTCCTTAATATAGCTCTTATCCTCTCTGTAAGAGTTTTGTTTATCCACTTTGCTATTCCGTTCTGTTGAGGAATATATGCCGCCGTGAATTGACATTGAATATATGCCGCTATTCCTCAATATAGCTCTTCTCGGATTTAAGTTCAACTCGTACTTTGTATTCCTTAAACACTGGAAACACATTTGACTTCTTAGGAATTTGAGCCTTTGATTAAGAATAAAACTTAGACCTTAGTTCTTTATAAGCCTGGTGTGAACTCGGTTGGAAATAAATAGGTGCACAAGGTGAAACAAAAACCGGATGTATCAATTGAAAGGTACAAGACTAGGTTGGTAGCAAAAGGATATTACTAGGTAGAAGGAATTGACTATACTGAGACTTTTAGTCCAGTTGCAAAGACATGTACATTGAAACTCATTTTCAGCTTGGCTATTCATTTCAACTGGGACATCAAGCAAGTGGATGTTAACAATGCTTTCTTGAATGGGGAGTTAAGTGAGGAAGTATTTATGCCATAATAAGAAGGTTTTATCCAAAAGGACAAGTGTTGTTATATCTGCAAACTCAAGAAGGCTCTAAAATAAGCTCCTCGAGCCTGGTATGATAAACTCAAAATGGCACTGATATCATGGGGGGTGTTTTAGGAACTGCGTACCTCTCTATTCACCAAGAGTAAAAAAGGAGATGTAACTATCTTACTAGTCTATGTGGATGACATATTGATTACTGGAAGCGATGAGAAGCACATTGAAGACATGATTAAAAGGCTTAATGACAGCTTTGCCTTCAAGATTTTGGGATCAATTAGTTATTTCTTAGGACCAGAAATCAAAAGAGACAAGTCAGGAATGCACATCAGTCAAACTAAGTATATTCTTGACCAATTGTAAAGAACTAATATGGAGGAAAGCAATAATAGCCCAAGTCCAATGAGCACATGCTTCAAACTGGTTAAAGAAGGAGCGAAGGATTCAAAGAAGGAAGAGAGAGTTTCTCAAATAAATCTCTGTACAGAAGCACCATTGGAGCTCTGCTATATGCCACTTTGACTTGGGAAGACATTGCATTTGCTATAAACAAGTTGAGTCTGTTCATTGACGATCCTAAAGAAGCTCACTGGATAGCATGCAAGAGACTCTTAAGGTACCTACAAAGAACAACCAACTATGGATTGATATACATTGTAGATGGTGATATGGTAATAAATGGTTTCACTAATGCAGATTGGGGAGGAAAGGGAAATGATAGAAGATCAACTGGTGCCTACAGCATCTACTTAGGAAATAATCTCATCTCCTGGAGCTCAAAGAAGCAAGCCTTTATTACAAAATCCAGTGCTGAGTCAGAGTATAAAGCTCTATCAACAGGAGTTGCTAAAATAATATGGATATGCTCACTGCTGAAGGAATTGCATCAAACTCAAAAATGTGCCAATCATCCGGTGTACAACAAGCATGCAGATGCTTTATCTCAAAATGCAGTGTTCCATGGTATATCAAAACACATAGAAATTGATGTGCACTTCGTGAAGGAAAAAATTGACATTGGGCAGTTTCAAGTAAAACATATAAGCAAAAATGAGCAGATAGCAGATGTAATGACCAAGGCACTGCCTCTACAGAGATTTCTATACTTAAGAAACAAGCTTAATGTCAGACAAAACAATTAAGCTTTAAGGGGTGACTTGAAATGAAGAGCTTTGAGACAATTAAAATTAATTATGTTGATGCGTTTGTTTAATACTAAGGGTGCACAATAACAAGCATAAGGAAGAAGCAGCTGATTAATTCATAGACATGAATGTATAGAGAGCAGCAAGCATAACAAACCTATAGGGATTTCAGAAAACTGCAGATTGTCTTATTAACAGCTAGCTATAGTACATGTCATGTGACATTGAGTAGTGAGCAAGAAACCCATGTATATATATGTATATGTAAATCGAAGTGGAATGCACTCTGTGTTCATAAAAAAACATTTCTCCTATTCTGATTCAATTACTATAAACACCTAAGTTCAACTAACCTCAACTTTACTGGGACTTGTTGAGCGGTACAGGAGAAACATTGGCGCTAATAATAGAAAGAAGAATACAACACCAAAACCACTTGGGATTGAATCAAAATCCACCAGCAGTTAAGAAATAACAACAAATGCAGGATTATGAATACAATAAACGTTGGCCACTCTCCGAATATTCCAAACTAAGAATTTCATGAGGACGCAGGATGTCCTCAATGGCTTTTTCCTTAGCCCTTAAAGGCCTTTCCTAGGATTTTGACATCACAATCTTGAATCTATCAGTTATGGCTTTAGTGAAGGGTTTTGACTCAGAGGATTAGGATCTTCTCTTGATTTTAGCTTTCCTGAGCTTTAAAGATCATGTGTTACATGTCCTATAGTGTTATGTAAGATTAGAATTTAACCACTTTTACGTTTAAGTTATTTATCATCAATCACTTGAGTAAATTTTGTTCACGAAGAAATCAGATCACGAGAGGATCTTGACCTTTCCATATCTATATGCCAATGAAATGCCAGATAAATCCACGAGGGGGAGGAGGTGGCTGTGTACTATTGTCAGGAGACACTTTATCAATACTGCTGTCATTTATGACAGCCATAGGATCCTGAATAACTTCCCAGTTGATTTATAGACCTGGTGAGGTGATTTTTTGGGGCTCTTTTATCCATAGCTAGTAGCATTACTATTGTTCAGATCCATTCACTTTTGGTAATCATCTTGATAAATTTTAATGAATAATTGGTTTATAGGGTGACCTTTTAAAAATTTTGGGCCACTTGTCCTGTAGTACTAGTGTAAAATTAAAATTAATTTAATTTTTAATTTATTTACCACTAATTACTTAAGATGATTTTGTTTTGGAAAAGATCAGATCATGAATGGATTCTAGACCTTTCCATATCTATATACCAATGGAATGTCAGGTAAAGCCACAAGAGGGAGGAGGTGGCAGAGTATTATTGTCAAGAGCCGCTTTAGCAATATTGCTGTCGTTGATGACAGCCATAGGATCCGGAATAACATTCCTAGTTCGTTTATAGATATGGTGAGGTGATTTTTTGGGGCCTTTTTTCTCCATGACCAGTATCATTGCTATTCTTCAAATCCATTCGCTTTCGGTAATCATCTTGATCAATTTTAATGGATTATTGGTCCCCTTTCAGAGAGAGAGGAGGAGTTGGGCCGGATGTTAATTCAAGTCTGGAGAGGTTGCCAAAATGGAAGAAAAGGATTTGGTATCTAGATTAGGGAATGGTGTTTTGGAAAGGAATATTCTGAAAGTGGTTGATTATTTTCAGTCGGTTGTGTTTTGTGAACAGAACAGGAAGTACAATAACGAATAGATAAAACAAATAATATGTATACAGAAGTAATGGGGTGTTGGATGAAGCTTTCGCTGCAAAAGCAATTTTGCACGTTTATTTCAAATTGCAAAGCCGGCACTTTTCAAAAAGAATACTTTCTAAATCTGTACGATGAAAAGTGGTATTTATTTGTTGGATATACATATAGAGAGGGAAGTTTCACACTATTGTGTAATTTAAAATTTGCTTGAAAATTCATGTGGATATCTCTATCTAAGAATTTATATATATATATATATATATAAGCTTTCAGTAAAATGGTAAGTGCCATAAGTGGTATCAGAGCTATCTAGGGTTCGAGTTGCGGGGGAGGAATGAGCTTAATATATATATCCCAGACTACATGTGCTCAGAGTCCGCATCCTTATGGTGACTCCTACCCCACACATGTGGGTGATGCGGCACTCAACGTGGAGACGTTACCTAGTGGTCCAGATGCTCTTAAGTATTAAGTAGCGCTTCTACTACCTACTTAAGCTTTTAGTAGAATGGTAAGCACCTTAAGTTCAAACTGTTAGTAGAATGGTAAGCGCCTTAAGTTATGTTTGAGTTCAGTATATTGAACTTTACTAAACTCGGATAAAGGTTTTTTTTTTTTTTAAATAACCCCTATAAATATTTTTATAGGGCTCGAACCTTGCTCTCAACATTGTGAGTGCAATGGCTCTTCTATTAGGCTATAAACCCATTGGTGAACTTGGATAAAACTTTTAAACCATGCAGTTTAATAGCTTTTACGATCATTATACTACTAAACTACACGGTTTAATAATTTTTCTGAACTTTAATAAAGTCCATGATGCTAATTTGTTTTAAGATCTTAGATTTTATTAAAATCTAGAAAAAATTTTAAACCATATAATTTAATAGTGTAATGTCATTACTTTCTCAAACTTTAATAAAGTTTAGCATTATATATTAGAATATTTATAGTATATAAATATATATGTGTACGTAAAAATTCTTTCTATCATGAGTCCGCACAAAGTACAAATTCGGCATTTTACAATTACTAATATATTTTTAATTATTATTTGTTTAGTTAGTTATAATATTTTATGGTGTTAATTCAAATCTGTAGTTTAAAAAATACAAACATCCACGTTCGAAAAGGGTAAAACTTCATTATTTTAAAAGTACAAAATGAAAATATTATTTGGAAAGTGTAGCAATATTATTTTAAATCTTTTTCTAACAATTGCAATTGATTTAAAAAAGAATAGTGTTATTAATTAAGTGTGAATCATATTACCAGCAATGACATAAATACGAAATTTGATAACATAAATACTGGAATCACGTGGAGTGATTGAAAGATATTGTATTTATTTAATAATTAATATAAAATGATATCAAATCTGAATGAATCAAAGCTCCCCCGTTATTCTCACAATCGAACCATAGACGTTAATCCGCTTTCCACTAATCTACAATTAAACATCAGTTGTTGATCCATCGTCTACTTCCACATACTTGTCACTGTCGGCTATTTGAATTTATATATTTATTATACATTAACAATTATTTCCCACAAACTAAAGGAATATATATTTTGACTTTAGATTACCACACCTAATTCTAGAGTCATATAATATGGTTATTGTCTACAAATTAAAGGAATAATATAAAATCATTTTCAGACGTGGGTGTCTTCATTTTGTTTAATACAGACAATCTCTTAAGTTGTATGGTTTAAGAGAGTTAAAACTAACTCTCTTAATCTTCATAGTTTAAAAGTGTGTCCATATTAAAAAAAAATGAAGGTGCTCCCACTAAAGAAGATCTCACTCTCTCTCTCTCTCTATATATATATATATTCAAAATGTTCTATTTTAAGATTCTGAACTTTGTTAAAGTTCGGAAAGTTATTAAACCATATGATTTAATAACATAATCATTATAATATTAAACTATATGGTTTAATAGATTTTTAGGCCTTTAACAAAGTCCAAGATTTTGGACCTGATCTATAATATATCAGTCATTCATTCTCGTAGGCTTCATGCAGATTTGGGACTTCACAATATTGTGGATGATTTAATAATGCAGTGAAAGGCTTTTACACCATTATGAAGTCTCAAATTCGCAAAAATTCTTGTGGGTGCCTGCAATTGAGAATTTTCATCTTTATATATAGTCATTCTCTCCTGCGGATGCGAGAATGAATTTTCATTTAGATTTGACGTTTCACAACATTGTGAAATGCTTTTACACCATTATGATGGCTCAAATTCTTTATATGTTATATGATAAAATACACAGTATTGTATTAGAATACACAGTATTTTTGTCTTTTACTTTGTACTTTATTTTAATATAGTAACATATTCACTTATATATATATATATATATATTACAACAACTAATACTAGAATAACCTAAAACTATTGTTACCTACAAATTAAAGGAACATAAACGTCGGATCAAAGAATTTATTGTATATATATATATCTTCTATTATCTTTTGATTTACAAATTACTGTAGCCATAATGAGAGCTATTGAAAATTGTTTCTGAAAGCAACCACATTTTGGCAGTACTGGCCACATTTTCCAAATTAAATTAATAATATTATGAAAGAAAACACTATTATTGCTAATAGTTTATCTAGAAATTCTCTACGCCCCAATCACCCAACTTGGCACTCTCGGCTACTTCATTCTCTATATATACATTACATGTGTATTGAATCAAACCAGAAACAAGAACTGGCAAAAACAACTTAATTACTTTGTAATTTTGATTCCAGAAGTAGATATCCTTTCTGATTTGACAATTATGGAAACTACCTGCGAAGGTTTTAGGACAATTTTAGTTGAATATCCTTTATGATTGTTATTTTAATATATTTATGATTAATTTTTCTAATATGATTTTTCAGGTAATAACAATTGGTCGGAGGGTGTCATCTTGCTGTGGCCTCTTCTCAATGTTGCTGATGATGACAATACGAATGACAATCTCGATCTTCTTGTTGTCCCTCAATACGGGAGAAATGCCAACCACACTGGTTAATTACACTGTTACTCTTTTGTGTTATGTTTAATTGAATAAAATGATGTGTACTATTACATGTCAATTATGTGATTGTCAGTTTGGTTCAATTCAACTGATAAGATCTTTTGAGATGTACAAAAGATTTTATTTGTTGATTTACCGGTATCGTGTTTTCTGAAAAGGAAATAAATATAAATACTGTTGCTTGTTAATGTGTTAACATTGATTGAATTAGTCTATCCCTTAATTATGCTTTCTCTTGAATATTTTTCTAAAACAAACTCCACATAATGGTTGACTAATTCTTGCAGCTAGCAAGTGATCTTGGAACATAATTTATAAAAATACACATATAAATTTATAATTTCTACCTCTAAAATAGTCATGCTGTTTAGTAGGCTTAGGCACATGAACATGATCTTCAGCCATAATCACTGTTAATTTGTTGATTATTATTTTAAATAATGTGAAAACTTCTCATCATAAGTAGATCTATTAATTAATGGATTGAAACATTAAATAAATTCAATTTAAAAATAAAATCTTCAATTTTAAACTGTTATTGCCCGCAAATTATAGGAATATATTTATCGAGTCAAAGATTATATATCTTCAATTTTCTTTTAATTTACAAACTACTGTAGCCATTGAAATTAAAATACCAAAATTTCGAAATTAAAATAATAACAATTTGAAAGAAAAGACTATTTTTGCAATTAGATAATCTTGTAGTTACCTACTTCCCAATCACCCAGCTTGGCAATCTCGGCTACATAATTCTCTACATATACATTGCATGTATGTCATATCAAACCAGAAGCAAGAACTCGCAAAAGCAGCTTAAGTACTCTAAATTTTGATTCCGGAAGCCGATATCTTTTCTGATTTGAAGATTATCTAAGGATTAAGATCATCTTCTTATCTTAGCTCTCCTGAGTTTTTAATAATTTGATACCCCGTGTCATTTAATAATAGTGGATGGATATGATCTAACTCCTTTTATTTATTTATTTATTAATCACCAATCAATGCGTGAATTTCTGCTCATGAAAAGTCAGATCAATAGAGGATCCTAATCCATTGTAGAAACTACTCGAACAAGTTTTTAAGCCTACATCAGTGGAATATTATTTTCTAATTCTTATCTTAATATATGTATTTATGATTAAGTTTTCTAATATATGTTTTTCATGTAAAAATGATTGGTGGAAGAGGATCGTCCTACTATTTTCTCTTCTTAGTACTACTGATAATGACAATCTCTAATGAAACCCCGACCATACATCTTAATTGCAATGTTACTCTTTTATGTTATGTTTAATTAAAGAAAGGGAGACTGCCAATTTTTCTCTTACCAAAATTAATATATAGCATTTATCCGCCTACTCTTTTATAATAGTTAATAATCTCCCTAGCAGCAAAATTTTATTGTATTACCCTTATTTAAAATAAACTTTGATTCATATTTATTATAAATTAAATAAATCTTATGAATAGAAATTAAAGAAAAAAATTTAATTATTGAAAATAAGAAATATATGTTTTGAAGTAAATAAAAACTAATATTATGATATTTTTCTTGTACTGCTTATTATTTTATATATTTATTGTTAATTATATACTTGTTATAAGAAAAAATCTTAAAAATAAAAAAAATTACAAGAAAAATATCATATTATTAATTTTTTTATTCACGTTGAAATATATGTTTCTTATTTGTATTATATAAATTTTTTTTCAATTTCAATTTATATGATTTATTTAATTTATTATAAATATGAATAAAAATATATTTTAAAATGAGAGTAATATCTGTAAAATTATGGTGTTGAAAGAGTTATTTACTATTGTGAAAACACTAGGGCGTAAATAGTATATATTCATTTCAATAGGAGAGAAATTGACAATCTGATTCTCCCATGACTTATGGATACCATAATTTGTTATTCATTAAACGATAACTTGGCTATATATATATATATATATTTCGTTTAATTTGCTGGGAATAATAGGTTATCGGCAATAGATATAATATTTATATAAAACAGATTAATTGTCTATAGCTCAAGATCATGGATGAGATAGCATTCGTTGGAAAAATATGCTCTTTAAAGCACATTTATATATTTATTGTAATAAATATATTTCTGATTAATAAAATATATGAGGTATTTTATACATGTATCTTTATTGCATTAATATTTTGAGTAAAGTCCATTTAATCATATTATATATATTTATACGATCACTATGTAGATTTGCGGAAGAAATAAATACAAGTTATCTTATGGTTAAATAAATTAAGTTCATGAGTTAATAAATAAAGTTGGACACTTTATTTTGGTATAGACTCGTAATAAATTCATTGAGTGATTTGTTTTACTCATATATGAATTTATTGATGTAATATGACTACATTAAACTGGATCACATATGAGATTTAATTAACCTAATAATAATCATCGGACTTATTAAATCTCATGGACATTGATTTCATCGTAATCTTAATCTTGAGTTAGTTATAATTTCATGATTGTAGTTGTTATTTTATTTGAGTTACCAATGGGCACAACATATATATGTAGTCAAGATTACCCGGTATCTTGGTGGGAGCAATTACAAGTATTGAAATTATAAATTAACAATCTGGAATCTTTACAACACATCTCTTGATGGTTTTTTAGTACTTGATCATAGAATTCTTTGGCCAGAGTGTGTCAACATAAATATGTATGTTGAAAATGATCATTAGAGAAAACCAGTAAGTATCAAGGAATAAGATGTAATTAAATTGATTGAACAATTGAGATATCAATTTAAATTAATGATGTGGTACAGAGGATTGTGCAGTAAAGAAATCAATGTGACTTGGGTAACTTATTATTTGAGCATACAATTATGGAGGTCAGTTTCAATCTTATAGTGGAGTAGAATTGAAATTAAATAATAATATTTGTTCAATTACAAATTTAATTATTATAGCCACTATTTTATGTTCCCAAATGATCCCTGGGTTAGCTCATTTAATTGACAACACCATCACTGGACCCAAAACCAATAAAACTGGCGTATTAGGTAAAAATCATAATTATAATATTTGTTAAGGCCTAGTATGTTATATTCAAGTGTAAAAGGGGCATGATATTTTATAAGGTGGTCCCTAGTTATTACACATTCTCTCCACTTTTACGTAAGTGCAGAGATAATATTTAATTCAAATATTTAAATTAAAAGAGGAATCCTATTTTAAATAAGAATCCTAATCCTAATATATTAGGGTTATTCATAAGATATTATAAAAGAGGTACTTTTCTCTTAAAAGAAGTGAGAATATAAAATTCTAAGGTTTTCGAGAAAAATAAAGAAGACATCTAAGAGACGCTAGTTGCGACCAGATTCTGATCGGGAGTGGTGAGACAGACGCCACACATCTAGTATTGATTGATCTTGAGTCATAGACCGGAAGATCGTTTGGAGACGGATCTACAACTCTCAATTATTTGTCTTCTCAGATCATCAAAGGTACAAATTTCTAGATTACTTAATTCCTATATGTTATATGAGATCGGTCCTAAAAATATTTTAATTGAAAAATTAAGAAAAACCTGATTTTATTCCTGCAAGCACATATCACTATTCACGATCAGCATCAAAATCAGCAAGATTACAATCATAAATTAAAATGCTACTTAATTTGTTCATTCAGATTTACTATCCTTTATATTAATTATTAAGCAAACAGTCAAATAAAATCTCTTTCAATATTGCTTTACGAGATTCTCTCGTATTAGATGTTGTAATCCAAATTCAATATCATAAAATTTTATGTTACTAAGTTTCAGTACTTGTGATATTGCGATTAGTAAAATACCATCAAACCCCAATAAATTAATCAATTATTAGTTTAGGAAGATATTGCTTATTTTGGAAAATATGATCAGATTTACAGTATTAATTTTACCTTAATTTTATATTTATTTTGTTTTAGTTGAATATGAGATAGTTGTCTTACATTAGTAGTAACAAGATTATTGTAAAAAATTATTTTTTGATATTAAAGATTATTCTAAAAATCCTTGCAAATAAATACTCAAAGCGGTACTAATTAATAATAAATGACAATACTCATTAAAATTTCTTTTCGCATTACAAAACGCTACATATGTGGTCTAAATCAAAATCAATTTTAAGAAGAAACAAGCAACGCTAAGAATATATTTTTTGAAAGCCACATTGACATTTTATATGGATTTGGATCGAAATTAGACAATTATTAATTCATATAGTATATGGTTCCCTATTGGAAAATATGATATTTTTTTAAAATTATTATCTTACAAATTTATCAAATTATTTATATAGCACGTTGTTTCTAAGTTAGGACACCGAAAATGATAATTAATTGAGATTACCAATTTATTAAGGTTCTACTCAATATATTTCACCCGACCGACTGAGCTATCCCTCAAAGATATCTAAAATATTTTGGTTAATTTTAAAACTATAACGCAAATAAGTTTAACCAATTATTTTTCTTAAATATAAATTGTCGTTTAGAGATTGGCAGCTAGAGATATGTCCACCCTAATATCTGCACAATGGCAATGCTACACCCAGAATAGCAATTTGCTTCATTGATTGCATCTTCCATACACCCATTGTGTTTTTCATGCTGGAAAGAAGCGTTAACCCACGGGACCAAATTAAGCTTTAAAAGCTTGATTAATTTGGATCAAACTAAGCTGTAAAGAACAAGAAAATTGATTAATTAAGTTACTCTGTTCCTAATAATGTATGAGGAAGAAGATGTAGTTGGACGCCAAGACGATGAAATACTAGATTTTGATTAATGAAGGAGAATTTGAGAACTGCAAAGAGGAAAGATTTCAACTAAACAGAAATCTGCAGCAAAGTGGATGATAGAAAAATAACTTAAGGAATAAGAGTATTCTTTGTATGGGCCATCACGTAGTGGAAGACATTATTGGAAAGAGTAAATGCAATCCACAGATTTCAATTTTCATATAGCTCCAAATGACATAATTGATTTCATGTGTGAAATAAATGCCATTGGTGGAAACTAATTTTTATGAAACAAATACTGAAATATTCAAGCAAAAATTAAGGAAAAAATATAAAATCGGGTGTTATTAAAAACAAAGTGGGGTGAGATTATTTGGAACAATTAACCTATTCATTATTATGCCCATTTCATGAATAGACTCACTACTGAAATTTAAATATTTTAATTTTTATTCTATGAACCTACCTATATACCAAATATAGTTTTACTAAGCAAAATTATTATTAAATCGAATTTAAGTGAACCCGCCATTTTGGTCTCTTCTTCTTCATCATTCTTTTTTTTTTTTTTTTTGGTATTTTTTGTTCTTTCATTTACAGTCATGAATGACTATAAATAAACAAAGATGAGAATAGCCACTGGCAATTTGTATTTTTGCAGCTATAATGGTATTGAAAGTATTTTAAATCTATTGCAATGCAATGACTTGATAAAAATAAAGCACTAGTTATCAATCAAACAAGGCTTCATAGATGTGAAAGAAAATATGTTATCAGAAGCACCAATGCAAATCTATTGCTTCACATGATTACACAATGCAAATTTATAATTTCAACCTTTAAAATAGTCATGCTGTTTAGTAGGCTTAGGCTTATCAACATGATCTTCAGCCATAATCACTATTAATTTGTTAATTATTTTTTTAAATAATGCGGAGTTACAAAATTTTGTCTCTGAATGCGTGGTTAAAAACCTCTCATCTTATATATGATTACATCAAGATTATTATTTCCTAACAATTATGTAGAAGATCAATTAATTAATGGGTTAAAACATCAAAATAACTTCAATTTAAAATAAAAATATTAATTTTAAACTGTTATTGCCCGCAAAATAAATGAATATATTTATCAAATTGAAGATTATATATCTTTAACTTTCTCATACTCTCTAAGAGCGGACTTGAGGTGCTCTCTTTCTCTGAACTTTCTCGTAGAGAACTCTCAGCACCCTTCAAAGAGAGCTAAATTTGTTAAGCTCTTTCAATCTACATTTTTGGGATGCTAAGGAATAAAGAAAGTCTTGCTATTTACAAGCAAAGCTTCACCAACCATGTAACAAAAGTCTTCAATAATTTAGCAAGTTTTCTTCATTCGTTACCTAACTCTACATTTTTTCTTCATTTGCTTTATCAATTCAATTTGTATTTGATTTGATAACATAGGTGGCACACCTTTGTAGACAATTCAACATCATGTGCATTTCGTTTTTTAATTATTTTATTGTGAAATACTTATCTCAATCAGTAAGGAAAAAAAGTTTTAATCACGAGCCCTAATATCGAAAAGAAACGAATTAGGGTTTAATGTTGGATGACTTGCATAACTGAGTGTAAAGAAAATTCTTAGTTTATTTTTTCACAACAGTAATTTCCTTTAAGGATAATTTAGGAATATAATTTTTATTAAAAGAATGGATGTAGAAAGTATTTTTATCTATCATCAAATAACATCACCCAAACAAAACTACGAAAGGCATAGAGGTCATTCGCTATATGATTATTCTCCAGGAAAGAAACTCTTAACAAACTAGAACTAATTGATTACTAATTTGAAAACAATAAGCAAGGATGTGAAATGTGATAAGTTTTGATAAGTTGCTGAAATCATTGTCAAAAAAATTTCCATTGATTAATTATTACCCTTATAAGAATAGGATGATAAAAATTGCAGAATTGGGCAACGACATATGACAATACCGTCATAAGCCAAGATCAAAATTCAATAATTGATTAATTTGCATCACATTATTGATTACACAATGTAAATTTATAATTTCAACCTCTAAAATAGTTTTGCTGTTTCTTAGGCTTTGGCATATGAACATGATCTTCAGCCATAAATCACTTTCAATTTGTTAATTATTTTGTTAAATAACGCGAAGTTACAAAATTTGTCTCTGAATGTGGGGTTAAAAACCGATCATCTTATCAATCATGAAGGAAAAGAGCAGTTTTAATCATGAGCCGTAATATGGATAAGAAACGAATTAGGGTTTAATGTGGGATGACTTCCGCAAAAGAGTGTAAAGAAAATTGTTATTTTATTTTTTCACAAAAGTAATTTCCTGTAAGGATAATTTAGGAATATAATTTTTATTAAAAGAATGGATGTAGAAAGTATTTTTATGCTATCATCAAATAACATCACCCAATCAAAACTACAAAAGGCATAGAGGTCATTCGCTATATGATTATTCTCCAGGAAAGAAACTCTTAACAAACTAGAACTAAATGATTACTAATTTGAAAACAATAAGCAAGGATGTGAAATGTGATAAGTTTCGATAAGTTGATGAAATCATTGTCAAATAAATTTCCATTTATTAATTATTACCGTTATCAGAATAGGATGATAAAAATTGCAGAATTGGGCAACGACATAGGACAATACCGTCATAAGCCAAGATCAAAATTCAATAATTGATTAATTTGTAACATTATTGATTACACAATGTAAATTTATAATTTCAACCTCTAAATTAGTCTTGCTGTTTCTTAGGCTTAGGCATGTCAACATGATCTTCAGCCATAAATCACTTTTAATTTGTTAATTATTTTTTAAAATAACGCGAAGTTACAAAATTTTTCTCTGAATATGGGTTAAAAACCGATCATCTTATCGACCATGAAGGAAAAAAAACAGTTTTAATCATGAGCCGTAATATGGATAAGAAACGAATTAGGGTTTATTGTTGGATAACTTCCGTAAGCGAGTGTAAAGAAAATTGTTATTTTATTTTTTGACAACAGTAATTTCCTGCAAGGATAATTTAGGAATGTAATTTTATTAAAAGAATGGATGTGGAAAGTATTTTTATGCTATCATCAAATAACATCACCCAAACAAAACTACAAAAGACATAGAGGTCATTCTCTATATAATTATTCTCCAAGAAAGAAACTCTAATAAACTAGAACTAATTGATTACTAATATGAAAACCATAAGCAAGGATGTGAAATGTGATAAGTTTTAATAATTTGCTGAAACCACTGTCAAATAAATTTCCATTGATTAATTATTACCGTTATTAGAATAAGATGGTAAAAATTGCAGAATTGGGCAACTACATATGACAATTACCTACTCCCCAATCTCCCACCTTGGCATTCTCGGCCACATAATTCTCTACACATACATTGCATGTATATTATATCAAACTAGAAGCGAGGGCTCGGAAAAGCAAACTAATTACTTCTAAATTTTGATTCAAGAAGCTGATATTTTTCTGATTTATAGATTATGGAAGGAATTAAGATCCTATTCTTACCTGAGCTTTCCTGAAATTTTACTAATCTTATGGCATGTGTCATTTAATAACAGTGGATGGGTATAATCTAACTTCTTTACTCTACACACTCTCTACATTTCCAAAATTGACCCCAATTAAAGATTTACACTTCTGTTTTTTATTTTTATTCCTTTCTGCAAATTGTTTCTACATCCGAACCGCTTCTCATCTCGTTTGTTGTTGCTCTCACTTTTCCTTCATCTCAACAATACATTTAAGTTGTTCTCTTTCCAATCTCCATAAGTCTATGCATATTAATAAGCAGAATGAGACTTAAATTAAAAAAAAAATGATATAATTAGATTATTTATGATTATTGTGATGATAATATTTTGTGATAAAACAATTTCTTTTAAACTTTGTTTGGGAAATAAAAAGCACACCTACTCGAGGTCGAGCCAGCTAAGACAGAAGCACTAACACTCAATATAAAGGCACTCATGCTCGAAATTAAGCCAGCCAAAAGTAGAAACTCACATTCTACTCGGGCCTAGGCTAAGGAAGAGCAGGAATATCACTGTTGGTCAAGCGAGCTCTCATCATGTTATAGCTGGCACCAAGAGCAGGAATAAACCAGTCCGCGTGTAGACTCGAGTGTGGCAGCCTGAGCCCACAGTAAGAATCGGTTAGACGATTCTCTCCAAAAATGGGGGTGTCAATCCCACACATGATAAATTCTCATCGTGATGGCCAAACAACCGTCCCATAATAGACGGGATCGTGGAAAGTTGAGAACGTATGCTATGGGAATAATAGCTAGGAACAGAAGACCTAGATAAATACCTCAGAAAAAGGAAAACAATAGGTTGGATTTTCTGACAGAAAAGAATCAGAAAAAAGATTGAGAATAAATAGCAAAGAAAAAGGGAGTTAGTCTCTATCTTATGTTTTCTCCTTCTTTCTTTCTTTAAAGAGAATTTTCCAAGAGTTAGCTCGATTACTGACTTGGCGATCTCTGACATTTTTCTGTGAATATAGGCTAAAAGACGTACTCCACTTCCGTGATCAAAGAGACTCGAGTGTCAGCTGAAGAACCTACTCGAGGTAGAAGCGACCAGAAATCAGCATCAACATTTTGGCAGCGTCTATAGGGAGCAAACAAAAAAGCTAGGTTCTATTATTAGCAGGACAAGCAATATGACAATGGGAGGTGGCAGTCCGAGAGGAGCAAGTCTTGCAGAGTTGATGATTTTAAGGGAGGCGGCCAACGAGGCCCAGGATAGAGCGGTGCAAGATAGGATAGACTGGATAGAAAAATAGATGGAGACATTGACGTCAATTCTTCAAGAACTTAAAGACGGACAGAGGAGAGCAAGCTGTGACGTTCCTGAATCCAGTTGTAATACTGTCCTTGTTGGGCAAGATGTGGGAATTGGAGCCCAAGGGCAGAGGATGTATAGCACAGCTGGAAGAGTGGATATAAGCCTGAAGGAGAGGGAGTTAAGATAGCATCTGTGGGATACAGAGTAAGAGCCTGTGTAAATTGCAGCACAGAACCCTTCTCGTGTTGAAGAATTAGAGGGAGAGTTCTGAAGATTGGCCCAGACCATTGACAAAATCCGGGGGCATGAGAAAGCCCTGAGGTGGAAGATCATGCTAGATAATGAGTCCCTACTTTTAGTGGAGATCAAGAGTTTTACAATCCCTAGAGATTTTCATTTCCTCAACTTGAAATTTTCAGTGAAGAGGAATTCGCTGGTGTATATTGAGCGCTTTAACGACATAATCGATGGACAAGGCCTGATGGCAATGCAGAGATGCAGAGCCTTCCCGCTCACCATGGAAGGGCGAGCACGAGAGTGGTACCGCAAACTGCCACGAGAAAGCATCCAAAGCTTCGAGCAAATGTGCATAGAATTTGTAGAGAAGTTCCATAGGGTAGTAACTCTTGAAGATGATATGATAGGGGGAGTCCCTTTGGGAGTTTGTCAAAAGGTACCATCGAGCGGTCCTTGATCTTTCGGTTTTCAATCACTTGTAGGCATTGAAAGGACTAAAAGAAGGGTTCAAAATGGGAAGGCCATGGTACAATCTGCGTAATCCCCTAGTTCGCTCATATTCTGATGCATATGAGCAGATGAGGAAGGACATTATAATTGAAGAGGAGAAAGTAGAGAAGTTGAGAAGTGAACAGATTGACGGAATGAGAGGTAAGGAGAGAGGAGCCTATAAAGGAAGAGGGTTAATTGGCCAGCCCAAGGGTTGACGTTTGCCAGAGGAGCTGGAATACGAGCTGCTCCTTACCACTATTTCCAGATAATGTCCCAGCCTCGAATTGGTCACGTTCCGTTCTATAGATCACGTTCAGTTCATAACATTGCTATGAATTGGCACTCATGAAACCATGACAAAGTTGCCTGCCTGCCACCCCTACCCAAGTTCAACTTTTCTAAAGACAGAACCATGTATATGATCGACCGGAGCCCCACCTATAGGCAGTACACTCCTCTAAAAGTATCGCTAGAGGAGATATTTCATGTTATAAAAGAATAAGATCTGCTATGTCCTCCACCACCTATATTCAAACTGATAAATAAGAGAGACAGAAGCAGATCCTATAAATTCCACAATTATTATAGCCATTCAACATCTCAGTGCTGTGATTTAAAAAACTAGGTGGAGAATTTGGTGAGAAATCGGTACCTAAATGAGTTCATTGATGGGGGACAGCTGGTGGTGGATCAGCAACATGTTGAAGATGATAAGATTTGTGGTATGAATTGGGAACGGCCTATTGTGAGAGTGATAACAGGAGGGCCGATGATGACCGGAGATTCAAACAGAGCCAGAAAAACTATAGTAGATGTGCATCTACTAATGATGAAGTTCTACTGAATATGCCAGCAGCAAAAAGTGCATGTGCCTATCATATGGATGAAGCAAGACAAGAAAAGGATTCTGTATCCCTATAAAGATGCCCTAGTCATAAAGGCCAATGTTACAAATAGGGAGTTCAGCAGAATTTTGGTGGATTTAGGAACCTCGGTGGACATACTCTTCTAGTCCACACTCGATGAGATGGGAATTACAGATGTAAGACTCGAGCATACAAATACCTATCTAAAAGGGTTTAGTGGAGGAAGGTTGACTCCCTTGGGGATCGTGAATCTATCAGTTACCATAGGTCTGAGACCCTTCGAGAAGAATATAATGCTGGACTTCGTGGTAATGGACGAAGTAAGCCCTTTCCAGATGATATTGGAAAGGTCATTCATACGAATCAGTCATTCGGTAATATCGACATATTACTTGGCATTGAAATATTAAATGAATGGCGTGGTGGGGGTTGTAAAAAGAGATCAAACAATCGCGAGAAGTTGCTATGCAATAGCGGCTAAACAGGCAATGCAAGTGACGTCGTTAGATGTTAGGATGGATTCCAAGAAGGAAAGACAAGAGCTTGTCGAGGAACTGGAGGAGGTCTTAATAAGACCAGATGACCAAGAGAAGAAAGTAAAGATAGGCTCGAGTATAAGTAAGGAAGTGAGGAAGAGTATGATCGAGTGCTTACGAGCACAAGTGGATGTGTTTGCCTGGTTCCATGATGACATGCCGGGGATTGATCTAAGGGTGGCATGCCATAAGTTAGCGGTGAGTAAAGAAGTGACGTCAGTAAGGCAGAAGAGGAGATGCTTCAACTAGGAAAGATATGACATCATGAATAGCATGGTGGAGAAGTTATTAATAGTGAGATTCATAAGGGAAGCTAATTACCCCGAGTGGATCTCAAACGTGGTCTTGGTCAAGAAGGCAAATGGCAAGTAGAGGATGTGTGTAGACTTTACAGACTTGAACAAAGCTTGTCCCAAAGACAGCTTCCCACTGCTAAAAGTAGACTAGTTGGTTGACTCCACAATCGGACACAGCCTATTTAGCTTTATGGATGCATTATCTGGCTACAACAAAATCCCCATGTTTAGGAAAGATGAAGAATACACAGCATTTGTGACAAATTAAGACTTATTCTGCTATAAGGTCATGCCCTTTGGCCTAAAGAATGCAGGAGCTATGTATCAGAGGTTGGTGAATAAGAATTTTAAACCTTTGATTAGACGAACAATGGAGGTCTATGTGGACTACATGATCACCAAGTCTAAGGATTTAGATGAGGATATCAAGCATTTAGAAGAGACTTTCACACTCCTGAGAGAATATCGAATGAAGCTCAATCCAGAGAAGTGTGTTTATAGAGTAGGCTCTGGAAAGTTTTTGGGCTTTATGGATGGCCACAGGGGAATTGAGGTCAATCCCAAGAAAATAAGGGTAGTTGTAAAATTTTAAAAGAAATACAGAGTTTTATGGAAAAATTAGTAGCCTTGAATAGGTTCACCTTTCAGGCAACAGAAAAGTGCTATGTCTTCTTTCAGGAGGTCAAAAAATCGAAGAAGATAAAATGGATGCCAGAGTGTGAGGTGGCTTCTCAACAATTGAAGGATTATCTGCTAAACGCCCCACTGTTGTCAATGCTGTGAGCAGAAGAAGTGTTGTACTTGTATTTGGTTGTGTTACAGTGGACTACGAGCTCGGTCTTAATAAAGGAACAGTCAGGGGTTCAACACCTGGTGTACTACACGATATCCATAAGTGGAGAAATGGGCACTTACCTTGGTAACAGCTGCTCGAAAGTTGACGCCCTATTTTCAAGCTCATTCAATAGTGGTGCTGATAAACCAACCACTTAGACAAATCCTGCACAAGCCTAAGACCTCTGTTGAGTAGTGAAGTGGTCGATAGAGCTCAGCAAGTTTGACATAAGTTACCAACCCCAAACATCAATTAAAGCACAGGCCTTAGCGGATTTTGTAGCCGAATGCATAAAAGCGGATAAGGGTGCAGATAATGAACAAGTAGTAAGAGAACATGTTCCAAGAAAGGTCTGGGTTATTACAGTAGACAGATTATGCAGAGACCAAGAAGTAGGAGCATGAGTGATATTACTTAACCCTGAGGGTGTGAAAACTCCATATGTAGTTAAACTCGAGTTCAAAGCTATCAATAATCAAGCTGAGTATGAGGCCTTCATTGCGGATTTAAGACTTGCGCTAACAGTGAAGGCAGAAGAAATGAAGGTTCGAATAGATTCTCAATTAGTAGGAAACCACCTCAATGATAGCTTCTGGGATTAATAATTTCACATCTGGATCCGTATCCGGATTCGAAAAATATATGTAGTTTTGGATGTGCTAATATTCGCACGGATTACGGGCGGATATACCGGATATCCTGATCCGCAAATATTAAATTTTAATAATTTAAAATTTTATATAATGATATCAAATAAAATACAATCATAAATTTACAACTAATAATTTAACATGAAGAACATACAATAACATTATAAATTCACAATTAAAAATATCACAACATAAATTATACATAAAAATAAAATAAATTCAACAATTTATCTAATAATACCAAATAAAATCTAATCATAAATTCATAACTCAATAATTAACAATTCAACATGAGTAACATACAATAACATCTTATATCATAATCCATAATTAAAGATACCACAACATAAATTAAACATAGAAAATAATATAAATTTACAATTTATCTAATAATATCAAATAAAATCCAATTATAAATTTATAATTTAATAATTAATAATTCAAAAATTAACAATTCATCAATCATAACATACAATAATATCATAAATTCACACTTTTAGAATTTTCAGCTTATATATATTTTATATTGAAATTAAATTAAATTAATATTTAAATAAAAAATGCGGATCCGGATATCCGCATTTTCAGCTGCAAGTGCATTCGGATCCGGATTTGGATCCACATGGATCCTAAGAATTAGGATCCGGATCCTCCGGATCTTTGCTGATCTGGGTTGGATCTAAATTTTCCTACCATCCTTATTGATGGGGTACTATACGGACAATTATACACCTTGCTGCTGCTACGTTGCTTGAATGAGGAGGAAGCAGACTATGTGCTCAGAGAGGTACATGAAGGGATTTGGAGAAACTAATCTAGGGCAAGGTCTTTAGCTTTTAAAGTCCTGAGGCAAGTTATTTCTGGCCTAGAATGCACCAAGACACACAAGAGAAGACCAGGAGTTGTAAAAGTCACTAGGGCTTTGCCAATTTTTCCTAACTCAACCATCAGATAACCTTACAGTAATGAACTTGCCATGGCCAATTGCCTAATAGGGAATTGATCTAATCAGACTCCTACCAAAAGGACAAGAATCCACAACACACACAGTGGTCGCGATTGATTATTTTAAGAAGTGGATTGAGGTGGAGGTTTTAAGCAAAATAACAGAGAGCAAAATAACTAAATTCATCTGGAGAAATGTAATACGGAGATATAGAATCCCCCCATGCTCTTGTAACGGATCATGGAAAGCAGTTTGACAACAGTAAGTTCAGAGAATTCTGCACAAATATAAGAATAAAGTTGAAGTTCTGCTCACCGTCACATCCACAGGTAAATGGGCAAGTGGATGTGACAAACAAAGCCATAAAACGACTTCTAAAAATAGGTTAGGAGAGCAGAAGGGAGTGTAGGTTGATGAGTTACGTGGTGTATTATGGGCTTATAGAACCACACATAAGACCGCTACGAGGGAAACACCATTTGCCTTAGCATTTGGGCATAAAGCAGTGATCCCAGCAGAGATAGGCGTGGGCATTCATCTGTCAGAGCATTTTAATGAGGATCAGAACAACGAGTAGATTTGTGAAAATTTGGACTTATTGGAAGAAATGAGGAAAAGGTAGTTATAAATGATAGCAGACTACCAACGCAGAAAGTGGCCCGCTATTACAACCAAAATGGTCATCGATTTAAAGTTGGGGACTGGGTGCTTAGAACGGTTAACTAGAGCACTAAATATTCTAATTAAGGGGTGCTAGGCCCAAATTGGGAAGGTCCTTACAGGGTCTCGTAGGTGGCAGATTCGAGGGCATACAGGTTAGCTTACCTCTATGGACAAGTAGTCAGGAGGCCATGGAATGCAAAACATTTGAAAGAGTATTTCTAGTAAGTTTCCTTGTAAATCAATGTTAACGTATTTAGCTTTTTCTAATTTAGATTATGTAATATATTGTTCATGAGTAAAAGCAAGGACAAATGCTTCTAGAATTGATTCAATTCGAGCAAGTCAAACTCTAAAAATTGTTAAGGCCAAAAGTCTCAAATCCTTCTCGAGGCGAGAGAACGAGCTAAGTGAAGCCAGAATAGGCTTCAGTAAATTAAGTTCCCAAAGTAAGCTAAGGCTAAAAGTCTAAAAGAATGCTCGATGTGCGACAAAGAGCTAAATAATGCCAGAATTAGCTCGAGCCAAGCAAAGCCAGAGTTGGCTCGAGCAAAGTAAGCTCCAAAATTAAACTAAGGCTAGGGTTCTCAAAGCCTGCTCAAGGCGAGACAAAGAGCCAAGGAAGCTAGAATTGGCTCGAGCAAAGTAAGCTGCCAAAGTAAGCTAAGGCTAGAGGTCTCAAAGCCTGCTTGAGGCTTGAAAAAGAGCCAAGCAAAGCCAGCATTGGCTTGAGCAAAGTAAGCTAAAGCCAGAAGTCTCAAAGCCTGCTCGAGGTGAGACAAAGAGCCAATTGATCCAGAATTTGCTCGAGCAAAGTAAGCTCCCAAAGTAAGCCAAGGCTAGAAGTCTCAAAGCCTGATCGAGCCATGATAAAAAGCCAAGCGAAGCCAGAATTTGTTTGAGTAAAGTAAGCTCCTAAATTAAGCTAAGGCCAAAAGTCTCGAAGCCTCCTCGAGGTGAGACAAAGAGCTAAGCGAAGCCAGGATTGGCTCAAGCAAAGTAAGCTTCCAAAGTAACTAAAGGCCAAAAGTCTCAAACAGAGAGCCAAATGAAGCCAGAATTGGCTTAAACAAAGTAAGCTAAGGCCAGAAGTCTCCAAGCCTGATCGAGGCGACACAAAGAGCCAAGCAAAGCCAGAATTAACTCGAGCAAGTTAAACTTTGAAAGTTGTTAAGGCCAGAAGTCTAAAAGCCACCTATTCGTGTTAAGACGAGAAGTCAAAGTTAGTAAGATTTAATTCGAGCAGGTTACGTCCTTAGAAACAAGCAAGGTAAATATAACAAGTTAAAGTCTGAGAGTTTATTCAAAGAAGGACAAAACTTGAAAGTTGCTAAAAGCTTGTTCGGGCTCAGGAAATATAGAATAAATCAAGGGTCGTAAGAGGAAGGAAAAGTCAATTTTTTTTCTTTTTATTTAAAGCAATAAAAGCCAGAGTTTACAATGCTACTGCATAAAAAGCTACAATGAAAATTAAAGAGGTTGGATAGACTGATCAACAGCTTGATCAGTAAACTGAGTAGTCTGGTCCACACTGGACGCAGCTTGAGAACCTTCCTCGTTAGAGGGAGAAAGTTCTTCAGGTTCTACAGTAGCAGTCTCCACATTTAGAGTTGAATCTGTCTGCTGCTAGCTTCTAGTATCTTGTTTATTCATATAGGCATCCACACAAGCTTCGAGTTTATTCATGTCTAACTCTGGATATTCTTTACCCAAAACAGATATGATGCACGTATAGTAGAATGTTAGTCGATTGTTGTACTGATCAGTAAGCTGCTTGCCCATGGAGTCCAGTCTACTTTGGAGGCGTAAAGTTTCAGTTTTCATGGTATTCAAAAGCAACCTTACTATAGATAGCTACTTCTCTAGCTGAAATGCCTTTTAATCAGCCATGGCAGCACTCTCTTTTTCCTACTCTAGATTTTTTTTTGAAGCTTTGATTCTTAACTTTAAGTATCCTCTTATAATTAAGAACCCTTGACTTGAAAGTTGTGGAAGCAACAACAACTTGGCATATAGAATACTGGAAGGAGTCGGCCAGATCATTAAGGCTGAAGGTTTCCAACTCAGCAATAAAATTTTCCTGCATGTGCTTTGTAAACTCCTTGACATAAGGCACAGTAAAATCAGCTTATTATCTTAGACTCATTGACCTGGTCCTAACAGGAACAATAGCAGCAAAGTCCTTTGAATAAGCTTTATCGACCAAATTCCCACCCTTTGAATAAGGAGGAAGAATTTTTTAAGAGGAGAAGCGGTAAGGACGTCTATTGGCTTCTTCGGTGGAGTAGAAGAGCTGTTCGGACTGTCAACAGTACTGGAGTGCTTCTTCAGCCTGGCAAGGATATTGCTGCTCATCTTTTCTTCCTTAGACGCTAGGCCGAACTCGACCAGATTGTTGTGTGTTAGTAATTCTTTACACGAGCTAGCGTTGTCTAAAACAGTGTCCACATAAAGCTTTAGCTCCTCCCTGATCTTATACAAAATACTCTCAGAAACTGAAAAGACCATAAAATAATAATAAGAATGGGTGAGGGGAAGGACAAAACTAGAAAGCGTAATGAGCAGTAAATGACCTGGAATGCAAAAGCGAGAGGAAATTTGGGGAACTTCTCTTGATGTAAAAGCTGCTCACCCCCAATCACCCCTCAACGAAAAATAATTGACTTTTCCAATTACCATCAAATGTGGGGAGATTGGTGATGGATTTTTTGTCCTTTGAACTAAATGTGAAATAATATCAACCCACATCTTTTGAACTGTTTTTCAGTTGATACAAATTTTTTATTTCATCCATTACAAATTCACCCATATTACACCAACTCCACAAAATAAACAGACCAGATAAAACCATCCACTCGTTGGGATTTAACTAACCTGGTACTAGACGTAATCGAGAAAAAATTCGGACAAAATAAGGTTACAAAGGCAACCTGACACCCAATTTAAAACACTCGAGATATAGGGTAACATACCTTAAAGGAGGGCAGCTAGGAGTGCTATTCTTGTTGGGGAGGCGATGGTCAACAATTCAAAACTACAATATGTCTCCCTAAGTCTATCTAAATTCTACTAAGAGGTTTCACACCTCATATGATCAATGCCAAATGATTTAACCTCTGACCTATGACTACCCCTTTGTTTTTGTTTGGCCTGGACTCTTCAACGACTTCATCCTTGACAATATCATCAGCAATATTAGTAGTCTGACCAGGACTTGGGCTTCTTACCAGTCAGTAGGGGAATCATTATAAGAAGAGGATTGCTTTGGGGATATTCTTTTGGGTTTTTACGTTGTAGGCATTTTCCTAAAGACTAATGGCTTCCCCACAATACACTTCTATAATATCTAAGAAATTTGAATCGTGGTTCATAAAGATAGAAATCAAAGACCTAAAAAAAAAAAAAGATAATAAAGGCGGGAAGAAGAAGTCCGAGTGATTTATTCACGAGAACGATTTAGTGGGCGCTAATCGCAATAAGCTGTAATCGGGAAGAGGATTTCTTGTAGGCACCCGGAGGTAACTTTCGAGCAATGTGTGGAAGTAGAAAAGGGGAGAGACAAACTTAGGGATTTATAAAAGAGGTAAAAGAGTCATTCTAATTGATGGTACGTTACACAAAGGAACATGTCTGTTCAGCAAACCGCCTCTTTGAATTCTAACGAGTAGCTCGAAATAACACACGTCACCCATATTAAATACGAAATGACTGAAGAGACGGGTCATGAAAGGGCACCCCGAACCTGCTCGAATTGGTAATTTTTAGTTTTATCTCGTTACACTCTCAATACTATAAATTAGGGGACTAGTGTTTGGGAAATAAAGAGCACACCTGATTGAGGCCGAGCCAGCCAAGATAGGAGCACTGACCACCAATATAAAGACACTCCTGTTTGAAATTAAGCCAGCCAAAAATATAAACTCACATTCTGCCCAAGCCTAGGCTTAGGAAGAATAGGAACATCACTGTGGGCCAAGCGCACTCTCATCATGTTATAGCCAGCACCAAGAGTTGCAATAAACCAGTCCTTGACCAAACTTGAGTGTGGCACCCTGAGCCCATACTGAGAACCGATTAGACGACTCCCGCTAAAAATAAGGGTATAACTCCCACGCATGATCAATTCCCATCATGTTGGCCAAACAACTGTCCCAAAACAGATGGGAATGTAAGAAGTTGAGAATATGCGCTATGGGAATATTGGCGAGGAACAGAAGACCTATATAAATACCTCAGAAAAAGGAGAAAAATGGGTTGGATTTTCTGACAGAAAAGAATCAGAAAAAGAGAGAGAAAAAATAGTAAAGGAAAAAGGAGTTAGCCTTTATCTTGTGTTCTTTCCTTCTTTCTTTCTTTAAAGAGAATTTTCCAAGAGTTAGTCCGATTACTGACTTAGCATTGGAGGGTCTTCGCTGGAAAAACACCAGCGATGTCTTATATTTTTCTATGAACACAGGCTAGAGGGCATCCTCCACTTCCATGATCAAGAGACTCGAGTGTCAGCTGGAGAACCTGCTCGAGGTAGAAGTGACCAGAAATCAGCATCAACAAACTTCTATGTGCCAAAAGTTTCTGAATAATGTAAATTTTATTGAGAAACTAAATGAATTAAAACTAGAGTTTTGAGATTCTTTTATAACAAACTAAAATATCGCGAATTTACCAAAATAGGAAAACCCAAAATTTTATTCTATAATAAAATTATCCTATTTAAAATAAGAAATGAAAAATAACCGATTCCAAATCCAAGTTGTAGAAAAAAAAACATAAAAATTCTAGAAGAATTAGGAAAAACAGTATATTATATACCTAAAAGGGACACATGTAACTAAAGTTATGCTTCGACTATGCTCGCGATACATAACACCCTATATCTGGTGTTGTGCTACGAAAGTATTATTTCTTGTAGTTTGATACCACTTGTGCAAAAATACAGAATCAATACGCACCAAATATTCACAATAAATAAAGGACACAAGAGTTTTACGTAGTTCAGTGATAGACCTACGTCAACAAAGGCAAAAGAGAATAATTGCTTTACTAACAATTAATAAAATATAAATTTGAGTACTAGTACTAGAACCTCACTTTCTAAATACCTAAATACACCCACTACTCTCATACACTCTTGAAGGAAACAATTTTTCCAATACATACTTGCAGATGCTTAATTTTTCCGGACTCTCTCATAGAGAACTCTTAGCACTCTCCTAAAGAGAGCTAAATTTCTTAAGCTCTTTAATTCTACATTTTGGGGATGCTAAGGAATGAAGAAACTCTTGCTTTTTAGAAGCAAAGCTCCACCATCCATGCAACAAATGTCTTCAATAATTTGGGAAGTTTTCTTCAATCGGTGCCTAAATCGACATTTTTTTCTTCACTTGCTTTAGCAATTCAATTTGTATTTGAATTAATAACATAGGTGGCACACAATGTAGACAATTCAGCATCATGTGCATTTGTTTTGATTATTATTATATTGTGAAATACTCATCTCAATCAGGAAGGGAAAAAAAAAGCTTTAATCATGAGACTTATTTGGATAAGAAACGAATTAGGGTTTAATGATGGATGACTTCCTTAAGTGAGTGTAAAGAAAATTGTTATTTTATTTTTTTCAGCAGTAATTTCCTTAAGGATAATTTAGGAATATAATTTTTATTAAAATAATGGATGTAGAAAGTATTTTTATGGTATCATCAAATAACATCACCGAAACAAAACTACAAAAGACATGGAGGTCATTCTCTATATAATTATTCTCCAAGAATGAAACTCTAAAAAACTAGAACTAATTGATTACTAATTTGAAAACTATAAGCAAGGATGTGAAATGTGATAAGTTTTGATAAGTTGCTGAAACGACCGTCAAATAAATTCCCATTGATTAATGATTACTGTTATTAGAATAAGGTGATAAAAATTGCAGAATTGGGCAACTACATATGACTATACCGTCATAAGCCAAGATCAAAATTCAAAATTACATCAATTTGCATCACATTATTGATTACACAATGTAAATTTATAATTTTAACGTCTAAAATAGTCATGCTGTTTAGTAGGCTTAGACTAATCAACATGATCTTCAACCATAAATCACTATTAATTTGTTAATTATTTTGTCAAATAATGCGAAGTTTCAAAATTTTGTCTCTAAATGCGCGGTTAAAGACCGATCATCTTATATCAAGTTACAAAACATGATCTTCAGCCATCATGAGCATTATTTGTTAATAATTATGTAAAAGATATATTAATTAATGGATTGAAACATTAAATAATTTCAATTTAAAAAAAAATCAATTTTAAACAGTTATTGCCCCACAAATTAAAGCGAATATATTTATCGAATCAATTTTCTTTTAATTTACAAATTATTGAAGGCATTAAAAAATGTTCCTGGAAATACCAAAATTTCAAAATTAAAATAATAAGATTTTGAAAGAAAAGCCTCAATTTTTGCTGTTAGATTATCTTCAAATTACCTACTCCCCAATCACTCACCTTGGCATTCTCTGCTACAAAATTCTCTACATATACATCGCATGTATATTATATCAATCCAGAAGCAAGAACTCAAAAAACACCTGAATTACTTCGAAATTTTGATTCCGGAAGCCGATATATTTTCTAACTTGAATATTATGGAAGGATTGACATCCTCTCCTTACTTGATCTCTCCTGAGACTTTACTAATCTTATGCCATGTGTCATTTAATAATAGTGAATGGATATGATCTAACTTCTTTACTCTACACACCATTTATATTTCAAAAAAATGACTCAGTTTAAGGTTTACACTTCCCCCTTTTTTTTTCTTTCCTGCAAATTGTTTCTACATGTCAACCACTCTTGATCATCTCATTTATTGTTGCTCTCACTTTTTCTTCATCTCAACATTATATTTAAGTTGTTCACTTTCCAATCTCCACGAGATCATGCATATTAACAAGGAGAATGAAGCTTAAATTTTAATCAAAATGATATAATTAGATATTTAAAATTATTATGATGAGAATATTCTACAATAAAAAAATATCTTTTCAACTTCTATGTGCTGGTATAACGCTGCCATAGTACATCTTAAAATATTTTGGGTTCCAAACTCACTTGCATCTGTTTTTCTTTGATTTGTGTCAGGTTCATAGATGACAAAAAAAATATGATATCAGAAACACCAATTTCTATTATGTTGACACTTTTTGAGTTAGTATCATGTGCATTCGTTTTGTTTATATATTGTGAAATGCTCATCTCAATCATGAAGACAAAAAAAAATTTAATCAAGAGCCCTAATATGGATTAGAAACGAATTAGGGTTTAATGTTGGATGACTTCCTTGAGTGTGTGCAAACCTCTCGTCATGTATATGGTCACATCATGAACATTATCTGTTAATAATTATGTAGAGGATCTATTAATTAATAGATTGAAAAATTAAATAACTTCAATATTAAACTGTTATTGCCCGCAAATTAAAGGAATATATTTATCGAGCCAAAGATTACATATCTTCAATTTTCTTTTTATTTACAAATTATTGCAGGATTGAAAAACGTTTCTGGAAATTCCAAAATTTTAAAATTAAAATAACAAAATTTCAAAACCCTGAATGATTCCTGCAAATTCCTTCATGTATTTCTCGGAGGACATAATCAGCTTCCTTCGAGTCTAAACACCGTAGCAGTGGGAGAGTGTATCCCCGTCTGTACAAGACCCCATCAATCAGAGTATACCTGGCCGCTTTACACTTCAGCTTCCTTGCCTGCTTCTTATCGGCAGGTAACACCCCTTCTTTAAGGTAAGAAACAATTGGCTCCGTATAGGTGCTGCTCGATGAAAGACTCATCACCTCACCCCACTGCTCGATACTCGAGCAGGTTTTGACTTCCAACGGGATAGACTTCGGTATTTTGGGGTCGGATGTAGCGGCCATTCGAGCAATCATATTAGCTCAAAAATTCTTCCCCCTCACGATCTGCTCCACCTCGACTGCTCTGAAATTCTTCATTAGCTGCTCCGCTTTCCGAAGGTAGGCCTCCATCTTCTCACCTTTTGCTTGAAAGCTTTTATTGAGGTGATTTGCTACCAGCTGCGAGTCTGTTTGAAGCTTTACCTCTTTTGCCTTTGCCACCAACGAGAGCTTCAATCCCGCGATTACAGCTTCATATTCGGCCTGATTGTTGGTGATTTCGAATTCCAGTTTCACAGCATACTGTATCTCTACCCCTTCAGGACTGAGAAGCACAATTTCTGCTCCTACTCCTTGATCTCCGCATGACCCATCAACCGTGACTGTCCATGTATTGGTTAAGTTCTGGGAGTCTGGTGGGTGCTCGTCTTCCCTCTCTTCGTTCTTCCCTGTGCATTCGACTATGAAGTTTATTTGGGTAATATCGAGCAACCCTCCTCGAGTCCAACCAGACGCGAGTAAAAGACCTCGATGTCAACCCAACTCGAGCAGAAGACTCGACCGGTAGCACAAAGACAACTTTATTAGGCGTCAAAGCCAATCAAGGTCGAGGAGTCCAAGACTGGTCGAGCCCGAGCTCACCTTTCTGTTCGAGGTCTTCATAGCCCCGTCAAAGCTGGTCAAGGTCGAAAAGTATAAGGTCGGTCAAAACTCGAGCTCGTCCTCCTGCTCGAGACCTTCAAATTCCTAGCCACGACCTAGTAGCACTAGCGACGGCGCAGAGAGAAGATAAGATCCGAGCACTGCTGGCCTGGAATAGTTAAATCCCCCCTTCCGATGATTCAGCGCGCCGATCGATGTCTGGTCAACAGCCCACGCGGTATGGCATGGCCCTTGTTGCCGATGGTCGGCACACGCCCCCGCAGTATCATTATTTCATGCACGCATGCCCGACACTATGATCAAGCCATGTGAGCCTATGCCAACCAGACAGTCACGCATTCCCAGGGAATATCACAGTAATCCCGGCTGTCAGGGGGGCCAGGCACCATAAACGCGGGAATGACATCCATCAAAGAAAAGGGAAAAGGAAAACATAGGCAAGGGGTTCGAACAATTTTTTTTACATAGGCTCTACTTCTTCTTCCTCTAAGATTTTCGGAAGGCATTTCTTACGAGAGGGGGGACACATATATATCCCTTATATTTTCTCTGGTCTCTCTAACATCGAGGGATATAAAAAAAATTACCCGATTACTGACTTGAGCGTTAGAGAGTTTTCGCCGGAACACACCCGGCGATCCCTGACCTTGTTTTTGTACCCACAGGTCTAAAGAGACTGCCGATCCGGTGAACGGAGGAAAACTGAAATCGGATAGCAGTCCTGCTCGAGCGCGAGCAAAACCGCGAGCAGGAGTTTTAATTGACACTATTTGGAGGCACTCGAAAAGCAGCATCAACATTTTGGCGCCGTCTGTGGGGACCAATTCAAAAAGCCTGATTTTCCTTCCCATTCAGGAGACACAACACAATAATAAGAGGAAACAGCAGGAGAGGAGTAAGCTCGGAGGAGTCGGTGACTCTAAGGAAGTGGCCAATGAGGCTCAGAATAGAGAGATCCAGGAGAGAATGGATCGGATGGAAAAATAAATGGAAGCATTGACGTCCCTCTTACAAGAAGTCAGGGAGGAACAGAGGAAAGCATGCAACGACATTCCTGAGTCCAGTCGTGGGAACGCCCTTGTCAGGGAGAAGGCTGGAGCCGAAGCCCAGAGACTGAGAACACCAAATATTGCTAGGAGGGAGGAAACGAATATGGAGGAAAGGGAGTCCCGCTAGCATTTGCAGGACAACGAGTCCCCACTCTCGACGGAGACTATGGGCGTCACAATACCATGTGACTTTCGTTTCCCGGATTTGAAGTTTTAAGGGAAGAGTGATCCGTTGGTGCGCATAGAACGGTTCAACGACATGACAGGAGTACAGGGCCTGTCATCAGCCCAGAGATGCAGGGCCTTCCCACTCACGCTTGAGGGAAGAGCAAGAGAGTGGTACCGCAGGCTGCCACGGGGAAGCATCCTCAGCTTTGAACAGACGTGCAGAGAATTTGCAAAGCAATTTCGGGGCGCGGTAACCGCCGAGGATGATATGATGGAATTGTCGGAGATAAGACAGAGGGAGGGAGAACCCCTCCGAGAGTTTGTCAAGAGGTACCACAGATCGGTTATAGATCTGGGTTCGTTTAACCATCCCCAAGAGTTGAGGGGTTGAAGGACGGAATCAGGATGGGTAGACCATGGTACAACTTACGAAGTCCTTCGATCTGTTCATATTCAGATGCGTATGAGCAGGTGAAGATGGACATGGTCATCGAAGAGGAAAAGGTTGCGAAGTTGATAAGTGAACAGGGCAGTGGAACCAAGAGGAAAGAAAAAGGATGTCCTACCCGAGGAGCATTGACTTCAAAAGTGATAAGGGACCGAGTCGTTCCCTACAACCCTTACCAGAGAGCTCCCTAGCCGCGGATGATTTTCATGCCACCCCGCAGGTCTCCAGGCTGGGATCACAGGGAGTACAGGCGTCACGATGACCTCCCATCCCGCAACCAACCACCAAGCGGACTGCAATGAACCACAACAGAGCAGACCGTTCGTTACCACCCTCACCGAGAAGTTTCCTAAGGGATCAGGCGATACAGGTGGTGGAGCAGAGCCCTGCCTACAGGCAATACACGAAGTTGAAGGTGTCTCTCGAAGAGATACTCCAAATGGCAGAAGAACGAGGACTGCTGAGCCCCCAACATCGATGACTAAAACAGCCGGTAAACGAGATAGGGGACAGTTTTGCCATTTCCACGGTGACCATGGCCACTCCACGTCACAGTGCCGAGATTTGAAGAACCAGGTGGAGGATCTGGTTAGAAATCGATATTTGGATGAGTTCATTGAAGGAGGACATCCGATGGTTGAGCAGCAACTAGAGGAGGATAACCAAGACTATGACATAGAGCTAGAGCCACCGGCTACAAGAGTGATATCAGGAGGACCCTCTATGGCAGGGAGCTTGAACAGAGCTCAGAAAAATTATTGCAGATACGCTGCTGCCGGCAGAGAAGTCCTGTTCACTGCCCCTGCTGCCAAAAAGGCTAAGGTTCGGCAGGTGCCCATCATGTGGACAGAGGAGGACGAGGAGGGGGGTCTGTACCCCCACGAGGATGCCTTGGTCGTGAAGGCAAACATCGCTAATAAGGAAGTTGACCGAATATTGGTGGACTCGGGAAGCTCAGTGGACATTCTCTTCAAATCCACGCTTGAGGATTTGGGAATAGCAGGTGTGAGCCTCGAGCAGACGAGCACTTCCTTGAAAGGTTTCGAGGGAGAAAAGCTGATACCTCTACGAATCATTAAATTGGTTGTGACCATGGGCTTGAGGCCTTTTGAGAAGAATATGATGTTAGACTTTGTGGTGGTGGATGAAGTCAGCCCCTACAAAGCAATACTAGGGAGACCGTTCATGAGGATCAGCCAATCCGTGCTATCCACCCACTACTTAGCCCTAAAGTATCGAGTAAATGGGGCTGTAGGGGTCGTAAAAGGCAGCTAGAGGATCGTGAGGAGCTGCTACGTTGTGGCAGCTAAGGAAACCATGCAGATAACCTCTTTGGACTCGAGAGGGGAGTCGAGGAATGGGAGACAGGAGCCAGCTGAGGAACTGGAAGAGATTAGGATGAGAGCAGACGACAGCAAGAAGAAAATCCGGATCGGTTCGGACATTAGCGAGCAGTTAAAGGAAAAGCTGGTGGAGTGTTTGCGAGCACATGTGGATGTATTCGCCTGGACGCATGAGGATATGCCTGGGATCGACCCAGAGGTGGCATGCCACAAGTTGGCGATACGAAAGGGTGCAAATTCGGTGAGGCAGAAGAGGAGGTGCGTCAACCAGGAAAGGTACGAGGACATAAATTGCGAGGTGGAAAAGCTGCTGAAGGCGGGATTCATAAGGAAGTTTCTTACCCCGAATGGATTTCGAACGTGGTGTTGATGAAGAAGGCAAGTGGAAAGTGGAGAATGTGTGTGGACTTCACTGATGTAAATAAAGCTTGTCCAGAAGATAGCTTCCCATTGCCAAAGATAGACCAGCTGGTGGATTCCACTGCAGGACACGGGTTGCTCAGCTTCATGGACGCCTTCTCAGGCTATAACCAAATCCCCATGCATCACCCAGATGAGGAATGCACGGCCTTCATCACCAATCAAGGTCTGTATTGTTACAAGGTTATGCCTTTCGGCCTGAAGAACGCGGGGGCAACATATCAGAGATTGGTGAATAAGGTTTTCAAGCCATTGATTGGTCGGACGATGGAGGTGGATGTGGACGACATGATCACCAAGTCAAAGGACGCGAGGAGCATGTAAGGCATTTAGAGGAGACCTTTGCACTCTTAAGAAAGTATCGGATGAAACTTAACCCAGAAAAGTGTGCCTTTGCAGTTGGTTTGGGAAAATTTTTAGGCTTCATGGTCAGTCATAGAGGGATCGAGGCCAATCCAGAAAAGATAAGAGCAGTGGTGGAAATGAAGTCCCCCCGTACCCTCAAGGAGATAAAAAGTCTCACCGGTAAATTGGCATCCCTCAACAGGTTCATATCTCGGGCCGCGGATAAATGCCAAGTCTTTTTCCAGGAAATAAAGAAAGGCAGGAAGACAAAGTGGATGCCAGAATGCGAAGCGGCGTTCGAACAGTTAAAAGAATACTTGCTGAAAGCCCCGTTGCTATCTACACCTCGAGCAGGGGAGATACTGTTTCTGTATTTAGCTGTGTCACAATGGGCAACGAGCTCGGTTCTGGTAAGGGAGGAATCAGGGTGTAGTACATCGTCTATTACACGAGCAGAGCTTTGTTGGAGGCTGAAACTCAATATCCGTTGATGGAGAAATGGGCACTGGCCCTGGTAATAGCAGCCCGAAAGTTGAGGCCTTATTTCCAAGCGCATTCGGTAACAGTTCTAATGAACCAGCCACTCAGACAGACTCTGCACAAGCCAGAAACCTCCGGAAGGTTGGTGAAATGGTTGGTGGAACTTAACGAATTCAACATCAGCTACCAACCCCGAAACAGCTATAAAAGCTCCGTCCTTAGCTGACTTCGCAGTTGAATGCACTGAGAGGAACGAAGAGAGGGAGGACGAGCACCCACCAGACTCTCGGACCTTAACCAATACATGGACAGTCACGGTTGATGGGTCATGCAGAGATCAAGGAGTAGGAGCAGGAATTGTGCTTCTCAGTCCTGAAGGGAAGAGATGCAGTATGCTGTGAAACTAGAATTCAAAATCACCAACAGTCAGACCGAATATGAAGCTATAATCGTGGGATTGAAGCTCGCATTGGTGGTAAAGGCAGAAGAGGTAAAGCTTCAAACAGACTCGCAGCTGGTAGCAAATCACCTCAATAAAAGCTTTCAAGCAAAAGGTGAGAAAATGGAGGCCTACCTTCGGAAAGCGGAGCAGCTAATGAAGAATTTCAGAGCAGTCGAGGTGGAGCAGATCGTGAGGGGGAAGAATTTTTGAGCTAATATGATTGCTCGAATGGCCGCTACATCCGACCCCAAAATACCGAAGTCTATCCCTTTGGAAGTCAAAACTTGCTCGAGTATCGAGCAGGGGGGTGAGGTGATTAGTCTTTCATCGAGCAGCACCTATACGGAGCCAATTGTTTCTTACCTTAAAGAAGGGGTGTTACCTGCCGATAAGAAGCAGGCAAGGAAGCTGAAGTGCAAAGCGGCCAGGTATACTCTGATTGATGGGGTCTTGTACAGACGGGGATACACTCTCCCGCTGCTGCGGTGTTTAGACCCGGAGGAAGCTGATTATGTCTTCTGAGAAATACATGAAGGAATTTGGCTTTCAAGGCTTTGAGGCAAGGATACTTTTGGCCCCGCATGCATCAGGATGCCAAAGAAAAGACCAGAAGGTGCAGGAGTTGCCAAAGCTTTGCCAACTACATGACTCAGCCTCTTGAGAACCTTACGGTGATGAACTCACCATGGCCATTTGCTCAATGGGGAATTGACTTGATTGGGCCACTGCCAAAGGGGAGAGCACCTGCAACACATACCGTAGTGGCTATTGATTACTTCACTAAATGGGTCGAAGTGGGAGAATTGAGTAGTATCACAGAGAGTAAGACCACTGACTTCATTTGGAAAAATGTGATTTGTAGGTATGGAATTCCCCATGCATTAGTCACGGACAACGGGAGATAATTTGACAACAAGTTCAAAGACTTCTACCAAAACCTGGGATAGAGCTGAAGTTTTGCTCTCCATCACACCCGCAGGCTAACGGACAGGTAGAAGCCGCGAACAAAACCATAAAACGTCTTCTGAAGACTAGACTCAGTGAGCAAGAAAGGAGCTTGGGTGGACGAGCTGCCTGGTGTCTTGTGGGTATACAGAACCATGCATAAAACGGCTACAGGGGAAACCCCATTCTCCTTAGCATTTGGATGTGAGGCAGTTGTTCCAATTGAGATAGGAATGGGAACACACCGAACAGAGCACTTCAACGAAGAGCAAAATGATGAGCAGATGTGTGCAGGCTTGGACTTGCTGGAGGAGAGGAGGGAAATGGTCGCTGTAAAGATTGCATAGTACCAACAGAGAGTGGCTCGTTATTACAACCGAAATGTGCACATCCGTGTGTTTCAAGTGGGGGATTGGGTACTCAGAAGATTCAATCAGAATACGAAAGACCCCAGGCAAGGTGTGTTGGGGCCAAACTGGGAAGGTCCCTACAGGGTCTCTCAAATAGCCGGACCGGGAGCATACAGGCTTATCCACCCAGACGAAAAAGAAGTTAAGAGGCCGTGGAATGCACAACATTTGATGAAGTACTTCCAGTAAGTTCCCTTATATTGAAAGCATTAAGATGCAGGCGTGACGGAGCCAAGCATGGCCAATTGCAGGCCCGAGTAGAATAAGCTCGCGAAGATAACGCGAAGGCCAGAAGTCCCAAAGCCTAGCTCTAGGCGGGACGGAGCCAAGTGTGGCCAATTGTAGGCCCGAGTTGGATAAGCTCGCGAAGATAATGCGAAGGCCAGAAGTCCCAAAGCCTAGCTCTAGGCGGGACGAAACCAAGCGTGGCTAATTGCAGGCCCGAGTAGGATAAGCTCGCGAAGACAACGCAAAGGCCAGAAGTCCCAAAGCCTAGCTTTAGGCGGGACGGAGCCAAGTGTGGCCAATTGTAGGCCCGAGCAGAATAAGCTCATGAAGACAACGCAAAGGCCAGAAGTCCCAAAGCCTAGCTTAAGGCGGGACGGTGCCGAGTGAGAGCCAATTGCAGGCTCGAGCAAGATAAGCTCGCGAAGAAGAATGCAAAGGCCAGAAGTCCCAAAGCCTAGCTTAAGGCGGGACGATGCAGAGCGCGAGCCAATTGCAGACTCGAGTAAGAAAGCTCGAGGAGACAACGCAATAGCTGAACATTAGCCAATATCAGGCTCGCGCCGAATGGGCTTGCAAAATGCACAACTACCGAGCACAAGCCAAACATCGTCTCAAGTGGACCGAGCTCACAAGATAAACAGAAGGCTTTTAGTCTAACTTAAGGCAAGGCTTTGCCACACATAAGCCAAGGGGTGATACGTGCAGTAATAGCTTGGGGAAGTGGAGGTAAAAGGAGGAGCAGACGTAACAACAGCAGGAGGAGCAGAAGCATCAGCAGCAGGAGGAGCGTCATCGGTGGCAGCAGGAGGAGCATCATCAGCAGCAGGAGGAGCATCATCAGCAGCAGGAGGAGGAGAAGATTCTCGGACTCAGTAGGGGCCTCAGATGGGGAGGCTTCTGGCCCTTAGATTAGGATGTCGTGCTTGTGCATGTACACAACAACACTTACTTGGACCTTGTCTAGGTCCACCTCGGGGTATTCCTTGCTCAAGGCAAACACGAGGCAGTTGTAGTTGAAAGCCACCCCGTCGTTGTACTTAATCGCGAGCTTTTTTCTAGAGAGTCCACTTTCTCCTGGAGATGAGAAGTTTACCCCTCCATGGTCTTCTCAAAAGAGAACCTCTGGATGTCCAAGTCCTTCCGAGCACTGAGTAGCTCTTCCCAGACAAAAGACAGGTCCTTCTCGAGCTGGAGGGCCCTCGAGTTCGACATCACTGCCTTCTCCTCAAGGATGGAATTCTCCCCGCGGAGCTTCGCTGCTTCTTCTTCTTTCTGCTCAAGACCCCGCTTCAAGCTCTGATTTTCTGCCCGGAGCTTCCTCTGGGAATTCTGAGTTTTGGCTTTGAGTCTGGTAGCAGCAACGGCAGCACGGCAAGAGAGGCAGTGGAAAGCTCCAATCAATTCATCAACATCATAGGACTCCACCCCATCTAGGAACCTATGCTCTAACTGCTGGGTGAAGTCCTTGACGTAGGGATTGGCACGGTCGGACCGCTCCACCTCTTGTGTGCATTTTGAGCCAGGCCGAGTTGACGCTGCAGTCCTCGGACGCTTGCTAGCTGCTCCTCCTTCTGCTCGCTCTACCTCCTGAGCAGGAGGGGCAGCTCGAGTTGGTGAAGTGGGAGTATCGGTTCGAGGCCTTTTGTCAGTAGAGCTGCCCACGCCTCCCGAGATCTTCACAGGCCTCAACATCATATCAAGCACCCCCCTCATCCTTTCCTCTGACACCAGATCGAACTCTACAAAATGTTGGGCTGTAAGCAGATCCCTGCACGAGCTCGCGTTATCAAGTGTTGTGCTGACGTGTGCTCGGAGCTCTTCCCCAATCTTAAAAGAGGCACCCCAGGATACTGTAGGAACAACCAAATCAAAATTGTGAGAACAAACGGGAGCAGATGAACAAAAATAAAAATTCGATGGACAGATAAACGACCTGGAGTGCAAAAATGCCGTGGAACCAGAGGGATCCCTCGGAGAGAAGTGCAGCATGCCCTCAATCTCCCCCAACAAAGAAGAATTTGCTCTTCCAGTTGCCACCAGAGGTGGGGAGATCGATTATGGGTTTCTTGCCCTTCAGGCTGGAGGTGAGGTAGTACCACCCAGCATATTTCAGTGCCAGAAGCCTCTATCCCCTCCAAGAATTTATTCTCCATCTTTTTGGCGAAGTCCTTAAGGTAGGGATCGGAAATGTCAGGCCACTGCTGCCCCTGTACGCGTCCTGATCGAGGACGAGATGAAATGGTAGTCCTCGGAGCTCTGCAGGTTGCACCCTCTGTTGCTCGCTCAGTCTCCCGGGCAGGGGGTGCAGTCCTAATCGGCGAGTCGGCAGTGTTTGTTCGAGGCCGCTTTGCTGGAGCAGAGGAGCTGCTCGTAGGCCTTTTCAACAAAGAAAGCACACCACTCATCTCCTCTTGAGGGGACCAGGCCGAACTCAACAAAATTTTAGGTTTTAAGTAGCTCCCTGCACGATTCCCCAATTTTGTAAGACGCACTCCATGATACTGCAACAACAACCAGAACAGAATGGTGAGAAAAGATGCGAGTATAAAAGCCAAAGTAAGAATTTGTTGAACAGTAGACGACCTGGAGTGCAAAAATGACGAGGAATCGGAGGGACCCCCCCGGAGGCAGATGCAGCTTGCCCCAAATCTCCCCGAAAAGAAAAACTTGCCCTTCCAGTTGCCACCAGAAGTGGGGAGATCAGTAACGAGTTTCTTACCTTTCAGACTGGAGGCGAAGTAGTACTAGTTAGCGTCCTTTGGGCTGCTTTTCAGTTGGTAGAGATGCTTTATCTCCTCTACCGAGGGCTTGCCCAGAGTGCACCATCTCTACAACATATAAAGACCGGACAGGACCCTCCATCTATTCGGTTTCAACTGCCCCGGGGCCATGCGGAGTCTAAACAGAATTCAGACAAAATAAGGCTGAAGAAGCAGCCTAACCCCTACCTAAAGCACTCCATATGAAAAGTGACATACCCCGGGAGGACGACTGCGCATGTCACCCTTACCGGACACCCGTAACTCCACACTAGCCGGTATGTGGTAGGTGTCCCTAAGCCGGTCTAGGTCCGGGTGTGAAGTTTCACACCTCATGTGGTCAATGGGGTACTCTCCACCCTCTGACCGTTGACTAGCCCTTTCCCCCTATTGCGGCCGGGTCTCCGTCACAACCAAAACCCCCTCAGAACTTGAATCTCTAACTGGAATCATCCTAAGTAGTTCAGAGTCACTTGAAGAGGACGATTCTTCAGACAACATTCTACGGGGTCATTGGGTGTCTGACATATTTCCTATGGGCACAATCTACCAAGTGGGAATCGAAAACCCAAATAAACGAAGAGTAGGAAAACCACGAGAAAAGGGAAAGAGGTTTATACTTGGGAAAAAGTTGATGACGGGAATGGTAGCGACGGCGAGGAAGAAGATGAGAAGCACTTGCAAGCGATTAATTTTGATTTGAACAAAGATGGGCAATATGAAGCACAATAAAGAAATCGAGGGTTTTTAAAGGGGAAAGTACGTCTTTTCAGCAGACGAGCACGCATCTCAAGAGACGCGACTGTTCAAGTAACGTCTCTTCAAAATTCAAACGCACGGCCCGGATCCACCCACGTGTCCCGCATTAAATATGAAGTGATGGAAGCGGAAGACAGCTCAACACGGGAAGATAAAAAGGCTGGGAAGCCAGCCCAGACAATAAGTTTCCAGTCTTATCTCGCTTTAATCTAAAAACTAGAAACAGGGGGACTGGTATTTGGGTAACATCGAGCAGGTCTCCTCGAGGCCAATCCAGCTCGAGTAGAAGACCTCGAGGTCAGTCCATCTCGAGTAGAGCACTTGACCGCTAGCACGAAGACGGCCTTGCTAATTGTCAAAGCTGGCTAAGGTCGAGGACCTCAAGATTGGTCGATTCCCGAGCTCCTTCTTCTGCTCGAGGTCTTCAAACACCTAAGTATAACCCATCCCAATCAGCGATGGCACGAAGTGGATACAAGATTCAAGTACAGCCGATTCGAGACAGTCTGACCCGTGTCTCCAGCGACTCAACGCGGTGATCAATGCCTGACCAATACCCCACGCAGTATTGTGTCGTGACTGTTACCGATGGCCGGCACACACCCCCACGGTGTCATCATTTCACGTGCATATGCCTGACACCATAATTAGGCCATGGGAACCCATGCCCACCTGGCATCCCGCATTCCCAGGATATGGCGCAGTAATCTCCGCTGTCAGAGGGACCCAGACACCATAGATGCGAGAACGGCTGCCCCCGAAGAAAAAAGGGCGAGAAAACATAAGTATAAAAGAAAAATTGAAGTAAAGGTTTGGGGTTCCCAAATTTTTTAGATTCTTCTTCTTTCTGACAGTTTTGTCATATTTGAGCTACGGCCACTTTGACCAGAAAATCATTTTATTTCTCTGGTCTCTCTAACAAAGAGAGATACAAAAAGAATAACCCGATCACTAACTTGAGCGTCGGAGGGTTTTCGCGGGAAAAATATCCGGCGACCCCTGACCTTATTTTTTGTGAATACAGGCCCGAGGAGATCGTTGTTACTGTGAATAAAGGAGAATTGAGGTTGGCAAGCATTCCTGCTCGAGCACCTTCCGAGCGGGAGTTTTGTCACTATTCGAGAGCACGCAGAAAACCGCATCAACATTTATTTCTGTAAATTTCGACATATAACATATATTACGCGATAATTGATTGCAATTTTATACTTTTAATGCAGCAAAATATAATATCTAAAGCCAAATACCATGAAGCTGCATTTCAATTAACTCAATCCATATTAATGTTTAAAACAAATCTAGCTGGCGAATTTTAAAGATTACAATGAACAAAGAAATTAAGAAAACAAGCAAGGTCTCTGTTGAAAATTGTTAAAAAAATAAAACTTACAAGAATTGTTCGATAAATCAACAAAAGTAAGAGTCACACTAGAACAATAAACATACGTATAGGGTGGGCAAAAAAGCCCGGGCCGGCCCGCGTATTAAATCTTTGGACATGGGCCTAAGAAATCCAAGGCCCGCTACGAACGGGCCCGGATAAGGGCTTTTATAAAAAGCCCGGGCTTAATTTATAAATTAAAAAAATATAAATATATATATATATATATATATATATATATATATATATATGTGTGTGTGTGTGTGTGTGTGTGTGTGTGTGTGTGTGTGTGTGTGTGTTTAATTTTAAAAATTAAGTCCAATTAAATTATATTAAATTAGATTGAATTATATATAATATTATCTTTTATTTGGTGTAATATTGAATAGGATTACATTAAATTTAATTTAATAAATTAAAAATAATTCTTTAAATAATTTAATTATTTTTAAATTATACTATTAATTGTTGAATTTAATAAATAATATAAAATAATATTATGATGAATCAATCAATAAATTTTTATATTTAATATTATTTAATGGTTTATATAAATTATTGAATAAAAATTTATTATTAGATTAGTTTATTTTCGATATTAGTATTTGTGAGTTATTTTGTTGTACTGTTAATATTATGTAATCGTGTATAATTTAAGTTTTTTTTAGTTTATAGTATTATTAAAACTTATTTTTAAAAATTAATAAAAGCCCAAGCCCGGCCCGGGCCCGTTCGAGCCCGCTCGGGCCCGGCCCAAGCCAAGCCCGCTCAATATGAACGGGCTTTTTCAGGGCTTGGGCTTATTGTTTGATACATGGGCTTGGGCCTGGGCTTACAAAAGCCCGGCCCAAGCCCATAAATTGCCAACCCTACATACGTACCATACTGTCCACATTCAATAAACTTAAAATTTCCAAAAATTAAATTTAACTTCAATTAAGTTGCGCTAAAGATAGAAAGTTAAAAGTCCAATTCATTTATTCAACATGGAATTATTTTGTAGTATTTAATTCACATTTTGTTAGAATCTTCCAACAGTTGCTTCAAGGATAATATACTGTCAATGAATGAAAACTCAGTGATTCATGCAATTCAAATTTAAAATCGTTATTTTTCGAGTTGCGCGCAATACTTACTATATCTTTCCAGCAAATTTTGTACAAATAAAATTGAATATTGAGATTGAAATGCTTTATAGAAAATGTATTTACAAAGAAAAAAAAAATTATGAAGCAATTTTTTCTTTCACTAGAATTAACTTCAAATATAATTAAAAGTGCATTTCTTAAGCATTTGCACCGAGCATAATAAAATGAATATAATATTATTTTTAATTAACCTAAAACAACTAAAAACGAAAATAAGTTCTTTGGTTTTTTTTTTCAAATCGAAAAAAAGAATTCTTGTAAACAAACGAAATTATTATTTTTTTATGCATACAATATTTGACTAAATCCTTCATGCAATAAAAAAACCTGAAAAAAGCTTGAATCTTACCTAAGCCGATTTTCATGTAACTTTTGCTTGCTTCGTCTCCGAAACGTTTCATTAAGTGATTGTGCTTCTTGTTTCCTTATCCAATTTATACAAAGACAGAAAACCGTAATTTTTATAATTATATCTAATAAACTAAAAATAAAAGGCTCTACATGAAATTTTGAAGGGACTAGCAGGGGCAGCCCAGATTAGCCCTCCGCTAGCTTTGCTACTGAACCTAAGCAATCCCAATTAATGTTGGCGTAAGCATAAAAAAATAAAAATTGATTATTTTCTCTCTTTCCCACTATCAGGGAAGGGTAAGCCGGAGGAGAAGACTGATGAGTGTCAATTCGTTTCCCCTTTTAATTACCATTAGATTGAATGAGATTAATTACTCAAAATTTAAGTTTAAAACAATTTTTATAAGAATATATCATCTGAATACAAGGTCACACAAAAATAGTATTTATTTATCAAACCAACTAATGTGTCATTAATTTTCATTAATTATTATTAAATTTTATATTTTCTCAAGTCAATACCTTTTGTAAATTTTTTGTAAATAATTAGTACCAAAGCTTACCCATTGTAACCATGATAATCCTTGACTTACCATGCATGTGTCCATGTGGTGGCGTTTGCAGGCGTAAGAGTATGAGTAGTGCGGTAAGTAAAGTGCCCTTGGATGTTTTCGCAAACCACATTTGACTCGGCACCTACGGCGGAAACCGTAGATTTTTTTTTTTTCACGTTCTCAAATATCTATTATATACATGTGGGAAAAAAATTGAATAAGATGATGTTCAGTTGTTAGCAATAAACTACTTATTAATCAATCAATTGTTACGTATAATAAATTACAGTTTGATTTTAGATGCTTAAGTAATATAAATTTCATTAAGAAATGAGTGTTATTTGATAAATGCTCATTTATTTGTTATATTTTCATTTAAGCATTTATTTATTCCCTATATTTTAAAAAATATCTCAAGACACACTTGGTATTAAATATGTTACTGTTGGAATTAAAGCCCATGATGGGCTCCATCACCCTAACAAAAAGAAATATCTAAAAGCTTCTTTTAGATAGAGTTCCATATAACTGTTATAATTCTAATTGGACTCTGAAAGTTATGAAATCTTTTGGTTGACTTCAATCACTCTTATTATTTTTCAATAAAGACAGCTATTGTATTTGCAATATAAGAGTTAGAGATAAAGAAAATATGTAGATCGTATTATAAAATGCAAATAGTGAAAATGAGAGAGAAAAGGCAGTGGGCTCTTGCGATGTGATCTAAGGGAATTTTTTTTAATTATAGTTATCCTTCGACCATATGCATACAGTGGCATGAGGATAAGAAATGTCAAATAGGGCAAGCATGTTTGGAAAATATAAGAACAATGCATGAATAGCTACACACTATGAGTTGGAGTTATTTTCTTGTGATTGTATTGAGTAGAAATATACTAAGTAGCCATACCTTATGACTGGAGATCACAAAAAGTTTTTTATGTTCTTCATTGTAATTTTCAAAAGAAAAGACAGATACAGATACATATAGAGAAATCCTTATTGTAGGAGTCAAGAGTATAAGAACTTCTAAGTTAGTATTGCGTAGTCTTTATTTTTCCAATGACAAATATGCAGTGAAAATTTATTGAAAACTTAAGTCTTTATTATTGACCTTCAAAGATTGGGATATTTATTTTTGGTATCTGTTTATCCATTTTGAAAAGAGATTTTATGAAAAGTTGTTCACTATCCATCATCTTGTGGTAATAATGTGCATACTAATATTTGACATATTATGCCGAGACATATGGGCAAGTTGGCTAGAGGAAACATATTTGGCACACTCGCCATAATGATAAAGCCTATTTTTGAAAGTGTTTAATATAGGAGAACAACTTAAAAACCACTTAACAAAGAAACTAGAGTCAAATACTCATTGCAAGTAGTTGATTTTGACACATGTGGTAAAATAAAGCTTGTGGTGATCACATTCATATATCTATGCAACCTGGGGCCACAATAAGATACACTGAATAAGCAAATAAGGTATGTGTTCAATTGTAAATGAATGGGTAAGATAGTGATTGAATAATATACCACAAACGTCAAAATTTTAAATTCCTAAGCATTATAGAAGTTGATAAAGATGTATCCTAAATTATGATTAGGATAATCCTCTTTATGATATCAATTCTAAATTGAGAATTGAGTATATATTAGATTTACTTAGAAATTTTGACCTTAGTAGGAGCTAACATCTAATGAGGTGGCTCCAACAACTAACTCAATTTAATAAAATAATTGAAAAAGAATCCTATGTCATCTTTCAAAATTAAAAAGAATTTCTTCACAATTATTTGATAATATGGTGATGAGCTAGTATTATTTGCATGGAGCTCTCACTCTAAAAGCTAAAGACCTATGGATAAAGGCAATACTTAGTAAATAGAGTCATTAAATTACAACTATGTCTAGGACATCGTTGGTCAATTGCCAAACAAAACAATTGCAAAACATAGAATTATGCATGTGTAAGGGAAAAGACACAAGTACAATCCTAACTCTTGATTAATTGTTTAAAGATATGCTTAAGGGGTGTAAACTAAAAGGAAACTCTTAAACAAGAGGTTTCTTTAAAGCTATTATTTTTGGTCAACATTAAACATGCATCTATTGTGACATCAAATTGATGTAATAACTACGTCTTAATAGAGAATTGATGGAAAAAATACATATATAGAACAACTACTAGGTGTTGTTGCCAAAGTTTTTTGGAGTACAGTTTGCTTGCTCAAAGTAACTTTACTAAAGATCTTAAGCACATAGTCTGCTCGCTTTAAAAGGTTAATATATATATTTTCTACGACATTCTCCTAGTAATGGTATTTTAAATTTCATCAAGTTGTATTCCGTTATAGGTCTTGGATGATTGAAGAGAGCCATTGCATTTATGCATGTAGACTATATGTTTAGATCACTAGAAATAAAGAAGTTTTATAAAAAATTATTGGCATTGATCATCTGATGAAATATAGGCAAAGTTGCAGTTTAAAGAGAATCTTTTAAGATTATTTCTAACTCTATCACAAGAGTTACATTTATCTTAAAAATATTCTTTAGCATGTGTGACAACTACCTCGTATGGATTGAGACTTTTGAGATAAAGTCTCGAAGATAATTCAAGAATTCCGAGAAATTGCTAGATCATATTGTCGGCAAAGAAGAGTGTCTTGGAACAGTCTTCAATCGACTTTCTCAGGATGATTATTGCAAATGGACAATATCAACCGAGACCACACATTGCCCAAGAGTTGCTCCATATACATGGTATTGATCACTTGAAAGATGTGACTGGAGATGTTTAATTGTCACAAGCTTTAGTTTTTAGGGATTTACAGATTTATTATCGCAAATTAAGTCTGTTATCACTAGATATTCTTATGACACCATGTTGTTAATAATGAAGTACTTATTTAGTATTTAAAATGTGGAGCTAGCATAACTACACATACAAGATTATGAAAAAATACCGGGTATGTTCTCATGAAGCTTATATTTTGAAAATGTTGCCTTAACTACGTCAAGTTGAGAATCTGATTAAGCCAGATATGAGTTCATTTGGTGCCTTATGAAGTTGAACTTATTAAGACTCAAATTAAACTCTTGAGTGGTGAATATTTTTAGAGTTTTATCGTGAATAGTTAGACATATGATCTTTATTAAATAAGAATTCACTATAATGCATGATTTATACCGAGTGTGCTTTGTGTGACAAAAAAAAAATGAGTGAAGAAAAAATTAATGACTTTTTACTTCCTCATTGTGTAAGTTTCTTTGAGGTATAATGAGACCTTGGTTGGTATCCTTAGTTAGTGTCAACTATATTTTGAGGTGAAGGATTAATGTTTGCTACTTTAGCATATTATATATGGCTATGACATTATGCGGCATATGAAATGTGTCTAAGAAAGCAATTAGTCTAGAATTTTCAAAATATCAATAGGATAAAAAGATTTATTTTCTTACACCTAACTTATATGTTCACCGATCAACCAATTGTATAATCCATATGAGGATAGTTACAATTGAGGATGCATAGAGCTCATAGAGTCAAGCATCTCTTTTATTAAGGGATGAAATATGATCATACCAAAGCAATGAAAATAAAATTTAATACAATGAATGAGGAAATGAAAACTATACAAATTTTGTGTTTTATATTTCCATTTTTATTATTATTTGAGATTAGTATAGGGATATACAAACTCAAATCGTAGACCTTCTCGGTAAAATAGATCAAACTAATTCTCTAAGGTATCTGATGAACAAATATCTAATCTATTGTTCAATAGTTACATTGAACAACACCATTCCCCTAGCAATCAGATGTTAAATTGCATGATTTATTTGTCGTAAAGTCCTAAAACCATGTTCTAAATATTCCCCAATTAATATCTTGTATATTATTCCTTAGGTTGGTTTCGGATCATTGTTACTCTACCGAGAATTCGTACTTTCATTTCCCATGCTAGCTATCTTCCTCATCGTTTATTGTTTCAATAGTTGCATTGTAATTCTTGAGAGCTAAGAGGATTGTAGTCTAGCAATATTGACACCATTGCAATCATATTCATTTTTACTACTTTTATTATCACATTTTGACCAACAGCCACCAACAATGAAATCCATGGTGGAGATAGAGTCTAGTTAGTGCATCCTAGGCTTGTGAATCTATTTCTTGTTTCATAATAAACAAAAGGGTTGTTTCTAAAGTCAACATGTAGAAAACGAGGATTGATCTATAGAGACAAGAATTAATTATGGGATGTCTTAGGAGTATTGAGCTTTCTCAATGTGAAATTTCAAGAACTTTAAGTTGAGGGTCCAAGTTTGAAAGGTATGACTTACAAGATTTGCAATTTATTTGAAATAAATCGATAATGAAATAATTGGGTTCAATTTTGAATGGAAATGCAATGGTAACATTTTTGCAAAGGGATGTACAATTAGACTTCGCTAATAGTAGTTCTTGCGCCAATATTGTGATATTGATTGGTAATATATATAGTAGTAAGATAATCTAAAACAATAATTTTAGAATTACTGTCTCAGCAATCTTTTCCTTTTTCTGTTTTCTTTATTGATGAGAGTTTAAAGCTAACTAACCAAAAATGAACTCCCTTTTCAAGTTTTAATAAGAAAGAAAGATAATGTATGTCAGTTGATTCCTTTTTTACAACTTATGCCTGGAATTGGCCAATAAGCAGAAAAATTAATTGGGTAAAAAATTAAAAAAATGTTAAATGTATTCAACAAAAAAAAAATAAAAACACAATAAGAATACCATTATTGAACTCAAGTTGAAAATAATACCTTAGATTGTTACAGGTAATTTCTAACGAAATTTAGAAACCAAAAGTTATATGGAGGATATCGACAAGCATATAAGTTTAATGCTTGAACTTCTTTATAAGTGAAATAAATGGACAAAGATCCTCTCTTAGTAAAATAAGTAACCAAGATTAAACTTCTTTTATTGACTTGTTGGAAATGGTATTTGAAATTGACATATTGGATTGGAACATTACAATTATTGGATTATAAACTTGATCCATACAACATTTGAAGCCCAAATAATCTTTGATGTAGCCCATGGAAGCTTTTTTAGGTAGTTAAGATTTGAGGTGTTAAATTTGGTATTGTGGCAAATAGAATTTTTGGTGTTGAATTTGAGTATTAGGTTTGATGTGTGATTATGATTTGTATGGTAGTTAAGTTTAATGTGTGGTTGTGATTAAGTTTTAACAAGTATAAACACCTCATTTCTCAGTTGGTTTAAGATGGATTTCTATCGATAGTTAAGTAGCGTAGGTGTAGCAAGAAGCCCCAAATCCTTGATTTGGCCAGGAAAGACTGCACTGCTTTGGCCTAGGAAGCGAAGGGAATGAGCTCGGCTGCTTCTCCTCCACAAGAAGTAGTAAAGTTTCTTAGTTTTAAAAGCTTGTAATTGCAGAGTTGTATGGAGTTCATAAGAAAAATTGGTTATTTTGGTTGTCCAAGCATTCAAATTCTATAATAAAGTGGTATCAGAGCTAGTAACTAGTACTCATCAAAGCAATGCAGGATATTAAATTGAAAATCTCAATAAGAAGAACATGATGCCAAAAAAATCAGTCTAATTGGTGTCTAAACACACCTGCACTTGCTGCCAAAAATTTTTGCCCTAAAACTAAGTCCGCACACTGAGTTGAATCGATCTGAACTAAATTAAACTATAATAAATCAAACCAAACCGAGTCAAATCAATTCTGAGTCAAGTCAACCAAACTTGACTATTGACCAATAGTTTTTGGCTGTTGAACGTTTATTATTGACCAAAATTTGAAACTTTGATAAATATTCCTCTCTAAGTTTTTTGACATTCTCGATCCATCCGTGCAATCATAATTTTCAAATTTTGACTCTATAAAGAGTTATGGCAAATAGTGGCATGACGTCATTTTAAGTTCCATTGCTAAAAGGAAGCAACTTTAATAATTAGAATATTAAAATGAAGACCATCCATGAGCTCATGATGAACCAGAAGATGAGGCTTCTATGATTCAGCAACAAAATGATGATTTAAAGGATTCAAGAAAGAGGGACAAGAAAGCTCTATTCCTCATCTTTCAAGTATTGGGTCATAATGGATTTAAGACGATGTCAAGTGCAATTTTAGCTAAAAGGGCATGGGAAAAGCTCAAAACCTCTTACAATGAAGAAGAGAAAGTGAAAAATGTACGTCTCTAAATTCCAATAGGTGAGTTTGAATCGTTGCATATAAAAGAAGTCGAGTTCATTTATGTTTATTTTCAAGAGTTCTGGCTATTTTAAATCAACTAAAAAGAAACAGTGAGAAGCTAGAAGGTGTAAGAATCATGGAGAAAATACTCTGCTCCTTGATTATAAGATTTGAGCACATTGTTGTGATGATTGAACAAATGAAAGACTTAGAGGCCATGACAGTCAAGCAACCTCAGGGTTCGCTGAAAGCCTACAAAGAAAAGTACAAGAAAAAGCAAGGGATTAAGGATAAGACACCAAACCAAGGAAATAAGAGAGGATAATGAGCTCAAGGTAGAGGCATAAGTAGAGTCTATGAAAGAGGTGCAGCACGCGGTCATAGATGAAGTTGGAATTTTAGTAATAATAATCTAATAACAATTACGAGAGAAGCGCGCGCTCAATAAGAGGACGTGGAAGAGGACACTCAAATTTGAGGTACGACAACTTCTAACCTAATTCTACAATTATGAAAAGTTTAGGCACTATACTTTGGAACGTAGGGCTCCTAATAATAAAGTTAAGGAGAAGAGTAACTATGTGGAGAAAAAGGTCTTAGGAAAGTGGAACACTGCTATTAGTCTACAAGGATAATTATGGAGGCTAAAAAAAGTCCATATATTTAGTCGCCAAAGCAAGCAATCACATGTATAGAAGAAAAATATGTTCGTGGAGCTTGATAAATTATTGAGCGGCCATGTTTTATTCGAAGATAATTCAAAGTACTAATGAAAATGAGAGGTAAATCCTTGTCCATTTAAAAGATAGAAGGCATCAATATATTATAAATGTTTACTACACATCTAATATGAAAATGAACTTCTTGAGTATGGGAGATGACAATATGAAAGTAAAAATGTCAAAGAATATAATGTTCTCTTTGAATATTCAAATCGATATTGCAAAGTATTTAAAGACTTATTACAAAGATGCATCATAATTCCATCTCCGATTTTGGGCATCTCAACTTTAGAGGACTAAAGTTACTATCTAGGAAGAATATAGTGAATGACTTACCATGCATCAATTATCTTGATAAACTTTGCCAATGATGCTTCTAAGGGAAGCAATATAAAAAAGGCTTTCCAAATGTGTCAAAACTCAAAAGCCAAAAAGCCACTTGCACTCATTTATAAAAACATTTATAGTCTAATCAAACCAGCACTCTCGATGAAAAAAATTACTTCATTCTTTTCATTAATGATTATTCAAGGAAAATATAGGTGTATTTTTTGAAATAGAAGTCAGAAATTTTAAAAGTTGTCAAGAAGTTCAAAGCTGCAGTGAAAAAAAATGTGGACATCAAGTTATAGCCATGAGATCTGATCGATGTGGAGAGTTCACTTCCGATGAATTCATAGATTTTTAAAGTAAAGGAATTCGAAGCCCTTTGATAGTTCGAAGATCTGTTAAACAAAATGGTGCTGCAGAAAGGAATAATAGAACCATTCTTGACCTGGCAAGAGGTATGCTAAAGAGCAAAAGATTACCTAAAGAATTTTAGGATGAAGCTATTACATGTTTAGTCTACTTAGCCAACAGATCTTCAACAAGAAATTTATGGGACAAGACACTACAAAAAGTATGGAATTTCAGAAAGCTAAGCATCTTCCATCGAAGATTTTTTGTAAGCATAACTCATATACATGTACCAAACGAAAGAAAAACCAAACTAGATGATAAAAGTGAGAAGTTCATTTTCATTGCCTATGACAAAATTTCAAAAGGATATAAATTATACAATCAAAACAACATGAAGATTGTGATTAGCCGAGATGTAATTTTTTTATAAAAAAGAGGAATAAGATTTTAGACCTCAAGTAGATGACTTCAACTTCTTTTCTATTCAAGAAGACAAACATGCAATGAAGGAGCAAGCAGAAGAAAAATAATAAGAACTTGTAACTCTACCTATATCTCTAGAATCAACCATTACTTGAGATTCACAACCATTATTTTTTAAAGAAAGAAATACGGCACGTAAGAAAAGTTTATAAGATCTCTATAAGGTAAATGAGAGATTTGATAATCTTATTGTCTTTTCCCTCTTTGCTGAATATGAGTCAATCCACTTTGGAGAAGTTGTGCAAGATAAAAAATAGAGAAGAGCAAAAGATGAAGAAAAGAAATCAGTTAAAAGGAATGGCACTTGGAAACTTGCATCTTTTCTTAAAGATCACTAGGCCGTTGGCATCAAATAGGTGTACAAAGCAAAACTAGTTATAAAAAGCTATAGTCAAAGAGTTGAAATTGACTACGATAAGGTATTTTAGCCTATGGCCAAACTTGAGACTATAAGAGTAATTTTTTTTGCTAGCCTAAAAGAAATGGAAGATTAATCAAATGGATGTAAAGTCTACTTTTATTAATGGAGTTCTTGAAGTGACGAGATGAAACGACCCGCCCCATCTCCAGAGGCGACTTATCTCGAGCAATTGAACTCAAACATTAAAAACCATCTTATTAATGAGAATTTTACTGAAATTTCAGTAAAACCTCCCCTAAACATACAACATTCCCAAACCTGCAATTAAACACAAGCACTCCCAAATAATTCATTGTGCATCAAATTACATCAACCAGTCTTATTCAGTAACATATCCAATAATACATACGTTTCCAAACTTTTATGTCACATCCTTAGTATAATTCCAGAATGGGATGATTATACACTAACCAAAAGAAAAATAATTATTCTATGTCCTCAGACAATCTCACTTGGCCAAAACGACTCCAAATATGTACAGCTGCTGGGTCAACTGTTGTACCTGTAATCTCCTGGGGGAAAAATTATAATAAAATAAGGTGAGTATAAAACTCAGTGAGCTCAGTGAGTGGATAGTAGTTTTTGAAACATAAAATACTTATAAAAATAAATGCATCGCATGTATAATTAATTTTCTCAATTAAATATTTTAATGTAAAAATTCCTTTAATTTCAATAATATTCTGAACATACATATAATTGATACTACCACAAAATCAAGAAAAAATACCTCATATTGAAATACCAAATACTAAGTAATACAATTAACCTTAAACAAATACCCAGGGAAATAATCTAGTCATATCCGAACCTCAACGTATGGCAATGATGTACTATCTGGGTACTATCATGCCCAAAGATATACGGATAGACGAGGACGTGCCATCTCATGCTTATCAGCATAACTCATATCCAGATATAAACGGATGTGCTATGATGCTCTATCTGGCAACATCGTGTCCGGACCACTCGATCTTAAATCTCACCATATCTCAATATCTGTCTGCAATCATATGCCCCCAAAGGACGAAAGCACCCAAACACATGGCCCAAAGCCTGCATGTGTGCTCAGACGGGCCCCAAAAACCTACTATCTCATCTCATCTCATCTTATCTGGATGGAATGAGTATTTGATTTAAACTTTAAATTATGATCGAAATCAATATATAAACACTTTAAATCATGCTCAAAATCAATATATATACACTTTAAATCATGCTTAAGATCAATCATATACTCTTTAAATCATGCTCAAAATCAACATATATACACTTTAAATCATGCTTGAAATCAATATAAATATACTTTAAATCATGCTCAAAATCATTTATCTCTTTTATCATTTTAAAATCGATATGAAACATAAATGAATAAATATAACTTAACAAAAATATTTATAAGTAATAAACATTTATTTCAGAGAACCATTAAATGGAAACAATTAAAATACATATTTCACGAACAAGCTTTACTATATTAAAATAACTTACATAAATAGTTTTAATATATTCCACTCACAGTGATAAACTCAGAATCGACTATCACCCAAGTCCGCAGGTAGATTTTCACCCGCAGATTCACCTATTTTAAAAAAATGATATAATTATTTTCCATATTTATAATTTGAATTAATGTCACAAAAAGAAAGCTTAAAATAAATATTCATTCAAACATTACAACTCTCAGTTTTCTCGGCTTACCGTATTAACCCCATATTCGTAATTTACTAATAAAATATGAATTTATACAACCCTCAATTTCATAATTTACTAATTTATCCTCAAAATCATAAAATTATCAATTCATCCTCAATTTAGATTGCAAAAAATCCTCAAAGCTAGAAATTATGAAATCACCCTCTATACGTGAAATTACCAAAATTCCCCTACGGTCACATTCACCAAAATTCACCCAACGGCGGTGGGGAAGCTCGGACTAGACATTTCTCATCGAGGTTAGTTCAACGATGCCGGTAGTGACCTCCCACGCGTGGTGGTGGCTCCTGATCGAGCCCTTAAAGCAGCAGCTCTTAAGGGTGGTCCGTCGGTGGCAAATCGGCTTCCTCGGTGCCGGTGGCTGGTCGGGAATGGAAGATGGTGTGGTGGGGAATCTTTTCCAACCAGTGGCGTGGTCAAAGACGGCTGGAATTGGAGGCGATCGTCCACGATAAACCTGCAGAAATTTCAAGCTTTGTCCGCGGTGTTCCGCGCGGTTTTTGGCAGCAAGGACAACGATCGGCTCACAAGCTTTCGTTTGACACCTTGTTCGGCTAATGAGGTGGCTGAAAATGAAAGAAACTGGTAGGTTGGGTTTGCGGGTTCGAGTCAGGTCAGGTCGGCAGCTCATTCTCTCTCTCGGTTTCAATCAAATTTTTCACCCGTTTTCCCTCTTTTAAACACACCCAAAATATCACATAGACCCCCTCTTGATTTAATTATTAACATATACTTCTAAGAAAAATGGCTTCATTAAAAGTTCTTACGAGTACACTTTATCTATCGAAGTCAAAAGTAGAGATATTCTTATTGTGTGCCTGTACGTAGATGATATAATTTTTATTAGAAATAATCTTTTTTTTTTTAAGAATTCAAAAAGGAAATGAAAAAAGAATTTGAGATGACAGACATTTGATTGATAATATATTGTTTATGCATTGAAGTTAAACAATAAGCGGATGGTATTTTCATCACACAAGAAGGTTATAAAAAGAAGATTCTCAAGAAGTTCAAAATGAATGATTGCAAGCCAATAAGCACACTAGTGGAATGTAGAATTAAGTTGTCAAAGCATGATAAACAAGAAAGAGTAGATCCAATACTTTTCAAGAGCCTGGTTGGAAGTCTGCACTACTTAACTTGTACAATGCCTGACATTCTCTATGTTATTGGACTAGTTAGTCGTTACATGAAAACTTCGACCATCACTGATTTTAAGGCCATAAAGAGGATTCTTTACTATTTAAGAGGCACTATGAACTTTGACTTATTGTACTCAGTTTCTAATGATTACATGCTCGTTGAATATAGTGATAACGACTGAGTTGGTGGCATGGATAGTCGAAAGAGTACCAGTTGCTTCATATTCTTCATGGGAGATATTGAAATTCTAACTAAGCGACCCGAGAGGGGGATTGAATTAGGTTTTAAAAATTCTTCAAAAGCAACACCACAATTTAATACCAACAACCACCACAACCCTAAGTAAATTTAAAGAGTTAAAGGTAGTGAAAATGAACATTATATTTTTACGTAGTTCGGCAATCCACATATGTCCACGCCTCCAAGCAAACCAAGCTTGAGGATTCTAATAACCAAGCTTTACAACTTAAGGCTTTAAGATGTTTATAATTGACTTCTAAGGTGTTGATAAATCTTTACAATTTGAGATGAACAACACCTATTTTTCCAAATATTTTTCACTCTTATAATCACTCAATTTTGATATTGAAATAAAATTTACAAAGATCACATTCCCCATATGAGTATATTAGCAAGTGATAGCTCAATAATGGATTAATGTACATAGATAAGCATATGAAAACTAAAGATTGGAGAACTCTTTAAATAAAGTTTGATTTGGCTTTTTATAGTTTGAAAAAGAAAATTAGCTGTTAATCACTTTCTGGGAGTTATCGAATCACTGCTAAATTTAAAATAGATCTTTGTTTGGCTATTATGGCAAGTTAACCATTTCATTCTATTTTCTAAAATTATAGTTTGGACACTAAACTTCTTGGAATTATACTACAGCCAAAAATTTTTAAAACTTTTTAAATAAGTTCATTTCTAGAATATCATACAATACTTGTTGATTTCAAAGTTCTTGAAACTTTCAATTTATTCCATAAACTTAAAAACAATAAATTTTATAAAATCATTTATCATATAAGTATATAAACTTTATATTATGAAAATAATAATTTATTTAAATGTCATAAAAAATAAATTAAGCTTTTAAATGCTTAGTCATGTGACACGATCAAAAGTGCTGTACCCCCAAGTATAAGAGTTTCTAGTTATAATATAATCAGGTGAATCTGGGGTCAATCCACAGTGAAAGGAATTAATTTGTTTATTTTAATTTATCTAAGAAAATAAAATAAAATTCAAATTATATGAAACTTAATTTGAGTGAAACTATGAAATTAAATTAGTTAAGACTATGGATCCACTCATAATAGTAAATATAATTTACTAAATTCTTTTTTATCATACTTCTTTATTGTCGAAAAGATTAATTGTATAAATTATAATTATTTTCTCATTAATTTTATTATATATTAAGTATTTAGTGTGCCAAAATTTAACTTGTCTATAATAAGTTAAAATACTATTTTACCATACTTTATATTAGAATATTAAGAATTCATTATGTCAAACTCCCTTGTTTGTTTACAATAAGTCAAAATTTTAAAATATAAAATATGGATAAAATTAGATAGAAAATAAGTTAATTTATATAATTAAAATCAAATTTTATTAAATCATATTTTCCTAATAAGAGTTTTACCTTACCTCAACATATTATTATTTTGCTAAGAATAATTGAAAAAAATAATTATTAATATTAAATTATACATAATTAAAAATAAAAAACTAAAATTGAAAATAAAACTTAATTTATTTATTAATTTACTAAATATTACAGAGAGAGATGAGAAGAAGAATTTGAAGAGAGAGAAGTGAAAAGAGGTGTGTAGGGATGTGATACCTCCCCTCCCTATTTATACTAATCCATAATTAATCCATCATAACCTTACATTTGTTCACTAATTAAATATAAATGACCCACTAATCAAACATAAACATAACCCAATCCAATCAACCACACCTACTTATTCCACTAATAATTACTACACCTCATATGATAAAAACTTATAGTTTTACAATTACCACACTTGCAATGGTTAAAACTTATAATTTTACTATAAAAATTCGTGGATCCTCTTCGATGATGACCTAATTTTTGAAACTTCCATAATTCATATTTGAAATTCATTTATCTATTTGGAGTCTCGAACTGCATGAAATTATTATTTTTACCTAATAAACACAGAAAAATACATAATATCAAATATTTAAAATCATAAACAGAAATTCATAATATATTACATAATTACAAATGTAAATCATAATATAAAAAAAAATAACAATTTTATCCATTAGTGAACATACAATTCTTAACATTAATCACACCCCTCAACCAGCTTATTGCTAGCTCCTCACAATTAAAGCGCTATATTAAATTGAGATTTACAAAATTCACATGCAAATTAACTGTTGTTCATCTATACTCTAAACTACCAAATAAATAAATTCTCCTAAAATTTATTTATTTTAGCTTTTTGTCTTATACTCATTATCTATGATATCATCAAATCTTCTTTTGTGCTCAAAAAATTAACATGATACTTATTAAGTTGCATTAAAAGAGAACAATAGTTTTGCTCCAATGATTCATCAGAGATTCTACTTTTTAGATAGTAGATTATTCACACATATTTAAAATATTCTATCTTTAATCCATATAGCAAGCTTTGGGCCTGTAATTCTTAGACTAGTTGGCCCTAGGGCACTAGGTGTTGAAACATCCTTATGGACTTAATTACTCGGATTTCTAAAAATTAAGCAAACAATCTATCTTCAGCTTATGTAGTTATCTTTGAGCCAATAACTCTCAGACCAATTAGCATTAGGGTACTGCATGTTGAAACAACTCTACGAACTTAATTACTCAGATTCTAAATGTAACGAAATTAAATACAATCTTTTTTACATTTTTTAATTTTGTTCTTTTTTCTTTTATTTTTTTAATTTATTTAAATATGTACATTTTCCACTATATTGCAAAAAATTTTAACTTACAACCCACTGGCATGTGTCATAGTGTGTGTGTGAGAAGAATGATATAATAATACATGCTTAAATAAATAAATGACAAAAAAATATTTAATTAGTGATTACCAAATGGAGAATTTACAAATTTGAGTAATTCAAAGAAAATGGAACAAAAACAACTTACTATGAATTTGAAAATTGGAATATAATATAAATTAAACTATTCAGATGCATCTCAAAAGTAATGACTCTTTATATAGCTATCTTAGACAATAAATAATTTTTTGTTTTCAGATTTTTAAAAAAAACACACATATTTACAATTTACGTCAACTATCCCCACCTACCAACCTATTCTAAACATTATTTTTAATGTTTCATAATTTAAAGATATGCATTAAAAAAAAGCAAAATAGATAAAGGAAACATAAATATAAAAGAATAAGTAGGGAATATTATACCTGAATTTGTTGCAGAAGCTGCAAAGAAGATGACAAAGAGCAATAAATCATTATAATTTTTTTTAAAAAATAAAATGAAAAATGAGTCTAACACTAAGAAAATGCGTTTCTAGAATCACTACCTCTATATTTAGCCATCTTCGACTCAAATTTATTCAAAGTTAGTCTTTACAACAAAAATTAGTATAAACATCATCATGACTAAGACATTCCACAATTATAAACCACTCCCTCTCCCCTATCTCTATGGGACATTATCCTCAAATTCTTAAAGGAAAAAACTAAAGTTTAAAAGACATCACATGAGCACTGTAAAACCATATCTACAAACAGAGAGTTAAAATTAATTTACACTTCTTGCTACTTTTATTGCCATCATCACTAGCTAACCAATCAAATGCCAAGGTTATAGGCTTTGTCTCTGGTTTGTAAACTTGTAAAATATCAAGTAACCGCTACCAGAGGGAGTACATTTTAATCAGAAGAAATGATTTCTAATTGTATTACAGAAATGAAGCAATCATCATTTAACAACCGATGGAATTTTTATGAATGTTCAACGGGCCCAAGATTTAAAATGTAGAAAGTTAATTTACGATTTGTGCATTTTATATCTTCTGCATACTGCACGATTAACTTCTTTTCTAGTCATACAGGTAGGCACCAGCGTTTCTGCTGGCTTCGAGGATTTACGCCTAAAGACGGCTTCTTCCTACTAAAAGTAGTTTCTGAAACAATTTTGTGGATAATCTATACAGAACTTCGTCAATACTTGGTGTAACCTATTTCCCTACTATGACACGACCAAGATCGATAATAGGCTAATTGAATCAATTGGCATCAGTCTATACCAACATCAATATTTTAATTAACATCGAAGATGCTACTATGGAATAAATCAAAAATTATTTATGAGTGGTCAAAAAACATTTGTTAAAGATAATGATACACAACTATATAGGCATTCAACAATGGCACATGAGTTTTGACTCATAATTCAAAGCAAATAGTAGAACTAAAGAAAATAGAATTGAATATAAATACACCATTGTTATACATAATAAAATATTATTAAAAGAAAATGATATATTAATGAATAGAATCGTTATCCTTGATTATCCAGGAAATAATACACCTTTGGTAGTAGGTCACATACCATTTTATAAACCAAGAAGAGTTTTTAGTGATTCTGACTAAACAACGACTTTCGAAATAACCATCACAATTTATATTTCATAAAGATCAAGATATCATTGAATATCATCAGTATCTTTAACAATTAATTTATCTTCATACAGAAGACCCAAAAGATTACAATTTATAATCAACCAGAGAAGTATAATGAATGTCACAGTTATTTTCGATAAAGGGCTTTTCTCAAAACCCCATAAAATGTACAATGACTAAAACCCAACCAACTGACTCTCGCTTCAATTAATCAAAACATGAGGAATTGATTAATATTAAGATTGTAACCCTAGGCAGCTAATTTGATTATTTTAGAATAGCTTTCTGGCTCAATACCAAGAGAGAATTGAAAACATCGACTTAAGAAATCATGAGTAAAGATCAGCAAAATAAATCAACTCTTCAAAAATTAAACTAACAAAACCAACAATAAACAAATTGAAAAGAAAAATTTAGCATTCATCCCATTGCATTAATCCCAAGTTCCAATTAACAGCAAATATCACTCTTATTTGTTGTCTTTCAAGATCCCTCGGCGTAAGACATGAATTGGTGGTCGTAAACCTAAATAGGAGATTTTAAGTTTGTCTTGAGTATCTCAAGGAAATTGCACATGTAAAAAGAGTTTTAAAATATTTCAAGAGGATTCTTCAATTGAAGTACTCAAGGAGAGAGCATTGAAAAATGATGAAAGAAAGTTATAATTGTCAAACAAATGTTATTTAGCAAGAAATATTGCACGTCAAGATTAATCAAAAATCAATTAAATGGTAAAATAATGAATAAAAAAATACAGAACAAGATTAAAGATTATACTAAGATTTGGTAGGTCACTGTTACTGCGCCTTTCACGTGGTTGATATTAACTTTAATATGATACTTATTTAATTTTGATTTCAGGCCTATATGGATATATTTTAACAAATGGGCCACCACCTTAACTTTAACTTTCCCGAAACAACAAAGATGAGAATTAAAGTAAACTTTAACCAATTTCAAATGTTTAAAACTACTATAAAAAGCTTTGGTTCTTGCTGAATAATTTTAATTTTATGTATTTCATTTCTTAATTCTTTCTGAAACATCTAATTGCACTTACGTATTACTACATCATCAAGATTTGAATAGTATTAATAGGCCAAATGACTTATGTCAGTTCAACCGGGGTGATGTCATAAACTAAATAATAGGTTACATTCTTAAAGATGTCTTAATGTAGTGCATCGGGCCAAGAGAAGAGGACGATCCTGACTTAAGCAATGTTTTTTTCCAAATTGTTTATTCCCTATTTTGCTAATCTGACCAACCATTATTTGACGTATGTCGAGGTAAGAAATGTATCCATATTTTTCATTAATGACTTAAAAGGCTTATTACAAAAATGTTTACCTCTATCACTTACAATGGCTTGAGGAATTTCAAATTAACTTAAAGGATTTTCCTTTAAAAATTTAATCAGAGTTTTGCTATCATTATTACGGCAAAAAATTATTTCAATCCATTTTAAGACATAATCAACTGCAACTAATATGAAAAAATCCAAAAGATGGTATAAATGGACCCATGAAATCAATTCCTCAACAGTCAAATATTTTTATCTTAAGTATGGGATTATGCTTCTTTTGGTAATTGATCAAAATTTTTGACAGTTTTCACAAGTTTTACAAAATTCATATGTATCTTTTAATATGGTAGGCTAATAAAATCTACATTGTAAAATTTTAGCAGTAGTTTTTCTTAAAGAAAAGTGTCCATTACATGCTTCAGAATGTCAAAATTAATGACACTACTTACCTCGTTGTTGGGAATACATCGTTGAAAATTTTGACCAGGACAATATTTGAATAAGTAAGGATCATCCCAATAGAATTTATTTACCTTAATCAAAAATTTCTTCTTATCTTGAGTATTCCAGTGCAAAGGCATTTCACTTGTAATAAGAAAATTAATAATGTTACCAAACCATGGCATTGAATTAAAGGAAAATAATTCATTTGAGCACTATCCAATGTTTTATTTGCATAATAAATCACAAAGGCCCTACCATTTATTTTTTGTCCTAAAACAGCGTGAACAACAAAATTGTTTGCATCATACATTAATTCAAAAGGTAAAGACTAATCAGGAGATTGCATAATAAATACACAGGTTAAAAGACAAATTATTTTTTCAAAAGAATTTTGTCAATCATTAATTCATTCAAATAGTGCATTTTTTAATAAGAGGTTACAGAGTAATTTAGATATGACACTAAAATTTTTTATAAACCTCCTATAAAATCTTGTATGTCTTAACTGTTTTTTGTTGTGGTAATTTCAATTCCTTTAACATATGTAACATAATGCAAAATAATTTTTCCTAATTAAACAAAAGTTATTTTCAACATATCTTTTTAAAACATTTTCAAATTATCAAGTAATTATCAAAAGAATTCCCAAACACAGTTAAATCATCCATAAAGGCCTCTAAACAATGTTCAACCATGTCACAAAAAATGCTTAACATACATCTTTGAAATGTTGCAGGTGTATTACGAAGTCCAAATGGCATCCTTTTAAATGCAAGTGTTTCAAAGGGACATGTAAATGTGGCTTTTTCCTAATCTTTAAGTGCTATAGGAATTCAATAATAATCTGAATATCCATCTAAAAATTTCAGCTACTCTTTTTAAGATTTGGTCAAGAAAAGGCAAAGAAAAATGATTTTTTTTTCTAGTGGCTTCATTTAATTTTCTATAATCAATACACATACGCCAACTAGAAGTTATTCATATTGGAATTAACTCATCTTTTCTATTTTTCACAACAGTAATTCCATTTTTTTTTGCACTACTTATGTAAGGCTTACCCACTTACTATTAGAGATAGGATAAATAATTCTCACATCAAGTAATTTAAGAACTTCTGTTTTTACCACTTTTATGTGTGAGTTTAATCTTCTTTGAGGTTGTTGAAATTTTTGTGTATTTTCTTCTAAGTTGATTCTATGTGTGCAAATTAAGGGATTAATGCCTTTAATATCATTTAAAGTTCATCTAATTACATTTTTATGCTTCTTAAGAATAGAGAGTAACTTACCTTCTTGGTCTCTTGTTAGAGTAGAAGAAATCATAATAGGATAACTTTGTTCTTCTCTAAGATAAGTATACTTCAATCCTTCGGGCAAAGGTTTTAATTCCATTTTAGGTAATTCTTCTTGTTTTATCTTTTATATGATCATAAGTTTTTAAATTTTGACTCTTCATCAATATTTTGTAAAGTCTGTATAGAATCAAGCAACAAATTTATATTAGAAGTATTAAGTTCAAATTGCTTATTTGATTCATTTAAATTAACCAAACAAATATCAGTAAGTTTAGAAAAATCTCCTTTTCGAATATTTTCCTCTATAAAATATTCAAGCAATTCCTTTTGTTCATCAGTGTCAGCTTCATTCTCATTTTCTTCATTAGTTGCCTACACATATTGAAAATAATCGATCTCATATTTCCAAAGGATAAATTCATTAAACCATTCATACAATTAATCAAAGCATTAGTAATTGCTAAAAGTAGTTATCTCAGAATTATAGGAATTGGTTTGTAATTACTGACAATAGGTTCAGTTTCTACGACAATAAATCTATAAGGTATATAAATTTATTAACTTGTACTAAAATATCTTTCATTATTCTATTTTGTACTTTAACTAATCTATCAGAAAGCAAAAGTGTAGTTAAAGTTGATTTTAACTCAATAATATTAAGTTGAAGATAAACTAAATATGATTGCAAATTAACACTAGCACCAAGGTCTAGTAAAGCATGGTCAGTTCTGTTATCACCAATAATACAATAAATAGTAGGACCACCAAAATCTTTATATTTTAAGGTATTATTAGTGCATAGAATGGTACTTGCCTGTTCATCTATAAAAACTATCTTTCTTACCATCAATTTCCTCTTGACAGTGTATAAGTCTTTCAAAAACTTGGCATATGAAGGTCCTTGCTTAATTGCATCTAATAGAGGAATGTTAATTTTCACTTGCTTAAAGATTTCATAAATTTCAGCAGACTGGTTTGATTTTTTTGGCTTATTCAATGTTTGGGGAAGTGATGGTTCAGGTGGGACACTAGTTATTTTATCAATAGGTGTAAATTTATTTCGTCCTTCTTTACCCTTTGAATTTTCATTGTCTTCATCTTTACAAGTTTTAGGAATAGGTCTATCAATAACCTTACAAATATGAAGAGCCATAACTGACTTGATTTTGTGGGTGGATTTTGTTGAATCTTAGGGTTTGGTTATAATTGAGCTGGAAATTTACCTTTTACTTGAATTGTGATTGCAGAAGCAATTTTAGCAAGAGTATCTTTTAAATCATAAAAAAGTTTGTGCATTTTGATTGTTAATAATATCTTACTTTCTAATGAATGAATACATAGTATTTTAGAAATTTTTCCATGGTGGCAGAACATGTGATGCATAAGGCTGAGATATTATGGAGGTGGTACTTGTGAAGATTGTGCATTATTATTATTTCTCCAACTAAAATTCAGATGATTTCTCCAAACAAGATTATAAGTCTCTGAATATGGGTTTGCAAGTATTAATGGCATTACTTCATCATGAAGTCATTCTTTAAGTGCAGGCAAAATGGGACAACCTTGAGTAAAATGGTTATTAGAACTACAAATATTACATGGAATTTCTTGAACATATGCTACTTTATCACTCATTTTATGTTCTAAGGCTTCAATATTTCTAACTAAGGATGCAAATTTTGCTTATAAATTATGATCTTCCCTAAGGTTATAGATTCCTCCACTAGGTGGAGATGATTGTGGTTTATTTGACAGTTCAAAAAGTTCCAACAGTATCCTAATATTGTGCATTTTTAGCTAACTGGTCAAGGTAATCTATAGCATTTTCAGGATTTTTATCTCTAAATTCACCATTACACATCATTTCAACAACTTTTGGTATTAAGCCCTCATAGAAATAAGTGACCAATTGCCAAGTTTCAAAAGGTGTGGACATATTCTAACCTATTCTTTAAACCTATCCCAACATTGGTATAATGTTTCTCCATTGTTTTGAGTGAAATAAGTGATTTGTCTTTTCAAAGAATTGGCCCTATATGGTAGAAAGAATTTTTTCAAAAATTATTCGAGCATGTTATTCTAAGTTCTTATTGATTTAGATTTGAGGTTTTGCAGCCAATTTTTAGCTTTATGAATTAATGAAAATGGAAAAAGTTTTAACCTAATTATGTTCCTGCTACAATTTTGGTCTGTGTATATATTACAAACATATTCAAAATCTCTTAAATGCAAGTATGAATTCTTGGATTCTAAACTATGAAATGTTGATAAAGTTGGATAATACCTTATTTGAAGTTGAATCGAGATGCTTCAAGAAGAAATACTATAAATGAAGGTTCTCTAATTCTAGTTGGATTCATATAGTCTCTCAAAGTTTTTGGTTGATTATAATCATGTAAATCTTATTGAGAATGATTGTCTTCTTGATCAATTTGAGAAATAAGGTGGTTCAAAATATTTTCTTTGTGGATCTCTTCCATGATTGGTGGCAGTGGTTGATATCTTCGAATTAATCTACCACTTGAAATTTAAGACCAACGTCTAATGTAATGATGATGTGTGTGTGTGTGATTAAGTAACATACAAGCAAATGAAAAACATAAGAAAATGAATGTTGTAAAATAATAAAAAATAAAAAATTAGAAATTAAACGTGCAACAAATATAAATGTACAAAAGATAAAAATTATGTAAAAATAAAAAAATAGAAAATTAAAATTAAATAAATTTATTAAATTCTTTTTATCATATTTCTTTATTGCATAAAAAATTAATTGTATAAATTATAATTATTTTTCTATTAATTTATTATGGATTAAGTACTTAGTGCATCAAAATTTAACTTGTCTATAATAAGTCAAAAATACTATTTTAGTATTTTACCATACTTTTTATTAGGATATTAAGAATTTATTGTGCTAAACTCTCTTTTTTGTCTACAATAAATCAAAATTTCAAAATATAAAATATGGATAAAATTATGTAAAAAAATAATTTAGTTTATATAATTAAAATAGAATTTGATTAAATCATATTTTCCTAATAAGAGTTTCACCTTACCCTAACCATTATTATTTTGCTAAGCATAATTGAAATAAAAATAATTATTAATATTAAATTATACATAATTAAAAATAAAAACAACTAAAATTTGAAATAAAACTAAATTTATTTATTAATTTATTAAATATTTCAAAGAGGGATGGGAAGAAGTGAAGAAAGGTGTGTAGAGATATAATACCCTCCCTCTCTATTTATACTAATCCATAATTAATTCATATCGCAAACTTGATTAAAACTTAATTGATCATAACCTGACATTTATCTCACTAATTAAATATAAATGACCCACTAATGAAACATAAACCTAACCCAATCTAATCAATCAAATCTAATTATTCCACTAATAATTACTACACTTAACATAGTAAAAACTTATAATTTTACAATTGCCACATTTAACATGGTTAAAACTTATAATTTAACAATAAAAATTCGTGAATCTTCTTCGATGATGACCTAACTTTTCGGACCTTCGAAATCCATATTTGACGTTTGTTTATTTGTTTGGAGCCTTGAACTGTGAGAAATTATTATTTTTACTTAATAAATAAACAAAATACATAATATCCAATATTTAAAATCATAAATAGAAATTCATAATATATTACATAATTATAAATGTAAATCATAATATAGCACAAAATAACAATTTTATTCTTTAGTGAACATACCATTTTTAACATTAATCGTACTAGCCGTAACAAGAGAAATCAGCTAAGCTATTATCCTTATAGCTTGTCTTTGACTTGATGAGCTTTGTGCCGTTTTCCATTTAGTGCCTTGAACTTGACTTCACATGAATGATTTTTGTCCTTCAAAAGCTAGTGAGATTATGAAATATATATTTACCATTTTACTTGACACGTTGTTTGTTATAATCAAAATCAAAGTTCATATAACCATTTAGGCCAACAAATATTACTTTCACATGAATATCAAAAAAGCAATCGATTGTTACTCTCTCAACTTATGAAGCTGGGTATGTACCTACTACTTCATATGTTTGCCATGTAATTTGGCTCAAAAATTTAATGAAGGAGGTTGGTTTGCCGTAAGTAAAGTCAACAGATATTTGTGTTGATAACAACACTCTCTACTATTTCATACGGGAGTGCATTAAGAGAAATGATGTACAAGTAAAGTACATCAAATTACAAGAACAAGTAGTTGATATCTTTACGAAGCCATTGAAACAAGATGGCTTTATTAGATTGAGAAATTCACTTGGTATTATAGGATTAAGTTTTAGGGGGGTTGGATTATAAACTTGATCCATACAACATTTGAAGCCCAAATAACCTTTGATTTAGCCCATGGAAGCTTTTTTAGGTTTTTAAGATTTGTGGTGTTAAATATGGTAATGTGGTAAATAGAAATTGTGGTATTGAGTATAGGTGTTAGGTTTGATATAGTTTTGAATTGTGTGGTAGCTAAGTTAACGGGTGGTTGTGATTAAGTTGTAACAAGTACGTATACATCCGAATTATTTTTATCCGATAGTCATGATTTACTTTTTGATCTATATATAGGGGCTACCCCTCTTTAATTTGACACCCTTGAATCCATTTTTGGGCACCATTTTCTGTAATTCATTCTTTATCTTGTATTTTCTACATATTTTAATAAAATTATCATTTTAACCCTAATTATAAAATGAGTAGCTAATTTATTTTCAAGGTTGGGTTGAAGGTGAAGCCTCAACATAATCTATGGGCTTAACTTGGTAAGTTTATTTTCACTTTCTCTATTTTATTTAAATTATTTTAACTTATTATAGACAGATAGTAATAATCTTGTCTAGATATTACACTGGTATACTAGCTTCCTAGTGCAAGATTATTACTATTTGGCACGGTGAGCACTTTACACTAGATTTATTAGAGAAAAACTTCACTCTAAATTTTGTGGTAGGTCATGATTCAGTTTTGATAGAAAATTCATACAGTTGAATTATTATTACCTGGCACAATTCGTTCTTGATACTACATTTAACATAAGATTATTATTATTTTTTTTTGGCACAACAAACACTTGACACCATATTTATTAGAATTAGGCTTATGAGGAGTAGAAATACCGCATTATAAATTAATTAGAACTAAAAATGAATATTAAGCTCATGGTGAAATGTTTAGTGTGAATCTTGAGACTCAAGCACTTAATTGCATTGTTTAATTCGCCATTTTAATTTCAATTGTAGGATAAAATAAACTAGAACTTTCACAACAAGCGCATTAAATAATAAAGAATAACAACAACTCTACATAATTAAAAATCCACCTCCTCGTGGCATCGACACTCATCACCATTAATTTATATTTCAATAGATTCGTGCGCTTACGACTTCAATAAAATTTGCACAACAAGTTTTCAGTGCTGTTGCCAGAGAGGTAAGTTATTTAAATTAATAAAGTTAATTTTCTTTATGGTGTAAATATTTTTTTTTCTATTTTTGTTTTCTTATGATTTTCTTTTTGCATGTTTGGTTTAATCACGTATAATTCATCTTAATTTCAGTTAATTTATTTTAAGTTAATTTATTTTCTTCTAATTTTTGCAATTTAATTTTCATTTTATTTTTCTTGTTAATTTTTTGTTGATGTTGTTAATTTATATGGTCGTTTTAACCGCCTATTAATTCATTTTAGTTTCAGTTAAATTAATTTATTTCATGTGTCTTTTTCCTCTTTTTCTACATTCATAACACTTTAGTGTGTTTTCATAGCAATGTTGTATCAGTATAATAAGGTTAGTATCATAATTTCTCCTGTTATTATTTTCAATTTTGCTTTTGTACATATTCCTTGCATATGTGGTCGAAGGTCACTATCATATAATTTAGAACCCATAAATCTTAACCTATAAAAAATACATCGCGCACGTAAACACATTGCATCACAAGTTAAAATTATGGATAAAATTGAAATGGATTTGCAACAATAACACCAAGCACCCCAAGAAAGGCCATTTAAGGACTACTTTAGTTCCTTAGCTAATTTAAGCACATCATGCATAAGATACCCAAATATAATTACTAAGAGTTTTAAGTTAAAACCTAGTGTACTAAATTGTCTCCTATCATTCTATAGCCTAGAAAATAAAGATTCATACAATCATTTGAATGATTTTCATGCTATTTGTCAAACTTTTAAATATGAAAATTTTTCAGATGAAGATGTTAAGCTTAGGTTTATTTCCATTTTCTTTAAAAGATAAAGCTCGTTCTTAGTTAAATATATTGTCTACTAATAGTATTATATCATGGGAATAAGTGGTTACTAAATTTTTAAATAAATATTTCCTGGTGCATAAGACCAATGTTATTCTAAAAGAAATCTTAGAGTTTACCCAAAAAGAAGACGATCAATTTTTTTAAGCATGGAAGAGATGTAATAGGCTAGTCTTGAAGTGTCCATATCATAAGTACGAGAAATGGCACCAATGCCAATACTTTTTTGAGGGACTATTGCCACATGTGCAAGAATGGCTAATGGTGATAAGTGGAGGATAGTTTATGTCAAAAAGTGTATCAGAGATTTGGGATTTCTTTAAGCAACAGACAGATAATTCCTGACAGGGAAGCAGATCATTTAGAAATGTGAAAAAATCAAAGGAGTGAATGAAATTCATGTTGGTGAGTCATGATCGGAAATCAAGAAAGTTAAAGAAATAGTCGAAGGTCTTACCTACCAAATAGCATCATTAACGGTTGCAAAATCAATAGAGCTACATGTATTTAATCAGTATGATGAAGATTCATACCCAGTCCAAGCCAATGCTATTGATTGATGGAAAATCAACCAAACTACAATCCTTGCTCCAATATTTATAATCTTGGGTGCAGAGACCATCCCAACTTTTCATGGTCTCAAAGATTCAAACAAAACAAGAACAGCGGCTTTAGCTCCATCAATACAACTAGTTGCTCAGGCTCTTCAAGTCTCTCAGCCACCATTCAGACCATACAATTAGAACCAGAATTACTCTAAAACCATACCATGGGAGGAAGCATTCCAAAATCTAAAAAATTGGACTTACTCTGCAATACAAAAATAAAATCATACCATTGACGAGCTACGGAATGATATGAGAGTTGGCTTCAATTCGCAAGCTCAGTCAATTTTAAACCTAGAAATGATGGTAGGTCAGCTTGCTTTTTAGTTCAAAACTTAACAATGACCATTGATAAGGCAAATTCCCAAGCTAGCTTGTGCCAAATCTGAAGGGAGCACATGAAGTAAGTACCAGCTAAACCCAATAGTACAAAAAGTCAAAGTTATAATGACTATACAAAAAGGCAAAGAAGTTGACAACAAAGTGGAGATGTTGGTGGCAAAGACGACTCAAGTAGTGCCAGTAGATTCTAAGGACTTGTCATCAAAAGAGAAAGAAGAAAGATATTTATGAGAGTACATCGCCAAAGCTCCATTCCCTCAGAAGTTAGCTAAAGCAAAAAAGAAAATTCCACAAGTGAGATTATAAAGTTCTTTAAATAGGTAAGTGTTAACATTCCCTTGCTTGATGTTATAAAGTAAGTGCCTTCTTATGCCAAGTTTTTTAAGGATCTATGCACTAAAACGAAAAGCATTCATATTCAAAGAAGGCCTTTTTAATCGAAAACATTAGTTCTATACTTTAACAAAAAATTCCTTTAGAATTTAAAAATCAAAGATCCCCTGTTATCTCATGTGACATTAGGAACCACACATTTGAGAATGCTTTATTAGACTTAAGAGCTAGTGTAAATCTTTTGCCTTACTCTATATTTATGAAACTTGAATTAGGAGAATTACACCCATCTCTAGTTATATTACAACTTGCAGATTGGTCTATAAAAATACCCTTTGGTATTGTGAAGAAAGTGCTTATCTAGGTAGACAAGTTTTATTTTCCTATCCATTTTATTGTGATTGATACTCAAACAATTCAGGATTCAAAGAAGCACATCCCCATTATTTTAGGCCGATCTTTCTTAGTAACTACTGATACCCACATTCAGTGCAAAACTGGAAATATACAATTGTCCTTTAGCAATATGACTATAAAGCTTAATATCTTCAACATTGCCAAACAACCTCAAGATGGAGACGATGAAATTTGTTATATGGATTTTATTGAAGAATTAATTTATCATAATCTTTCTTCTAAACTAAGTGATGACCCTTTACAAGAATGATTAACTTACTTTGGTTTAGTTTTTGACCAGATTAATACCTCACTCGATTCATCACTATTTATGGATACTAATAAATAAAAGTTAAAAGAAGAGCAATTGGCACCACATAGGGAAAATATCATCCCATCAGAATCATTACCGAAGCTCGAGCTTAAGCCATCACCTAACACTTTGGAGGATACATCATTAGGGGAAGAAAGTACATTGCAACAAATCACCTCATCATCACTTGATGATAAACAACTAAATAAAAGTATTATTTACACCTGCCATAGTTCAAAAAGGAGATTACAACTGGAGGAATTTGAGGAGATTTGCAGTGATAAAAAAGCTAAATATTACAAAAAGTGAATAGAAGTCTTTCATGACAAGTAAATTATGAGAAAATTTTCTACACCAGGTCAAAAAGTGCTTTTAGTTAATTATCATGTGCACCTTTCCCTAGGTAAGTTACACTCTCGATGGTTTGGTCCCTTTATTACTTACACTATCTTTCCATATGGACCAATTGAAATTAAGGATCCATAGAAATGTGTCACTTTCAAAGTTAATGGTCAAAGATTAAAGCAATATCTAAAGTACCAATGACATGCAGAAGTCACTGAAATCTATTTGAGTGACCCATTAAATTTGAATTGAGACTTTTCGATTTCTTTTCGGTGATTTAATTTCATTTTTTCATTTCATTTTAGTATTCTTTTGATCGAAATTATTTATTTTCTAATAAAGTGTGATTGATTACCAGTGATATTTTCTTTTATTACTCATCATGAATATCTCAATCAGATAGATCATTTTTGACCAGTTTAAGCAACTTCTACGTGTGAAGCATAATTTAAATAGCTTGCTCCAAGTTTGTCAATCACATCCTGTTAGGAATCTATGACCACTAGCATTAGTATCCCACGTTAAAGACCTAGAAAGACAACTCAAGAAAATCGAAATGGTATCTATGAAATCCAATTGGAATTTGAGATAAATTTAATAAAAGAACAATTGTGAGTAATTATACTCTTTTTTTTTTTTTACATTGTGTGGTTTTATTTTCTTTTGTCCGCTTCCACGTGTCACTTGATTTTATAGATTTTATTTTATTTAATTGTGCTTTAATTTGTTACCCCGGTTAAGTGGTGGATAACTGTACTCCATGACAATTAAAGTTGGTTACTTTAGTTTTATATAATAACTGATATTCCAAGGGTAAGGCATGGATAAAAACGTAATTTTAGCAAAGCTTCACAAATGATTTCCTTCACTTCCTCAGTATGCTTTCCTCACAATCTATAAAGCTCGATCCAAAAGCATGCAATTACATATGAAAAATTACATCCCTATTGACATCTATTGGTTAATTTAAGCCAAAGTATGATTAGTAGGTGAGTTACCTCCCAAATTTATTACATAAGTTATCTCCCAAATTTATTACATACATGACTGGTTGCGGTAAAGGAAACTAGTCAAGAAAATGAAGAGCTTGACCACTTCCAATTGCTTGTCATAAGTGTGCCAAAATGGAATGCGATAAAAATTCGTGTCCTTTAGGAATGGTGTCTCATAACATGCAAGATATAGTCTTGGGAATATGACTATAAATGACCTTATTTGCCAGATTATAAGAAAACTAGATGAGAAGCCTATCCTCGACCTATAGAGGATGTTCAAGCCATTTTTAAACGTAAAACCAAATGAAGATGTGAGCCACAATCACAACTACTAGTACATACCTTTTCATTTACTGTTCTTTTATCATTTTCACTATTTTTCTTGTTCTTTACTATTTACTTTTGACTTTTAAGCATTAAACTTCATGCTTCATTTGATAAATACACTACTTTATTTACAGCTATGTATCATTATAATTTTTACTAAGATATTTAAATATGGGCTATTTTGTTAAACATTCATAAATTATTTTTTAGGATTGTCTCAATGGCAGTAACTTTGAGCAGACAATTTAAGACCATTTGTATGGTTTCTGGGTTTCACTATGGAAAGCGTAAGGAGTTTGTTGAGGCAGCTATAGATTTTTTATCGAGTTATAGCAGAGATAAAAATACACTTAGTATATAGAGGAGATGATCGAGAGTTATCAAAACTTATTGCAGAAGCTACTTACAATAGAGAATGCCAAGTACTAGGCATTATTTTGAAAGCCTTAAAACATATTGTAAGCATGCCTGGCCCATCAATTAAAGAGTAGTTAGTTATCTCTACTATGTAAGAAATACTATTTGAAATGCTACAACGTGATAAAGCTTTCATTTTCTTACCGGCAAATGTTGCAACTTTTAAGGCACTATTTAACGAGTTTATGATAAAAATTGGTTGAGTTACTTGAAGGAATGCATATGTCATAATAAATTTCAAGTGAGTTTTTTAGTCTATCATTTTTTTTGGAGAGTAACACTTTTTGCTCATTCTTCATAGAGCTTAGCAATCTATTATAAATAATTTCTATATTTTCCTTCGAGTCAAACATTTAAAAAAATTTGTGTTGCTACAAAGTCCATCGAGCTAATAAATATGGAAGGCTATTTAGAGCCCTAGAAGATGATAAAAAGGCCATCTTTGACTTATTTGAGTCTTTTCAAGCCACCCCTTTTGTAAAATATCCATAGTTAACCCTTTTAAACCTAGTTAAAAAAAAATTTGTGTTTTCTTTGTGAACATGTTGTATTTTTTCACTCAAATTTGGAGTAGTATCCTATGTTTTATATGTTCCATCACCTATTCATGTTTGAGAAAATTTTAGACGATTATTTTATTCAAAAAAATGGCGTGATATTTATAAAATATATCTGTAGATTATATATATATAAGAAAAGAGAAAAATGATGTGCAATTGAAAAATAAAGAAAAAAAAAAAAGTGAATTGCGCCTTATAATTTCCAAAAGATCTCTATATTTTTCTCAAACAATATTATGTTTTTTCTATTATACTTTCTTTGTTAGCCATGTCCTTAACCTACGTTATATCCTAATAAAAGTCCTTCTTGGTTTTAATGAACTATAGTTTAAAGTAGACCTTAAGTAATATGGGCTGAAATGATGTAATGATATATAAAAATAAATAAATTGGTTTGATCTAGCATTTCATTTAACTCAGTGAGAGTGTGTGATATTATTATTCATTACTTTTTCTCAAGTTATTATTTTTGGAGTGGTTGTTTTTATTGATTTATTTTCTTTTGAGTTTGTCACTCTTATCTATGAAATTTTGGGATTAGCATGTCACTCTTGAAAGTGCCTTAATTGATTTCGCTTTGATAATCAATCAATTTGCATGTGTTTATTTAACTGAATCATGTGGATGGTTGATGTGGGAGTGATATCTCTTTAGACTGGAGATAATGCTTATACTTTTATTTGATTACTGTCATTAATCTAATTAAAGAAGTAAACATAATTGCCTGAAAAATAAAATATTGCGTGGTTGAATTTTGTTATCGCTTAATTTGCTAGGGACTAGCAACAAGCTAGTTGGGAGGTGTATTGAGTCCTAGAGAGAGTATATTTATAAAAGGTAAAATCGTCATTTATACTCTAGGTCTACTAACATCTCCACTTTTATGTATTTTAAGTTTCTTGATCTTTGATTGTATATATTTGTATGTATTTTTTAATACTTTATGTATTTAAGGGGTATTTTGGTCATTTCATAATAAATGAGATGTCGAAAAGTATTTTTGAACTCATAATAGCTAAAAATCTTAGAAAAGACATAAAGGGTAAAATCATAATTTTAAGATTTTGACGGCCTCGCTGACATGGTATTGACTGCTGACGTGACCTTGATCATTGATGTGTTGTTGACCAATGATGTGGCATTGACGGATGATGTGACAGCAGCTTATTGGACTAAAAAATGAACTTAAAATGCATGCAACGCACTAAATCATACTTGTTGACTTTTGCATTAACTGATGACATGACAACATATTAGTGGACTAAAATACGCATGTACCGTTCATGCATATACATAGAATGATAACCCTGGTGATGTGCTCCATCTAATCTGAGAGTGCCACATGGCACAATCTTAGGCGTCCGAATTATTTTCATTCGATAGTTATGATTTACTCGTTGATCTATAAATAGGTGGCTCCTCCCCTAGTTTGACACTCGTGAATCCATTTTTTGGCTCCATTTTCTGTAATTCCTTCTTCATCTTGTATTTTCTATATATTTTAATAAAATTCTCATTTTTCCCCTACCTATAAAATGAGTAGCTAATGTATTTCTAAGCTTGAGTTAAAGGTGAGTTTATTTTCACTTTCTATAATTTATTTAAATTACTATGACTTATAGTAGACAGATAGTAATAATCTGGTCTAGATATTGCACCGGTATACCGGCTCTTTAGTGCAAGATTATTACTATTTGGCATGTTGATTACTTTACACTAGATTTATTAAAGAAAAAACTCCCTATAATTTCTGTGGTAGGTCATGACTTAGTGTTGACAGAAAATTCATCTAGGTTAATTAGTGGATAGTCTTGGCACCTTGTCGACAGTTGGATTATTACTACCTAGCATAATGTGTTCTTGGTGCCACATTTAACCTAATATTATTTTTTTCCTAGCACAACGAACACTTGACAGCATATTTATTAGAGTTAGACTTATGAGTAGTGGAAATATCCCATTCAAAATTAATTAGAAAATGAATATTAAGACAATGGTGAAAAGTTGAGTGTGAATCTTGAGAACCAAGCACTTTATTGCATTGTTTAATTCCCAATTTATTTCTGTCATTTTAATTTCAATCTTAGGATAAAATAAACCAGAACTTTTACAATTTCAACAAGCTCATTAAATAATAAAGAATAACAATAACTCTACATACTTAAAAATCACCTCCTTATGGGATCGACACTTGTCACCATTAATCTATACTTCAATAGATTCGTGCGCTTGTGAGTTCAATAGAATTTGCACAAAGCAAACTTAGGTATGACAATGGGGAGGGGAGGAGAAGGGACTGACATCTCTGTACCCATCCCCGATATTCTGCATAGATCCCCGTCCTCCTCATTCCTATAAGAATTGGTTAAGGAGATTACCATCTCATCTTAGAATAATAACAAGGGAACCACGACTATCCTCAATCTCCAAATAAATCCCGTATAACTGATATGAATTTGATTTAAGCATATTAAAATAAAAATTTAAATAAAGTCAAGTTTGGCAATATATATAACATTAACATTAATCCATCCCAAAAGTCACACTACAAATTGCAAATCATCAGCATAATTATCTTTGTCAATCTTTATAATCTTATAATAAAAAGGAGAGAAATTACTTTCATATCAATAATAAAATAAATAAAATGGATGTTGATACTGAAATTAATATTTTTAAATAGGCCTGAAAGTTTCATAGTATATTTATATAAATATTTTGATTTTTTTATTTTTGCCAATATTTAATATTTTATAATTTAAGTTTTTTATTATTTATTCATTAATAATTCTAAAAAATATAATTAAAATTAAAAATTAAAATGAAGAAACGTGTAAGTGGGGAGGGGATGAGGATTCTAGCTCATTCTCGTCACTTCCCCAAAAAAGAAATTGGGTAAAAAATCATCACTATCTCCTTTTTGAATAAGAAATTGAGTATAAAATTATCCGCACTCTCTCCCTAAATAAGAAAAATCCCTAAAAGGCCCCGTTCTCGTAGGAATTTCTGCCATCTCTATTCATACCCACAGTGGTAGAAAGAGTTAAATAGTCAATTAAAGTTCAATTTTTTTTACTGTAATTGTCATTTTAATATTTTATCCTTTAATATTGTTGAATTAATGTATATGTGGTTAGTTATCAAATCTATGACATTTAAATTCATATGGGTATTTTGTTATAAAAATACCCTTAGGTAAAGAGAAAAGAAAATCAAATTTTAGCCATTAAAATTGAGATTCAGTACAAAACTGACTCAACTTAATACTGAATTTTTATCCTTAAAATTGATTATGATACGTGTCTTAAGATTCCGAAAAAATTAACAAAAGTTTCGCTATGCTTGAGATCCAATTCCCTTTAATTCCCTTTTTCTTTCATTTGGAATTTTATCCAAAACTTCTCTTTCTTTCTTTCTTTGAAGTCACCATCTCTTTGTATTTAATTTAAGATAAATTTTGGGAAAGATGCCGGCCTTGCTCTTTCTTTCACATTGCCTTAATTAATGTCGCCATTCGTTCAAACCATTAATAGATAATGTTGTTTAATTTTAGAGCAATAGACAGAATCGCCAACGTGTGGGACAATTTTTTTTTTAAATTGCAACTACCTTTCCCTGAAAATGATTTAATTCGTAAACAAGAGGCAGCTTTGTATTTAAAAAATAATAATAATAATTTTAATACTAACCCAACTCAACGAATATGCAAAATGTAAGAAGAGTTGAAAGAAATATTAATTATTCCTATTTCTTTACAAATTCAAAACAAATTGCTCTGGAGTTCTGACTTCAACGCTACATTAATTCGCATAGTAAACACAAAAAGATAAGAGAAAGGAAGTAGTTGCTGACTCTACGGAGAGAATAATGAATGATTCTCGAATTGCTGTTCGTATTATGTTCATGTTATCATCTCCCGCAAATTACGTTGGAGCAAAACCACCACCTTTACTAGCAGCGTCTAATTCTTCATCCACTGACAGAATGTCACTATTTCGCTGCCTTTCAGTATTAGAGCAGATTGCTATTACCATGAAGTTTGGTTTGAAATGGTGGTTGGCTTGGACATGCTGCAAACATCGTTTGAAAATTTTCGACATGAAGATGAAGTTATTGTTAATAGACATGTTGGCTTTCATAAACCAAATTTCTTCGTCTCTCATAACTTGGGGAGATGATAACATGAACATAATATGAAACAGCAGCAATTTGCTGCAAGCTTCCTGTGTTTGTCTATGTTAGGAAATGTATAGGTGAAGCAGTGCCACAATTAAAACGAAATTGAACAAAAAATGATAACAAACAGATAAAGAAGACACTAAAAATTAAGTAGTTCGGCTTTTAGCCTACATCCATAGCGAAGACAGAAGAAAAATATTTTACTAGTGCTACAAGGATTAAAAGTATTGTAATATTTTAGCTTACTTTCTAGAACTCAAATACATCTAATCTCTCGAATCACTAAAACAAGAGCTTAAAGCTTTGACTCTCTCAACTCTCTATTCCTCACTCTTTATTACCCTCTAAAGAAGTGGAAAAATAAATTAAAAAATGGGATGCAACACAAGAGGCGAAGCCCTTCCTTTTATCGCCAAAACTTAGGAATAAAATAATATATTTTTTTCTTTTATTCAGAAAAGTCGGCAACTACTACTTCTTTTTCTTCTTCTTCTATCTTCTTCATTCAAAAATTGTTTTTGCTTTTAGATTGCATGTTTCTAGAATTTGACATGCATATATATATATATTTTTTGACATTCTCTCACTTGGAGATTTAATTAAAAACCAATCAATCTTTACATCATTCTTTTTGCTTTGTCATTGTTATGTTGCTTACGTCTCTACTAAGCCATAAGAGGATATACTCTATACAAACTTATCAGTATTGATTGGTTTGGTCAAAACATCTACTAAGTTTTCCTTAGTATGAATTTTCTGTAAATTTACACTTCCATCTTCTAATACTTTTCGAACGAAGTGATATTGGACACCTATGTAATTTGTCCTATAATGAAAGGCTGGATTTCTTGCAATACACAAGGCACGCTAACTGTCATAAAACACTGGAATTTTCTCTTGTTTGTGCTTGAGCTCCTCCATTAAACTTTATGTCCAAATAGCTTTCTTGCAAGCTTATGTAGTAGTATGAATAGGTTGTCTTTAGTATGAATCTTTAGTAGCTTTACTGCTCCTTTTAACACCTTTAACCTGATAAAATAAAGCTTGATGTCAATGTACTTTGTTCTTTCATGATGAATATGATTCTCACTTAAACAAATTGTACTTTGACCATCACAGAAAATTGTACATTACTTAGATAAAACCACAATAGTTTGCAATTTCAAAGCTCAGCTTACATTTGCTCCTACAAGTGTAAACATATAACCAGTGGTAGATTTCCTTTTATCAAGGTCTTCTTCATAATCTGTATCCACGTGGCCCCTAGTAATAAATTCTGATCCTTCATAATATAATGCAACGTCTGAAATTCTTTTGATATATCTCATAATTCTCTTCACTATTTTCTAATGCTCTCTACCAGGATTCACCAAGTAATGACTAACTAATCCTACTACTTGTGCAATGTAGTGCAAATCATAGCGAACATTAAATTTCCTACTGTTGATGCATATAGTACTCGAGACATCTCCTTCCTCTCTACTTATATGTTGAAGCGTCGCAATATTTTCTAAGTAATTCTTTTGACAAAGCCAAATCTTCCAATTATTTTTATCTCTGTGAATTTGAATTCTTATAATCATATTTCTTGGGCTCAAGTCCTTGATTTCAAACTCTCTAGCCAATTGTGTCTTCAATTCTTGGACACGATCTTTCCTGAACCTGATACCAACATGTTATCCACATACAACAGCAAAATGATGAAATCACTAACCTCAAACCTCTTGTAGTATACACAATAGTCTGAGTTGAGTTTATTGTATCCAAGACTCACGATGAAGGAATCAAATCTCTTATACCAAAACCTTGGTACCTGTTTGAGATCATGTAGAGATTTGTTCAACCTACATACTAAGTTCTCCTTGCCTATTTTAGGAAAACCCTTTGCTTGGAGCATATAACTTTCTTCTTCAAGCTCTCCATGAAGAAATAGAGTTTTCACATCTAACTCTTCTAGATATAGGTCAAATGTAGCATACATCTCATTGAAGTTAATGCCTTCTTTACCACCAATCTTGCACGATACCGATCCACTTAGTCATTGCTATCACGATTGATCTTGTAGGCCTATTTTTTTCAATGGCTTTTCTTCTATGTGGTAGAGGTATAAGTTCCCATGTCTTGTTCTTGTGTAAAGATTCAATTTTTTTCTGCATTGTTGCCATGCACAAAGTAACATCTAAGCTCTTTAAAGCTTAATGGAATGTTGATGGCTTTCTATCTTCCGTTAGAAGACAATATGCAATATTGATCTCTTTAACATACTTTGAGTGCAACGTTAGTGGTTGTCTATCTCGAGTTGATCGATGAACTTCAGGTGTCTCAGGTTTGACTGGTTCTTATTCCTCGTGCTTTGGTGCTGCTTTAGAAGAATCTAAATCTTTTGGATTATTTTCCACATATACCGACACAGTCTCTGACTTTTCTTTCATAGTGTTATCATCCCCATCTCTCCTTTGCAATTGATTTTCTACAAAAATAGTATCTCTACTGATGACAATCTTTTTTTTTTTTGCTTCTTTCTTAGCAGCTAGCTTTTGTCATACACATCATCTGAAGACTATTTTATAGGAAATTTTAGCTATCCTGGCATCTACAGCTCATCAACGGGTTCGCAAGACTCGCTAGTCTGCAGCGGTTATGGCCGACTCATATTGATAGGTGTATACATTTTGGCCTTCTAAATGTTTTTAAACCAATAATTACCTTACTAATAGATAATTTAAGTCAACCAAGATAATATTGCAAGTAATAATTGCTAATACATCATTCGGGATACAAAACTGATAAAAGAGAGGTTGAAATATAGTTACAAAGTTGAAAAACAATGTTTGAATCCAAATTTATGTGACATAAGTACAAATTCATCACTTAGAATGGAGAGAAACAGGCTCAATGACTAATTATCAGATCGCCCTACGAGATAATCCCACATTATTTGTCACATCGGTTTGAATGCAGACTTTGATAATTTAGTAGTATTACATTTACAAAGTTTGAATGCAAAGTTTTAACTTTTGATCAGGTACCAAAACTACATGATGATATGCAATCTTTATATAATAGATCCCTTCTGTATTCGTAGCTACAATCAGCACATCGCTTGTATTTCTCTTTCAAGTTATCCGCAGAATATTTCTGTGGGTCATAATAAAGAAAAGAATTGATATCGAACTCAAAGAGAAGTTCTTCAAACAAAATGGGGGTTTACCTTTACAACAAATGTTAAATTCATATGATGGCAGAGTCATTGAGAGATGTAAATTGTTCAGTTCAAAGGAGTTAGATAAGGCAACTAACCATTTTAATGTAAACAGAATACTTGGTCAGGGAAACCAAGGTACTGTTTACAAGGGAATGCTTGACGATGGAAAAATCATTGCAGTAAAGAAATCCAAATTAGCTGTAGATGATGAAGAATTATTAAAGCTTGAAGAATTCATTGACGAGCTTGTCATTCTTTCACAAATTAATCACAGGAACGTGGTTAAGCTCTTAGTATGTTGTTTGGAAACTGATGTTCCTTTACTAGTTTATGAATTTATCCCCAATGGAACCCTTTACGTTGCGGGAGCACTTTCTTATTTGCACTCGGCAGCTTCCTGTCCAATTTACCATCGAGATATCAACTCAACGAATACACTCCTAGATGAAAGATACAGAGCAAAAAATGCAGACTATGCGACTTCAAAATTTATTGTTATTGATCAAACTCATGTGACAACAAAAATACAAGGGACCTACGGGTATTTGGACCCAGAGTACCATCAATCAAGCCAATTGACAGATAAAAGTGATGTCTATAGTTTTGGAGTAGTTCTTGTTGAACTTTTAACAGGAAAGAAGCTAACATTTTCCACAAGTAATTAATGCTTCACAAGAAAATGTAAGTTTGGCTGCATATTTTTTTATTCTATGAGAAAGAATCGTCTGTACGATATTCTTGATCCTCAAGTGATGAAGCTGGGAAAGAAAAAATAGATCGTGGCATTTGCTAACGTTGCAGAAAGATGCTTAGACTTGAAAGGTAAGAAAGGACCTACAATGGAAGAAGTTTCAATGGAGTTAAATGGAATTCGAGGATCTAATAAAAAAGAGAGAGCAATATTCAGTGAAATTATCAAGAGGTTGAGTTTGAAAGGACCCAAGTAAGTGGACCAAAGCATACGGGCTTTTTATTCTTTTTATTTATTATTATTTGTACTCTGGCCACAGAAAAATTTACAGGAATGGAACTGAATTGAGATTTTTTCGGCTTATAAAATAAACTCAGTTTAATTGTGTAGATGAAATAAAGAGTTTGATTAACTGTGTAGATGAAATAAACAGTTTGATGAAACGGCATCTTAGTGTATAGTAAATTATATTATTTGGGATTAATTTTTTAAGCTTCAAGAGTAAGTTTGCGTTTCATAAGTTTTATGATTAAAGTATTCTTTCATTGTATTACATAATCGTAGTATATTACTTAAATCTTTGTTTAGAACTCAATATAGTTCACATTTTTTAAAATAAGGGCTTGTTATATTTAATTTAATGAAGCTAGAATAACTATGTAAACAATATATTAGCAATTGCTGAATTTAACATTTAATATTCAATATTAATGTAAGTAAATAATTGAATGCTTTTTATGTTTAATATTCAATACTTGTTTAAATAAATTATTGAATAATTTTTTTATATTTAATCTTATGTTAAATACTAGTTCAAACAAATTAATTGATTTAAAATTTTGATATTTATTCTTACATTAAATACAAGTTAAATGAATTATTGATGTTTAATATATTATAAAGATCTAGTATAAAAATATTTATGAAATTAAGTTTCTATAATTAATATATGTTAATCACTAATTTAATTGAGAAAGAAAAGAGTGATAAATAGGAAAATAATTTTTCACCTAGTCCTATCCTACCTACATCCACATGAAAATAATAACTTAAAAGAACTATCCATTTATTGGGAAGAGAAATTGGTCATTTTACTTTCTTCAAAATCCTTGGATAAATATTTAGCTTAAAATCTTTTGAATATTATATAATTCAATTGTTTACAAATTAAAAAAATAATATAATCATAAGTTTACAAATGTAAATTTGTTATTAATAAAATTACATGCAAATATAAATTTATTTTCATGATAATATTTTTAATATTTTTTACATTTAAGTTTGAATTAATATCAAACATTTATACTGAATTTAATTATTTTTCAATAAATTTAAGTTAAAAATCATATATACAATCCAACCCAATACCAGAGATTAACGTTTACACACGAACCATGTACTTAACTCTATCCGCACATATTGCAGAAACCGTGGAATTTTCTTTACATTTATCTATATCTAATATGTGGAAAAAACTTAATACGGCGATGCTAACAATAAACTGTACTTATTAATCTATCAGTTGATTACAATTTGCTTATAGACAGATAAATAATATAAATTTTTATTAAGGAATGAGTGTCAAAGAATACTATAGAATGAATTCAAGAGCCTATCCATCAATATTGTCGAAAGCATCTAGTTCAGAAAACTCAGAAATATTTTATCAAATAAAACCACCATAACTACAAGAGGGATTATTTTAGTTTGAGTCCATGGGGAAAAAAGATTAGCGAGGTAAATTTTATAAAGAAAAAATATATTCTTAGCAATCTTAGGACCACACTTAGCACAAAATGGTGCACTTTGATTTATCAAAACTATAATAGACTTTTATCTGTTATACAGAGAGAATAATATAATTGGATTAATAAAAGAATTAAAAGTAAAAATCATCCTTCTAGCAATATGCTATTTAAATATAAAGATTTATTTATGTATAAACTCTACTTAATAAATAAAGGGTTAGAGAAAAATTATATGCCTAAAGAAATAAGAGACATTATATGTCATAAATATTTAATAGAATGTAATGAAATAATATGCAGACGATATTATGAATAAATTACCTAAATTATTAGTAATTTCACAAAACATAAAAACTAGTAGGTTTCCACCTTCTAGTTATGCACAAAGAGGATTTACTTATAGAAGATTTTAGCCTTTTAATATAATTAATACTTCAAATATGTGGGCAAATAATTAGTTAAACTAAATTTCTCTATATTTATTAAATAGATTAGGTAATCTGAACCTAACTGTAAATGATATAGAAAGTATGGAAAATTCTTTACGGCATCAATGTTGTTATAAACATAAATATTGTAAATTACACATTGAATTAGTAAATATAAAGTAAAATCAGTAAATTCATACATTATTATTAATTATTTAAAAATTAATAAATTTTTTACAAAATTTTAGTGAAAATTATTTTATTCATTTACAAAAATATTTTCTTTAATTAAATAAAGAAAAAAATTACTCGTTAATTAAACAAAAATTTATCTTAAAAAAAGTTGAATAAATTTTATTGATTTTGTTTAACCATAAATTATATATTCATTCTATGACATTTTAACACTTTGTTTTCCCATTTTCTATAATAATACCTATGATATCCAAATTATTATTTTTTTTCAAAATTTGATTTTGTAAATAAATTTCATCTTTAGTAAAACATCACATGTATTATATAAATTCAAAACTATCATTATTGAATTTAAATAAAAAAATTAATAAATATATTATGTAATAACATTATAATTAGATTTTATTTTACAATTATGAACCTTTTTTTACAGTAACTCTTATATTCATTTACTTATTTTTACTTTTATTCATAAGTTTTAGGCATAATCTACAAAAATTATATTTTATTTTATTATATGAGAATATATTTAATAATTTATATTTTCTAAAAATCCCAGACCCATGGGGTAAAAAGATTATGCAAGAATACATCAAAGAATATGAAGATAGTACAAACACTGATATCTTAGGTAATAGAATCTGGTTTGCACGAAATATGATAAATCAATAGTACTCTGAAATAAGGGATAGAAGATTGATGAAAAAGTAAACTCGAGGATTACGTTGTTCAAAGTTAGAAGAATCACCAAGATTTGGTTGTTCAGATAAAACCTACAAACATAGGAAAAAATTTGAAAATAAGAAATTTGTAAAACAAATAAAAAATATTATAAGAGAAATAAATATAAAAAAAAATTAAGAAAAATAAAGGAAAAAATACCTAAAATATGTAAATGTTGGTTATGTAATGAAAAAGGGCATTATGCAAATGAATGTCCTAAGAAAAATAAAGCAAATATTAAAATATTTGAAGATCTAAATGAATTAGAATTAATCACTAATAGCGAAGATATTAGTGATAATGATAGCATATATTATCTATCTGACGAGACTATATGTAGTTCTAAATCAGAATGAGTATAGAAGAAATATACAATAAAGATTTATATCAAGATGAAAAATTAGAAGAACAAGATTCTTTTAATAAAGAATCAATCGAAATTAAGTACGCACGAGGAAATACAAATATACCTTTGTTATTAAAATCAAATATAGAAAAAAAGATTGATAGAATTAAATCCAGTAATAGGTCTAAAATTGGATATATTCATATTTGAGGAATCCAAATTATGATAGAAGCTCATTTTAGAGAAGGAATTGATAGCTTGGTAAATTTAGCTATATTGGATAATAGGATAAAAGATCGTAATCATACACTCCTTAGAATAATACAAGAGAATCTTAACTATAAAATGTTAATATTCTATAAGTCTTAGAGATAGAAAGGTAAATAAAACTTTAACCTTAAGTTATGATTTCAAATATTTTCACATAATGCATAATGGATCATATCCATATAGCATAACATATGCCATAGAATATGCATTGACAAATTCAGCTAACAGTGAAATGTTTGCTGATAAAGAATTTATAGAAATAAAAAAACTTTTTAGTAAAGTTGAAAAAATACAATTACCTAAAATATTAAGAGAAATTGATTTATTAGAGGAATGAGAAATGGATTTAAGTAGTTGACCTACTCTGATTAGAGGAAATACCTCTTAAAATATAGATATATACCATAAGGTAGAATAATTATAGGAGGGAGGAGATCATCCTCTATATCTAGAATGGATTCAAAATTAAATACAACTCAAAGTTTTACTAGATGTAGCCATCTAGTGATTCATCCATCACATGAAGTTCTGGCAACAGTCACAAAAAATAATTAAAATTTAAAAACAAAGATGGAATACAATAATAGGAAGTCTTGGCATGAAATTTTTGTCATCGTAGATACAGGAGCTGCAAAATCATATATGAACTCTAAAATGATTAAGTATTTAGAAAGAAAAATATTAATTGAACCACGAGGGCTCTATTAATTTATTTGAATTAATAGAATTTTCTCCTTGGCTTGAAATCGTTGTGGCTTAATGCAAAAGTGAAAGGCTCAGGAAAAGAGCAGAGAACGGGTTGTTTCTCTCATTTATTTCCGTTAGAGATCCATCGTCCTCGGGAGAGAGAGAAAGTAATCGACAGGGAGGCAATACTCCCACCCACAAAATGTGCAACCAACCTTTCCTCTCCCGCGTGAGCTCAGAGCTTCTAATCAAACATTTTGATTTTTCCTTTGAATTATTAATATGTAGGGTTTAATGGAGAAAGAAAGACTCTAAGTCAATACTATGAGATACTACTAAAAATTAAAGGAATAGAATTTATCTTTCCTTTCTTTATAGAACCAAAATATGAAACAGAAATAAGTCTTTTGTTAATAGAGATGAACTTTCTTGAAAATTTTTCACCTCACTGTATAGGAGATAAAGAGATATCAATAACCATTGAAAGAGTAAAACAAACATTGTCAAGATATGTCTAATCCTTTTATAGTATATATAAAAGTAATCATACCATATTATGACCATAAGCCTAAATGGTTCCATGTTTTAATTAATACTAGTTCAGGAGTTAGCTTAGCTAATTCAAGAATTTATCCAAAATATTATTGGAAAGATTATAATCCTTTAATATGAGAAACTATAAATGGAGAAAAAATTGCTCTCGGAACATGTAGAATCAAAACCTTAAGCACACCAATATTATGGTCTTATGACCATATGGGAGTACTTTTAGGAGTTAATTTTCTTCCACCTTTTGTTTATATAATGACTAACGAAATAATTACCCTTGAAACACAATGTAATCATTCTATTACAACACCTTAATTTATAATCCCATTCGGCGAAAAACTCGAAAATTACATTTTTGAAGCAGCCAGCGTGGTGATTTTAATGTAAAAATTAAAAACTATGACAAATTATGAAAAAATCTTAGAAAATTTTGATAAAAACTTTGGTGAAAATCCAATTCAATTATGTGAAATTGATAAAACCTATGCTAATATTGAATTAAAAGATTCAAATGTAATAATAAGAGTCAAGCCAATGAGATATGGGTAAGAAGATAGATTAGAATTCGATAAATAAATTAAAGAACTCTTAGATCTCAAAATTATTAGAGAATATAAAAGTCCATATAGCAGTCCAGCCTTTATGGTTGTGAAACATGAAGAGATTAAGCGAGGAAAAACTCTTATAGTTATTAATTATAAAGAGTTAAATGAATATACCAAGTTTGATGGATATTTTTTACCTCTCAAAGATTCATTAACTACTTCTGTAATTAACAAAAAGATATTTAGCAAATTTGATTGTAAATTCAGATTTTGGCAAATTAAACTTGAAGAAGATAGCATACCACTTACTGCCTGTAATACATCTCAAGGACAGTATGAATGGATTGTGATGCTTTTTGGATTAAAATATACTACACAAATATTTCAAAGAATGATGGATAAAATCTTTAAAGATTTTCATGAATTTTACATTGTTTTTGTAGATGATATATTAATATTTTCAAATAATGAAGTAGATCATATTAATCATTTAGTTTCTTTTACAGAAAAATGTGACAAATATGGAATATTACTTTCTAAAAAGAAAACTGAAATAATGAAACCTAGAATAGAATTTCTACGGTTACTTATTGATGAAACAGGAATAGATATGCAACTTTATATTTCTAAAAAATATATTTATTTTCAGATAAATTAGAATCTAAGGAACAAATTCAAAAATTTCAAAGATGTCTTAATTATGCTGAAGGTTTCATAGAAAACTTAGCAAAAAAAAGACAACCTTAGTAAGGATTATTAAAAAAGAATAATACAAAATTTTGGAAAGAACTTCATACTAAAGTTGTTAAAAGATTAAAAGAAAAATGAAAAAAATTATCAAGATTAGGATTTCCTACGTTCAGTGATAATTTAATTTTAGAAACTGATACGTTTGATAATTACTGGGGAGCAGTATTAAAAGCAAATCAAGAAAAGATCTATACATATACCAGCAAAACAGTTAAACACTCAGAAAAGAATTATCATAGTAATGAAAAAGATTTGTTAGCTATTAAAAATAGAATATGTAAGTTTACTTTCTTTTTATTACCAAAGAAATTTTGGGACAAATATGATAATACACAGGTCAAAGGATTTATATTCAATAAATTATCTAATTTACCACAATATAAAAGATTAATTAGATGGCAGCAATTTTGCTGAATACGATTTCAAAATTAAGTATATTAAATGATCTAACAATTTTATTACAGACTTTCTCAGTAGAGAATTCAATGGATAAACATCTATCCCAAATAATCAAGGGCATAATAATGTGATAAGAAGGTCAAGAATTTCTTTTCAAAGGCAATGGAATGATTTATTATGGGCTTGCTATGATTGATAAAGTTCATGAAAAATTAAGCAAACTTTGTCCGGACAAAGCTTTGCAAAATCATCCAGAAGTACAAACATCAGAAGAATACATTAGAAAAATATTAAAAAATGTGCATTTCAAGGATCAACCTAAGTGTCAGATTGCCTAGAGTTCTTCATAGAATTCAAAGATCACTTGTCCAGAGAACTTTCTCACAATTCACTATCTTAAAGATCGATATTTGAAGGGAGAAGATTCCCAAAGCTCTTCACCGAGCTTAAAGCCTCAATATAACAAAAGTGGGCAATCAATTTCGATGGCTAAAATCTCATATTAAACTGACCATACTTATAAATATAAAAGTCATTAAATTTGTCTATGGGATCCATCATAGTCAGGCTATAGTACCAAATCATTCAGGGTTATACCCAAGGATTAATTTTGTTTTAGGCGATGATCCTAATGTAATAAAAGATATATTTGAATATGGTTTTTTTAAACTCATTTATGTTAATGAAGATTGCAGAGAATTAAAATTACTACCTAAAAAGATAAAAAAAAAATTGTGATTGACCTCAAAATGATAAGCAAGATAAAAGAAACAATTTTTATTAAATTTTTCACTACTTGTCCTGAATATTATGATAACAAGTGGTATCCAGCTCAATACATAATTCAAGTTGGAATTAACAATATTAAAGTTAGTCCAATAGTTGAATTAAATCAAGTTTTTAATGATTATGATCCTAATTTGTTTGAATCTAGAGCTCTCAGCTGCAAAAGAAGATTAGCAAGGAAAAAGAGTGGCTCCACAAAGTCACAAAAGGACATTTAATCTTTTCTATGAGTAAAAAAGAAAATATTTTAGCAAAGTAAGAGATAAAGAAAAAGAAAAAGATGATATATGAAAATCTTATAGAATTAAGTCTACCAATACACCACAAGATATATAAGGTGTTAAAGCATTAATCATCTTGTGGCTTTTGCTATAAAAAATCCAAAGAAGGATTCAGTAAAGATATGTCAGTAGATGAATAGCTAATAATAGGAATATGACAGGATATAGACCACTTCAAAAGAGAAAAGATGCTAGCATCAATAAGTCAGAAAATGATTCAAGAGAAATGATAAAGTTTATCAAAATCCTTATCTAACAAAAGAAGAGCTGTCTGCCACTAGGAGAAAAAGACAATAACAGATAAAAGGAGAGGGGTCACTTTATCTCCAGGAAATCCAGAATATACTTCAAACATGCAACAAGTGTCATGTAAAGAAGAGATAACTTTATCTCTTCTAGTATATAAATGTAAGAGAGAAAGGATATCGATTTTCATCTCATCCCTAATCTCTCAGAATAAATTTTATCTATATTCTCTTGTAAATATTTTCAATGATAAAATAAATAAAAACTCTTTGAGTGAAATTATCATCTGTTATGTATCTTCTATATTTTAAAATATTTCAAAAAACCTACATGGCAATACTTGTGTTAAATTAAGAAGATTTCATATTACTAAGCACTCTTCCGAGACACTTACAAGGAAATCAATCAGGCAAATCTGGTTAGGCCATGGAACAGTGTGTTGCGTTGGGCTGCATGGAATAGTCGAAAATGTGATTTTACAAGATGTGTGGAGCTATGACGGTGCCGATCATGGCCCTCTCTACAGTTGGAGGAAATTAGCACCGTTATCTCAGAATTCCAAGAGATAAAACACTGGTTGGTAATTTTGAACTATCTTATTATAGTTAGCAACAAATAAAAGCATGTTGCACTTAGATTGTTTTCAAAGTTTTATAAGATATAAGATGATAGAAGTAACTCAAAACTCATAAAATATAGAAAGATCAGTTATTAAATTTATAGATACTATTGATAATTCAGATTTTAGTTAAGAATATCAAGTCAACCATGTAATTTCTTTGACTAAAAATCATTTAAATGTAAAAAACTTTGGTTTAGAAATATGAAAATTATAAACATTGAAAACAAACATGAAATAATTGATGCTTTTGAGGAAGAAAAAAAAGTAGATTTAATAGAATCAATCATAACAAGTCTTGATGTAATTCATGAAAGGTGTATAACTAATAACATGATAAAAAATTATCCATGGTGAATAATAATAATAATAATCATATGAAGTTTTTAATTCAAAATGCTGAATTTAGATTACAATATCTTTGCACAAGCTTGGATGGAATGTATCTTAGCTGGGAAGATAGTTTAAACATATATATTAATATGTTAAAAGAAAAAATTTGGTCAATGTCTCAAGAAAGATAAATAATAGAAAATGTAGGATATAATCTAGAATACATAGATCTCTATGAATATAATAGTTATCTAGATTTATATAAAAATATAATTAAAACTTCAAAAGGATTTAAAAATATATCCAGAAAAGATGGAAAAGCAAATTATCCAGTTATTCAAAATTGACAATGACCCAAGAAGTTTAGTAAATATTACAAATAGGTCCTTTTGGTACTAAATGTTGTGCTAATTGTAGTATTATATCATTGTAGTTTAATAAATTAATAAAGAAATATTGTCATAATTTTTATTTTAAATAAACACAAACTTAAAGGAAAATAAATTCTTACGGGATTGATTACACAGGGGATGTGTTGGAGAATTTGAAGGATGAAACACAAAGTTTATTAAAAAAAATTCAAGAACATTACAAGAACAATTCACACACTCTCACAAATCACTCTCAGGAGCTTTGTTATGCTTCTTATGCTTTCTTACTCTTAGACTTATATTTCACAACACAATAGCATAGATATTTATAGTGAATAAAACACAAACATAATCATAACAATACACATCACCTAGCACATTCCACTAACATTTCATCATAACACCAAACATATTCCACTCACCTAACATGCTCTAAAGGAATCCTTTAATGCCATCAAATGTGTAAGCTAACCTCCACTCAACATTGTAGGCCCATGATGATGAAGCATGATGATGGAGGGCCATATAGAACTCAATACCTTATTATTTTGTAAACAAGTTTATTGTTTTCAACACTCCCTCTTAAACTTGTTTCTGTGAAATTATCACCAACTTGTTCTTTGGCTTTATTCTTCTTATTTTGATTGAACAATGCCCTGTAGGAATATGCATTTAATCTTCTTTTTCGTACTTGTACTTGTTCTCCTTCACTTTCGCCGTTAATTTCTTTGATTTCCACAGCCAATTGTTTTATAACACCCAATGAATTTCTCAATCTGATAAAATCTTCTTGTTTCAATGGCTTAGTAAATATATCAGCTGCTTGATCTTGAGATTTGATATACTTTATTTGTACATCCTTTCTTTCAATACACTCCCTTATAAAATGGTAGCGAGTGTCAATATGCTTACTTCGATCATGGAAGACTGGATTCTTTGATAGGGCAATTGCAGACTTGTTGTCAACAAAGATCTCAGATGGATCTATTTAGAACAAACCTAACTCCTTCAACAAATTTCTTAGCCAAATTGCATGGCAAACAACTGAAGTAGCAGCTACATACTCAGCTTCACAGGTGGAAAGTGTGACAATTGGCTGTTTCTTTGACATCCACGTGAAAGCAGTGTTTCCCATGAAGAATACAAATCCAGAGGTACTCTTTCGATCATCTAAATCTCCACTCCAATCGCTATCGCTATATCCAACAAGCTTGTAATCATTAGAGAATGAGTATAATAAGCCAAAATCAATTGTACCCTTTATATAGTGAATGATTTTTTTTTTCAGCTTTAAAAAGGGTGATTGTTGGATTCTCCATATAGCGACTAACGAGCCCAACGGCATAGAGAATGTCTGGCCTCGTACATGTTAAGTAACGCAAACTTCCAACAAGGCTCTTGAAAAAAGTTGGATCAACTCTTTCTTCTTTGTCATGTTTAGACAAGTTGATTCCGCATTCCATTGGCGTACTTACGGGCTTGCAATCATGCATCTTGAACTTCTTGAGAATTTCCCTTGCATAGCATTCTTGGGAAATGAATATGCCTTCTTCTTTTTGCTTGACTTCAATGTCCAAGTAGTATGCCATTAGTTCAATGTCAGTCATCTCGAACTCTTTTACCATCACTCTCATAAACTCTTCAAATAAGTTTGGATTGCTTCTAGTGAAAATGAGATCATCCACGTACAGGCATACAATCAAGATGTCTCCATCTTTGACTTTGACGTAGAGAGCATGTTCATGTGGGCATTTGGTGAAGCCATTCTCTTTGAAATATTTGTCGATTCTGCTATTCCATGCCCTTGGTGCTTGCTTTAACCCATAAAGTGCCTCTTTAATCTCAGAACTTTGTCTTCATATCCTTCCACCACATAGCTCAATGGTTGTTTGATGTAGACCTCTTCTTTGAGAAATCCATTTGAGAAAGCAGACTTTACATCCATTTAATGAATCTTCCACTGTTTTTGGGCTACTAAAGAAATGATTAGTCTTATAGTTTCCATTCGAGCTACTGAGAGCAAATACCTCATCATAGTCGATGCCAGCTTTTTTACTATAGCCTTTTGCAACTAACCTCGCCTTGTGCCTTTCAATCTCACCCTTGACATTTCTCTTCGTCTTGTAAACCCATTTGACACCGATGGCTTTGTGACCTTTAGGAAGTGTAGTAAGTTCCCAAGTGTCATTCTTCACTATGGCTTTGATTTCTTCATCCATTGCGATTCTCCATTTTTCATCTTGTACAGCTTCTTCGAAGTAAAATGGCTCACAATCAACAAAAAGGCAAAATAGAGTGAGATTATCATATCTCTCAGTTACCTCATAGAGATCTTGAAGACTCCTCTTGCGTTCTTCAGTTCTTTCACTTAAGAAAGATGGTGGTGAATCTCCATGTGTGGTTGATGCTGGTGAGATAGGTGGACTAACCGGCTCTTGTTGTTCTTCTACTACTTGCTCCTTCATTGTCTGTTCATTTTCTTCAAAAGGGAAAAAATTGAAGTCATCCACATGAGAGCCAAAATCCCATTCTCTTTCTTCCTCAAAGATTACATATCGGCTAATCACGATCTTTCCGTTGTCTGGATTGTACAACTTGTATCCTTTAGAATTGATATCATAGCCGATGAAGGTGAACTTCTCACTTTTATCATCCAGCTTGGCTCTTCTCTCGTCTGGTACATGTACATGGGCAATGCTTCCAAAAACTCTTAGATGGGTTATGCCAGGCTTTCTTCCACTCCATGCTTCTTGCGGTGTCTTGCCCCACACACTTCTTGTTGGAGATCGGTTGGATAAATAGATTGCACAAGCAACAGCTTCAGCCTAAAATTCTTTGGGTAGTCTTTTGCTCTTGAGCATACTTCTCGCCATGTCGAAGATAGCTCTGTTCTTTCTTTCTGCAACACCATTTTGTTGGGGGGATCTCGGAACTGTCAAAGGGCGTCGTATTCCATTTTCGTCACAAAACTTCACAAATTCTTTGGAAGTGAACTCTCCACCTCGATCAGATTTCATGGCCTTGATTTGGTGTCCACTTTCTTTCTCCATTGCAGCTTTGAACTTCTTGAAAACATCAAAAACTTCTGATTTCTGCTTTAAAAAATACACCTAAGTTTTTCTTGAAAAATCATCTATGAAAAGAAGGAAGTAGTTACTTTTACCAAAAGAGATTGGCTTGAATGGACCGCACACATCAGTATGAATAAGCTCGAGTGGCTTCCGAGCTCTTGAGTTTGACTCCTTTGGAAAACTCTTTCTAAATTGCTTGCCAAGTAAACATCCTTCACAAACTTGATTGGGATGATTGATTGAAGGTAGATCTTTCACCATGTTCTTTCTTGATAGTAGCTCTAGTCCACCAAAGTTGAGATGTCCATATCGAAGATGCCAAATCCAGGTTGGATCTTTATGACAAGCCTTGAGACACTTTGCAACATCATTTTGAATATTTAAAGGAAACATTCTATTCTTCGACATTCTCACTTTTATAATTAGGTTTCCTTTGTCATCTCTTAAAAAAAGACTATAATCTTTAAGATAAATATCATAGCCTTTTTCTAAAAGTTGACCTAAACTTAGAATGTTGCTTTTCATATTGGGCACATAGTAAACATTTGAAATTAGTTGGTGGCTACCATCTTTTATGCGAAAAAGGATGTTACCTTTGTCTCTTCTATTGTTACTACAATAAGGTCAAACTTGGAATCTACTGATCGAAGTATTTTCCCAATAATCCTTAGCTCTCTCAACTCTTCACCATTTCTTTTAAATTCATTAGCAATAGTTACAACTCTAATAAAGTAATCAAAAATTGATTATGATACTTTCATGTGTAAGGACTCAAATTCACCTCTTAGTGTTTGAAGACGGACTTTCTTAACTTGTTCCGCTCCTTTGTAAGAGGTTTCTAACTTCTCCCACGCTTCCTTTGAGGATGTTGCACCAGCGATCCTTTCAAAAGCATCTTCATCTAATGATTGAAAGATGAGATACTTTACTTTGTTCTCTTTCTTCTTTAAGTCTTTCAAATTCTCCTTTTGTGCCGCAGTTAAAGTACTTTAATTTTCTGGTACTATAAAGCCCTTTTCACGACATCCCACACATCGTGTGTACCCAATAGAACCTTCATTTTGATGCTCCAATTGTGGAACTTGAAATGACATCATACCACCATTTTCCATATCTCACAAATCGAGTGAGAATTTGGAGATTCAGAATGCATGAATGAATCCGGAATGTCGAAAAACCCTTGGGAGGTCACGGGTCAACATTGGTCAACAGTCAACAGTCAACACGTTTCTGGACAGTAAACTTCCGACGGCGATTCCGAGCTCGTCTGAACTCCGATCAGGCTGATTCTTGCGAAGTTACGTTTGTCTCATCGAGAGCTTCGATTTGATAAGATACACGACTATTTTATCCTCCAAAATTAGCTCTGATACCACTTTGTTGGAGAATTTGAAGGATGAAACACAAAGTTTATTAGAAAAAATTCAAGAACATTACAAGAACAATTCACACACTCTCACAAATCACTCTCAGGAGCTTTGTTATGCGTCTTATGCTTTCTTACTCTTAGACTCATATTTCACAACACAATAGCATAGGTATTTATAGTGAATAAAACACAAACATAATCATAACAATACACATCACCTAGCACATTCCACTAACATTTCATCATATAACACCAAACATATTCCACTCACCTAACATGCTCTAAAGGAATCCTTTAATGCCATCAAATGTGTAAAGCTAACCTCCACTCAACATTGTAGGCCCATGATGATGAAGCATGATGATGGAGCATGATGATGGAGGGCCATGTACAACTCAACACCTTATTATTTTGTAAACAAGTTTATTATTTTCAACAGAATGCAGGGGATGACTAGATCTGCCTCTTGGAAAGCATCCAGAGAGCTGATATTTGCAACGAGTCAAACCCCGATCAAACCCGTAAACTTTCCCAAACGACGCTATTTGGTGACTTTTTTGTTTTAATTTTAAGTAAAACAACGTCGTTGTGCTGCAAACTTATCATTTACACAGCCCTCTCCTCTTTGCTTAAGTTTCTCAATTTTGGCTGATTAATCAAAAAGATTACAAATACAGATCAAGTTGGAAAGCCATCAAAATTACAACAAAATTACTAATTACTATTTTGCAGCTTTGTTGTTATCGTTTCAAAATATGATTTAGAAAATAATTTTGTTGATCAGGCTGGCCGGCCATGGTTAAGCTTTATAGTTGACATATCTCAAAGTCGATGCACAATTCTTGATGCATGTGATGTCATTGTGAAGAAATTGATTGAAGATTCTAGTAGGGCTATTGAATACAAGCATGTTGATATGTTGACATCATGAAAAGTGAGATAGAGAGTGAAGGAAGAGTGGAGAGGATGAAGATTAAGGGAAACTAAGAAAATATTTTGGCAATCAAAACTCAGTGTTTTTGGCTTTAATGAAATGGGGTGTTTTGAGCTTCAGGGGTTTGACCTGAGGTTTGACTCGAGGCAACTATCATTTTCCAAGCATCCATTAATAGCATCAGCACTTGGGCATTTTACAGAATAAAAATTATCAATTAAGGATCTCGTAAAACATTTATTTGGTCATATAATTTAATAATATAAATCATATAATTTAATAATATAAAAATAAAAATTATTAAATTTTAATAGTTAAACAGTGTAGTAATAATATATATTATTATTAACTTATATAACTTAATCACTTTCTTATAATTTAATAAAATAAAAAATCTTGCATCATTCTTTTATAAAATATTTTCAGCAAACTGATCTGAAAAAAAAAAAATATGGTTTGAATATTATAATCGAAGCTGAATGTTCTATGTTTTAGGATTCCACGTACAATGCTTAATACAGCTGTCTGATTTTCCAAGACTCTTTTATGTTTAAATATTCTTGAAATCTGCAAAACCACATCAAATAATTTTTTTTTAAAAAAAGTAGTCAAAGTGGATATAAAATTCGGAAAAATAATAAAAAAATTAAATGGTGAGAGAGCGCTGATAAAAACAATTGAAAATTATGTATGTTAATGTTCTAACTAATAATTTTCAGTGTACACATAAAATAGGGCTGTAATTTTTGTCAGCGTTCACTTATAAACCCAGTCGGATAATGACAAAAAAAAAAAGAAAAAGATAAATTGTTGAGTTCCTATATTTTGGTCTCTAATTTCACCTAAAGAAAATGCTTGCTAACTCTGATATTAACTTGATTTCCTTATTCATGAAGATATTTGCAAATCAAATATGGTCTGTAAAAATTATAGAGGCTGCTACCATTGCATTCCGAAAACACAGGTTGACATGATCATTTTAGGTATGCTTCCAAGTTTTTTTATTCTAAAATAAAATCTTTAGACTTGATTCCTTTAAAAAAAATGACAAAAAAACAAAGTTTAATGCTTTCTTGACTGTTCAATGTGGTTGAATCTAATCTAACAGATGATGTTAAATTTATTGGAAACTGGCTGAATTGGCTTTTTCAAATGATGGACTACCTATCCCTGCCTTTCTTTTACAAATTTCAGTAGAATCTAACCAACGAAGAACTTGACTTCGAACTCGGCGAGGAAGAACTGATCATCAGAGATGAGATAGAGGTGGCAACCTCCTAAGCAGCATCGATTTGTGGAAACTCAACGAGCCACTGATTCATTGCCAAACAGTTGCATAATTCGTTCTTGTGATTCGAGATGTAAACAGGTTATGCTACTTAAATTTGGAAGTCCATCTGCATCAAAATGACATCTAGTTGTAGAAAATTCGGTGGCGATTTTGAGGAGAATTGTCTTGGAGGAGATGAAACTCCTCCGAGTAATGATATTTTGTGAGCCCTGCCTCTCTTTTCAAATTTTGTGTTTGATTGACACTCACATGAATGAGAAAGAGGGAGGCTCTTCTTAATTTAGGTTCGTTTGTGATTGAGGTTGAAACTCAACAAACTGTTTATTTTTTATGTTTTTGACAAAAATAATGTTTGGTAAATTTTACAAACACAGCTTATTTTATAATTTTTCTCATTTTAATAACAGTTTTTAAAAGTAGGTGAGAGACTTTTTTTTTTTATAAGTAGCTTATTAAATAAGTCACCGTGTTATTTTAAAATTTCAATTATAACATTAGTATTTTAACATAAATACAATTATATATTACTTTTTCATAAACCCTAATATATAAATTATTAGATATCATATTATCACAACAATTAAATTACTATCATAACTACTATATGTTCTCTCCAATATCAATTTAATATGAATATAATAAATATTACCTTTCATTTTATTTAGATTATTTATAAGTATGATTTGTTTTATCATATTTGTACTACTATAAAGTTCAATAAATTTTATTTAATTGAGTTTTTTTTACTTTATATAATTTATATATTAAAAAAATATATTTCTAAATAATTTCTTAAACATACTTTAAAAAAATGTATTTTAAATTTAGTTCTATTTTAGTCATTATATAATAAAATAATATTTTCATATTAAAATTTATCAAATGCATGTACTCTACAATCTCAACACAATTTACCAAACACTAAGCTGTTTTTTTCAATCAGCACTTTATTTCATCCATGATTAGTGTTAAAATTTGTAAGTTTTATAAGGAATATAAACGTTATTTTATGTTTTTATTATAATTTATATTTGCAATTATGTAATATATTATGAATTTTTAACTATATTTTTAAATATTTAATTTTGTGTATTTTTTAGTGTTTATTAGTTAAAAATAATAGTTTCAAGCAATTCAAGACTCTTAATAAATTAATGGATGGATACTGGTGGTCCAAAAGATGAAGCTATTATCGAACAGAATCTATAATTTTTGTTGTAAAATTATAAGTTTTTACTATGTTAAGTGTGGTAATTATAAAATTATAATTTTTTACCATGTTAGGTGAGGTAATTGTGAGTGGATTGGGTTGGGTTTATGTTTGGTTAGTAGGACAAATATAAGGCTATGGTTTAATTAGTTTTATTTATATGTGTGTTGTAAATTAATCATAAATTAGTATAAATAGAGAGAAGGGGAAACAAATCTCTCTACACCTTTTTCTTTACTTCTTTCTCCCTAATTTCTTCTTTACATCTCTCTTTGTAATATTTAGTATTTTAATAAAAGGTTATGCTCATTTTGGTATTTCAAGAATTGTGAAATATCAAATTAATACAAAAAGTTTTGCTCCATATCATTTTACTGCTTTTTCGTTAACACCGTTTAGTTGACCTGTTAGTTGATTAATAAAATTCTAATTTTACCCTTTACGGTAAAATACACAAAAATAATATCTATTTTAAAAAATAAAAATCTAAAGGTATTTTTATCAATTCACTATTTTTGTAATTGTAATAAATTCAAAGTTATTTATAATTTCATGTTAAAATTATTATTTAACAATTTAGAAGCATAAAAATTAATTTATATATATTATTTGATATTTGTGTATTTTACTATTAAGAGTAAAATTGATATTTTACTATTCAACTAACAGGTCAACTAACGATCATAACAGAAAAGTAGTAAAATAAATTTTTTGTAAAGAGATAGTAGTAAAATGATATAGAGCAAAATTTTTTGTAGTAGTTTGATATTTCACAATTCTTGAAGTAGTAAAATGATAATAAACCATTAATAAATAAATTTAGTTTTATTTTTAATCTTAGTTATTTCTATTTTCATGTATAATTTAATATTAATAATTATTTTTATTTCAATTATGCTAGGCCAAAAATAAGAAATTAGGATAAGATGAAGCTCTTAGTAGGAAAATATGATTTAATTAAATTCTATTTTAATTATATAAATTAAGTTATTTTCTAATTAATATTATCCATATTTTATATTTAAAAATTTTGATTTGTTATAAACAAACAAGGGAGTTTGGCACAATAAATTCTTAATATCATAGTACAAAGTATGGTAAAATGGTATTTTGACTTATTGTATACAAGTTAAATTTTGGTAGACTAAGTACTTAATTCATAATAATGTTAATGAAAAATAATAATAATTTATATAATTAATCTTTTGGGCAATAAAAAAATTTGACTACAAGAATTTATTAATTATGTTTTACTACTAAGAATGGATTTATAACCCTAACTAATTTAATTACACAGTTTTTCAATAAATAAGTTTCACACTTTTAATTTTATTTTATTTTTTAAAAAAATTACAATAAACAAATTAAATCTTTCTTCTGTGGATCGACCAAGAACTTACCGAGCTATATTATAACAAGACACTCTTATACTTGGGAGTTATAAAAAAATTTTAAGTCGTGTCAAGTTTTTTGCGTTGTTGTCAGGAAAGGTATTTATTTTTTTTACTTTTCATTTTTTTTCTTCCTCCAATTTTCTATAAAATTTCATTTTCTATTTTTATTTTTCCTTAATACTATTCTACTCTCAAAACTTTTCAAAATCAATACTTTCATCCCATATGGCTTTATTTTGATTTTCTAAAAATTATTATATTGTAATAAAATTATAAAAGACAAAATTTATCATAATAATTAAATTGGATTGAATGGATATGGACTTTTAATTTTCTGTAATTTAGTTATAGTATTTATTTTATTTTCTTTATATGGTCAGTTCTACCACCTAAATTATTATTTAATTTTTATTTTGCTTATTTTTATTTTCTTGTACATTTATTTTTTTGCACATTTAATTTCCAATTTTCTTTTTTTATTTATTTTTGTACATTTATATTACTAGCCATTTAATTCTTAGTTTTTTTTGTAGTTTTTATTTTTAATAAATTACTCATTTGTTTCTATGTCATCATTGTAACATAAACATTGCCATTGTATGAGACATTGGTCTCGAGCTTCAAGTGGCAGGTTAATTCGTAGATCTCAATCACCACCACGAATCATGGAAGAGATCCAAGGAGAAAATATTTTGGGCCAAATTAATCTTAAAATTGATCAAGAAGACAATCATTCACAACAAGATATACATGATCAGAATCAACTAAGAACTTTGAGAGACTACATGAATCTAGTCAGAACTAGAGCACCTTCGTGTATAGTATTCCCTCCAGAAATATGTCGATTCAATTTTAAACCAGGTATTATCAACTTTTACCAATATTTCATAGTTTAGAATATAAGAATCTATACTTGCATTTAAGAGATTTTGAGGAAGTTTGTAATACATACACAAACTAAAATTGTAGTATGAATATAATTAAGTTAAAGCTTTTTCTTTTTTCATTAAAAGATAAAGCTAAAAATTGACTACAAACCTTAGATCTAGATCAATAAGAACTTCAAATAACATGCACGAACAATTTTTGAAAAAATTGGAGGGAATACTATATTGGGATAGGTTTAAAAAGTTGCTTAATATATATGCCCACAATATGGTTTTGAAACCTCGTGATTGGTCACTTATTTCTACGAGGACTTAATACCCTAAAATAGACAAGTTGTTGAAATGATGTATAATAGTGAATTTAAAGATAAAAAACCTGAAGATGTACTAGATTACTTGACTAATTAGCTAAAAATGCACAACATTGGGATATTGTTGGAACTTTTGAATTGTCAAACAAACCACAACTATCTCCATCTAGTGGAGGAATCCATAACATTAGGGAAGATCATGATATACAAGTAAAATTTGCATCCCTAGTCAGAAAGGTTAAAACCTTAGAACATAAAAAGAGTAATCAAATAAAATCTACTCTAGAAATTACATATAATGTTTGTAGTTCTAATGACCATTCCACTCAAGAATGTCCCACTCTGTCTGCACTTAAATAATATCTCCATGATCAAGCAAATGCCATTAATACTTTTAATAAGTCAAACCCATAATCACAGATTTATAATCCTGGTTGGAAAAATCATCTAAATTTTAGTTGGAGGAATAATAATAATGCACAATCCTAGCAAGCACCATCTCTATAAAATTTTCAAAACTCTCAACTTTATGCACCATATATTCCACCATCATAGAAAAATCTAGAAGATATAATGCATTCATTCATTAGAAAGTAGGATGTTATTAAAATTGCTTTTCTTGATTTGAAAGATGCTCTCCTACCTAAAATTGCTTCTACATTGACAATTCAAGAAAAAGGGTAAATTTCTAGCCCAACCACAACCAAATATTGAGATTCAACAAAATTCACCCACAAACCAATTCAAGTTAGTTATAACTCTTTATAATGGTAAGGTTGTAAAGATAAGGAATAGGTAAATAAACTAACAACTAATGCAAAAAATAACCAAAGAAATCAAACAATTCTTCTGAGATTTGTGAAATTTTTAAGTAAGTGAAAATTAACATTCCTTTGTTAGATGCAATTAAGTAGTTACCTTTATATGCCAAGTTTTTGAAAGACTTATGCACTGTCAAGAGGAAATTAAAGGTAAGAAAAAGAGCATTCATGGCTAAATAGGTGAGTACCATTTTATTTACTAGTAAGACATTGAAATATAAAGATATTAGTTTTCTTACTATTTCTCACATTATTAATGATTACAAAATTGAACATGCTTTACTAAACCTTGGTTCCAGTGTCAATTTGCTTCCATATTCAGTTTCTCTTCAACTTAATCTTGGTAAGTTAAAATTAACTTCAACTACATTTTTGCTTGCTGATAGATCAATAAACACTACAACAAATATGGTCTTTGGTAACATTATATTATAGCATTTTTTTAAAGAATGCTACTATATATTAATTTATTGTGACATTTTCTAAAATAATGCTACCTTTGCATTATAAAAGCCATTACCTTTTATTTTTAATGACATTTGATGATTTCTTGTAGCATTTCTGCATATGCTACATATAATATTAAATTATATAGCATATAGGAAATGCTATATGATAAGATTAAATAAAATAACATTTGAAAAATGTTATGGAATGGTGATAAATATAATAATACTTTAAAATAGTATTAGTAGCATTCCATTTGGTAGCTTTTTAATTGATAAAATAGAATAGTAAAAACATATTAACATTTAAACAATGTAACCATGGAGTGAAAATTATAAAACGGGTCGTTTCATAGTGGCGGGCACCCTAAAAAAACTAATGAAATGGCAGATATTTTTTTCAGTTCCCGCGAAAGCTTTCTAGAGAATTCCCTCTTATACTATTCATTTCATCATTTCTCAACCTAATTTCGTTGACTCCTTTCTACTATTCAGATCTAGTTCCAACTAAATCACAAAAAGAAAAAAAAAATGCAACGATTCCATGGGCACTTCACATATATCTCGCTGATCCGAGAAAGAGCACTTGGCCGCTCGATAATTTCAAGTGCTCTCATTGATTTGGTAAGGATTCTCACTCGTGTAACTTCAATTTCGCTATATCCATCATCAAAATAAATATATATACCCTATTTGGGTGCTCTTTTCTTCCATCCACATGAGCAATTGATGATTAAAATGATTTATTTACTATTTATATATGGTTTTGTTGTTATTATAGCTTGACTCGCTCATGATAATTTCTTTCTCTTTTGATCAAATTGGTCTTGGGTTTAGTAAATTTTATAATTTTAAGTATTAACAAAATTTTGATTGTAAATCTCAAAGTTATTGTTTGCTTGGTGTTGTGATAGGCTTTGATTGCAAAGTTATCGACTTCCTACCCACATATATATTAATTTTGAAGCAAGTTCAGAAAAGAAATTTCAAATCAATTCTGAAGCAAGTTTAGTAACGAAATTTGAAGTCAAAGAACGAGAGGTAAGCCAATACAATTTCTAGCATTTTTTATTTCATTTTAATAATTTTTAAAACTTGTTTAGTGGCTAACATAATTATTAAAGTTGTTCAATGGTCAACATCTCTTTAATAATTATTAAAACTTTTGTATTTAACTTATGAGCAATGTTCTTAAACTTTGTGTCTTGTATGTTTATTTATGTTTGTTTGGGTAATGCTCAATTGTTACAAAGTAATGAATTTAGATATGTTCTCATATAAATCAATATATGGAATATATAAATTAAAATGATTCTTATTTCTTATTGTGCAGGGTTAATATCTTTATATATATAATATTTTAGTGGTTAAATGATATATATTAGTGGTAACAGGGAAATTTATCTAGTGGACTTATGATGATGAATAAAGATTGGATCCACTTTAACAGGTAATAACAGATTATATTTGAGCAAGATAAAACAACCTATATAAAAAATGCAATTATTACTAACATGTAATTAATCTTTTGATTTGGTAGAGCCAGCAATGAGTATATACAAGCTGCTTCGAATTTTGTAAACTTGGCTAAATGCAATGCAGGGAATGTAGATAAGATTTTATGTCCTTGTAAAGATTGTCGAAATCTAAGTCATCATCTTGTAGAGACAGTTTATGAGCATTTGATCTTTAAAGGAATGGATCTTACTTATACAACTTGGTTCCATCATGGGGAACATCTTGGTACTAATGATAAATATTCTCAAGAAGTGAAAATGTCAGACACATACAACTTATATGCGAATGCATATATGGAAAATGAAGATTATGTAACACCTCCAATAAGAAAAGATGAAGATTTCACTCAAAAGTTGGAGATGCAGAAACTCCATTATATCCAAGTTGTATAAGATACACAAAATTATCAGCCATTGTAGCTTTGTACAAACATAAAACTATAAACAAATGGTCTGACAAGAGTTTTAATGGACTGTTAGAACTGTTGCATGATATGCTACCTGAGGATAATGTGCTTCTCAAATCAGTTTACTCTATGAGAAAATTTTTAAAGACATTTGATTTAGGATATAAGAAGATACACGCTTGTGTAAATGATTGTTGTTTGTTTAGAAAAGAAAAAAAGAATATGGATAGCTGCCCAACCTGTGGTTCTTCAAGATGGAAGGTAGATAAACGTACAAGTAAAATTAAAAAAGGTGTACCTGTAAAAGTTTTAAGATACTTTCCTATTATTCCAAGGTTCAGAAGGATGTTTAGATCTCAAAAAATGGCTGAAGATTTAATATGGCACTCTACCCACAAAAGTGAAGATGGTAAAATGCGGCATCCAGTAGATTCTTTAGCATGGGACTTAGTTAATGATAAATGGCCTTGGTTTTCATCAGACCAACGAAATCTTAGACTTGGTCTTGCTACTGATGGCTTTAATCCATTTTCCAATTTAAGCACTACATATAGTTGTTGGCCTGTAATGCTTGTTACATACAACCTACGACCTTGGTTATGCATGAAGAAGGAAAATATTATGTTGACTCTGCTTATTCCAGGGCCTAAACAGCCTGGAAATGACATTGATGTGTATTTACAGCCACTTATTGAAGATCTGCATGAGTTATGGAATAATGGAGTGGCTATATTTGATGTATTGACAAAATCAATTTTCAATTTGAGGGCAATATTAATGTGGACAATAAATGACTTTCCAGCCTATGGAAACCTTGCTGGATGTAAAACAAAGGGTAAGCTAGCATGTCCAATTTGTGGCAATGAAACACACTCAGCTCGGTTGAAGTTTTGTAATAAGTTCGTATACATGGGTCATAGACGATTTTTGCCACATTCTCATATATTTCGAGGTAAAAAATCTTGGTTTAATGGATTGGTGGAAAAAGATCCAAGTCCTAGAATCATTACTGGTAGCAAAATTTTACAAGAACTTGAAGGAATTGAAAATCAGTGGGGAAAAGGGAACAAGAAAAGAAAGAAGTCTAATGAAGATCAGAGGTGGAAAAAAAGATCAATTTTTTTCAATTTGCCATATTGGAAGGTACGTGTGTGACATAAACTACTTATTATTAATTTATTGGAATTGGCTGTAATAATTTACAATTTGTAATTAAGTTTAAAAACTTTTTTTTCATATTCCACCTTGAAATAACTTTTGTTTTCCTCTAATTTTACAATTATCTTTCAGGACTTATTAATACGTCACAATTTGGACGTAATGCATGTAGAAAAGAATATTTGTGAGAGCATTCTTTGCACACTACTAGATATTAGTGGCAAAACAAAAGATGGACTTAATGCTCGTAAAGACTTGGAAGATTGGGACATTCGACATGACTTGCATCCATATGTTGAAGGAACAAAAACATATCTTCCTGCAGCTCCACATTCATTATCAAAGAGTGAGAAAAAAATATTTTGTGAGAGGTTATTTAGTTTGAAGCTACCTGATGGGTATAGCTCAAATATTGGGAATTGTGTGTCAATTGAAGAATGTAAGATTACAAATCTCAAATCACATGATTACCATGTTTTAATGCAACAATTGCTGCCAGTTGCGGTAAGAGGTTTATTACCTAAAGGACCAAAAAATGCAATATTTCGGTTGTGTGCATTTTTCAATAAGATATGTCAACGTGTTGTTGATAGAGAAAATATATTAGCCCTTGAAGATGAAGTTATTGAAACAGTTTGCATGTTTGAAAGATTTTTTCCTCTTGCATTCTTTGATATCATGGTACACTTGTCGACTCATTTAGGACGAGAAGTACGATTATGTGGACCCGTTCACTATCGATGGATGTATCCATTTGAAAGGTACAAACTGATTTACATATCTTAGATTCAATTATATTTTGTTTAGAACAATTAATTTATTGTTTTTAAATATACATTTAGGCAGATGAAGGAATATAAAGGATATGTCAGAAATCATGCAAGACCTGAAGGTTGTATTGCAGAATGCTATCTTGCAGAAGAATGTGTAGCATTTTGTAGTGGTTATATCCAGCAACAAACCGAAGTGAATACTGAAGAACTTCGTAATAATGATTTTTCCAATGGTGTAATTCTTGAAGGTCGTCCAATTTCAAGAGGAACATCGATTGCTTTAAGTAGTGATATGTTAGAAAGTGCACATCGTTATGTGTTGTTCAATACAGCAGTTGTTGAACCGTACTTGACGTAAGATTTTGATAATGAATTTAATATTATTATTTTATCTATTGTTTTATTTAAATTACTAACTTGTTTTAATTTTAAATTAGGATGCATTTGGAGGAGTTAAAGCAATCAAATAAAAGTCTTGCAAAAAATTCTAATATACTTTGGAAGAGACATGTTGAGAAATTTTCAACATGGTTGAAGCAAAAGGTATTATACATTTTATTTCAATTATTTAATACTTAATTATAGCATTTAAATATTAATAACTTATTTCTTACTACTGTACAGATTGAATTCCATACTTGTGCAAATAAGGACTTTGAGACACTAAAATGGCTTGCATATGGTCCCAGAATCAATGCAATAAGTTATTCTGGATATATTATTAATGGCCAAAGATTCCATACAAGAGAAATTGAAAAAGCAACGCAAGATAGTGGGGTTTCAATAGAAGCTACAGCTGTATGCAGAGCAAGTGCGAAAGATACTGCACAAATTGTTGATGTAGTTGCATATTATGGGGTTCTAACAGATATAATTTTGTTAGATTACCACAACTTTCAGATTCCACTAGTCAAGTGTGATTGGGCAAACAAGGGACATGGAGTTAAAGTTGATGATGGTTTTACACTTGTTAATCTACATCAAGGGCAAAGTCACTACGAGAAAGAACTTTTTATTCTTGCATCACAGGCAAAACAAGTTTTTTACTCTAGAGATAACAATTCTTCTAATTGGTATGTTTTACTAAAGGCACCACCAAGAGGTTACTACGAGCTGGACATGTATGATGAGAAAGAGGATACAACTAGCATAGTTGAAAATATGCTTGATAAGAATATTGAGGATGATAATGAAGAAACTAGTTACAAAAGGATTGATTGTGAGGATATTCTAGTTTGATTTATGAAAGAATGAATTGCTTTTTGTTTTATTGTGGTTAATGTACATATGAACTACTATTTTTTGGTTTGGTGTGATTTATGTACATATGTCATTTTATTTACTTTTATGCTTTTTAGCTCTAATAATGCTAATTGTTGGTAAGAGTTTATTTATACTTAAGGTTATTTTATTTTATTTTATTTCTAAAGACATTTGATTACATATTTTTTATATTAATTTTTTTTATATTGACAGGTCATTTTGAAGATAGATAGATTACAATGAATGAGATGCATGACGAAGGTTTGCATACACTTGCCTTGGAATCAAAAAATAAAAGGGGTCCTACTAAATTGAAGAATATTGCCATGGATGGTGATAAAGTAGAGATCATATTTAATAGCTAAGGTCAACCTATTGGTGAGGGATCTGTCTCATTATCATCTTTTTTAGGACCGCTTGTACGAGAACATGTACCGTATACAATTTCAGATTGGAGGAAGCTTCCTTTGAATTTGAAAGAAGTTTTATGGGAGTGTATTAAGGTATGTAAATGCACTGTAAGTTAAGATATATCATTTAGATAAAAATAAAAAAATTGGATGGAGATTAAAATTATTTATTGTTTTTATGTAAATATACATTGCAGAAAAGGTATAAGTTGGATGAACATTGGCAAAAAGTTTATGTGTTCCAGGAGGTGGCTGGGCTTTGCAGGGCTTCAAAGTCAAGGCTAGTTCAAAAGATATTGAAGGCAAAAAATGAACAAGAAAGAATGAGGCTAAGACCTGATAACATCTCATCAATAAGTGAATGGAAAATTTTTGTGAAGGAGAAAACAAGTGAAAATTTTAACGTAAGTGCATTACTATATTAAAATATGTAATTATAGTTATAGCTATGTATTTGAACAAATTTATTCAACTATGTAGGAAAGAAGTGAAGGATTTAAAAATATCAGGAAAAAACAAATCCCACAAACAACAGGTCGTAGAGGACTTGCAAGAACGACTGAAGATATGGTAAAAATATATATATTTCGTTTACAATAAAATTTTAGCCAAGCATCAGTTCTTAAATTATTTTCTATTATAGAAAAATAGCAGTGGAAAAATTGAAGTGCCTAGAGTTGATGTATGGATACGAGCACATACAAAAAAGAATGGTCAACCCGTGAACACTCAAGCTGGAGAGACTATTGTAAGAACGTCTATTTATTCGATTTTTATGCATGATTTTATCATATTTTCTTGATGACTGTTGTTTTTTAATAAATTTGTAGGATAAATTAAAAGAAACTCAGTAAGATCCAACACAACATTCTTCAACTAATTTGAGAGATGATGTTCTCTCACAAGTACTTGGGCCTGACAATTCTTATTTAAGAGCTATTGGAAAAGGAGTTACCATTTCAAAGTTGGCTATAGTGTCACAGAAGGATAGTATAATAGCTAAGTTGACACAAGAACATAATGAAATAAAAAAAGAAAATGCTGAAATGAAGCAAGAACAAGATGAAATGAAGAAAGAATTGTCCGATATGAGAAGTTTAGTTGAAGAGTTACAAAAAAGGCAGGCATGTATTACGTTTCACTCACTTTTTTATAATTTTTATAATATTTAGTTATTGACTTTTTATTTTTCATTTTAGAGTCATTTTAATGAAAGTCAAGCATGTGAAGACTCTCCGAAAACACCTTTGACTCATCCAATGGTAATAATACTATTTATACTTTAAATTTAGTAAAGCATGAAAAATAAAATGTTGAAGGCTTATTACTAATGATATATTTTTTAATTATCCTTATGTTGCTATCAAAGAGTGTCAAGGCAATCCCAAACATTACTAAGTGCAAAATGCTTGATTTAGAGGGGTTTGATATAGTTGTAGCTGAAGGGCGTTGGTCATCGAGTGATCCAGATGCACTTGTTCATCATATTCCTCTTGGTCTTAATGCTGTAAGAGTTTGGGTGGATATAGCTAGGGAACCCTTAAAGTTTTTATGGAAAGTAACACCTTATATGACTACAATTGAAGAATCAGTTGGGAGTACAATTGCATGGCCTGCAGATAGAGTTGTCATGTTTGCTGCTAGCTAAATTTTTCAGTTCATTTATTTAGGTAATTTTTTTCGCTTCTCTTTTTTTTTTACAATGACTTTGTATCTTTTAATATTGCTCATAAATTTGATATAGTTTACTACTATGTGCAAGTATTAATTTTGCATTCTGCTAACTTGACATGGTTTTTATTCTTTTTGTTATGCAATTCCTTTTTAAGTCATATTTTGTTCATTTTTGTTCGAGCAATTATTTTGAGTAATAGTAGTTTTATTCATTTTCATTGGAAATAATATGCTAAGCTTCATTATTGCCATTTGTTTCTGAAATGTTGATATTGATGGGTTATGATTTGGCTTATCTTATATTATTCTTATTGTTTCAATTCTTATTGCTTATTATAATGTTGTTGGTTTTTCTCTATATAAATGAAAATAAATTTTTACCTCTTATAGTATAAATATAAATATTCATTGCTTTAGATTTTAATATAAAAATGTAACAATGTTTTTGTGTTAAATTCATTATGCAGGTTGCAATGATCAAGTATATTTTGTAAAGAGTAGAAGGCAAGTTATGGATGTTTGTGGATGTAATAGCATCTTTATTTGAATTAATTTAAAGAGAAAAATGCAAGTATGATATGAACGTACCTATTTTTTTGTGCAAGACTATTTGAGATTTTGTTTACTTTAAGTAAAATGATCATCTGATTTTGGATGCTTATATTTAGTTATAGTGATGAAATATAAGGTATCTAATTTTTATTTTCCCTTAAAAGAAATGATGGATTACATTTCAAATTGTTTAGCATTTGATACTTAAAGTTATATTTGATGAATAAACATTTTAATACAAATTTATCAATTTAATTGATAACATTGAACCGAAAAAAAAAATATTCACTAGTATTCATAATTTTCTATAGCATTTACTAATAGCTACAGTATTAATAATTTTTAATGCTATATCAATTATAGCATTACCAAAATATTATAACTATTAATAAAATTACATTATCAAAGTGCTATGAAATACAGGTGGAGTGGTTTTGTAGCATTTTTTCAATGTTATATATATATAATTTAGTAGCATTTCATAAATGTTACATATTATACAAATGATAGCATCTGCACACAGCTGTAAATTAATATTTGGTAACCATTGTTAAATGTTATGTATTTGAATTGTTAGCATTCAGTTAACGCTATTAAATGATAAGACTTTTAGTTACGTGGGCAAACTTAGCATTGGTGAAAATGCTACCAATCACCTTTGATAGCATTTTTTCGATGCTATCTTATGTCATTTTTGTTGTAGTGAAAGTACCAAAAGGAATAGTGAAAGATATTTTAGTACAAGTTGATAATTTCATATATTCTGTGGATTTTATTACGCTAGAAACTGAACCTATAGTGAATAATTACAAGCCAATTCCTGTAATTCTAGGCAGACCATTTTTAGCAACTGGTAATGCTTTGATGAATTGTATAAATGATTTAATGAATTTGTCCTTTGGAAATATAACTCTAGAATTGAATGTTTTCAACATGTGTAGGCAACGTAATGAAGAAAATGAGAATGAATATAACACTGATGAACAAAAAGAATTGCTTAAGTCTCGCATAGATGAAAATATTCAAAAAGGGGATTTTTCTGAACTTATTGATATTTGTTGGGTTAATTCAATTGAACCAATTAACCAACTTGAATTTGATACTTCTAATATAAATTTATTACTTGATTATATGCAGACTTTATAAAATTATGATGAAGATAAAAAATTTGAAGAGCTTAGAATCATTGGAAAGATAAAACCAAAAGAAGCACCTAAACTGAAATTGACACCTTTGCCTAAAAGATTAAAGTATGCTTTTCTTGAAGAAGAAGAAACTTACCCTGTTGTGATTTCTTCCATTCTAACAAGCGAACAAGAATATAAGTTATTATCTGTTCTTAAAAAGTGTAGAAATGCGATTGGGATAGACTTTAAATGATATTAAATGCATTAATCCTTTAATTTACACATAGAATCAATTTGGAAGAAAATGCTAAAACATGTTAACAATCACAAAGAAGATTAAACCCATACATGAAAGAAGTGGTTAAAACTGGAATCCTTAAATTGCTTGATGTAGGAATTATCTACCCTATCACGTGATAGTAAATATGTAAGTTCTACTCAAGTCATGCTAAAAAAAATAGAATCACTGCTGTTAAAAGTAAAAAATACAAGTTAATTCCACCACGAATTACATATAGTTGGTGCATGTGCATTGATTATAAAAAGTTAAATGAAGCCACTAGAAAAGATAATTTTCCTTTGCTATTTCTTGACCAAATCTCAGAAAGAGTAGTTGAGATTTTTACTACTGCCTTTTAGATGCTACTTAGGCTATTATTAAATTCCCATAGCAATTGAGGATCATGAAAAGATCACATTTACATGTCCTTTTGAAATATTTGCATTTAAAAGGATGCCTTTTGGACTTTATAATGCCCTACAACATTTCAAAGATGTATGCTATATATTTTTTGTGACATGATTGAACATTGTTTAGAGGTCGTTATGGATGATTTAACTGTGTTTAAGGATTCTTTTCATAATTGCCTTGATAATTTGGAAATTTTTTTTTAAAAAATGTGTTGAAAAAGAACTTGTATTGAATTAGGAAAAATGTCATTATATGGTTGCTTCTGGAGATGTTTTGGGTGATGTTGTATCTATTAAAGGAATCAAAGTGGACAAAGCAAAAATTAAAGTCATATCGAAATTGTCACAACAAAAAATAGTTAGAGATGTGAGATCCCTTTTAGGTCATGCAAGATTTTATAGGAGGTTTACAAAAAATTTTAGTGCTATATCTAATCCACTTTGTAACCCCTTATTAAAAGATGCACCATTTGAATGGACTGATGATTGCCAAAAATCCTTTGAAAAAATAATTTGTCTTTTAATATCTATGCCTATTATGCAATCTCTTGATTGATATTTACCTTTTGAATTAATGTGTGATGCAAGTCATTTTACTGTTGGTACTGTTTTAGGACAAAAAGAGATGGTAAGCCTTTTGTGATTTATTACACAAGTAAAATTTTGGATAATGCTCAAATGAATTATTTTATAATTGAAAAAGAATTACTTGCTGTGGTATTTAGATTAAATAAATTTCGTTCGTATTTGCTTGGTTCTAAATCTATTATTTTTACTGACCACACTACTACAAGATATTTGATGACTAAACAAGATGTCAAACCAAGGCTAATCCGTTGGATTCTGTTACTCCAAGAATTTGACCTCACCATTAAAGACAAAAAGGGTGCCAAAAATGTCGTTGTTGATCATTTATCAAGATTCACATATGAAATCTGCATTATAATAACACCCATCAATGATACTTTTCCTGATGAACTTTTATTTTTTGTTAATTCAATGCTATAATATGCTAACATTGTTAATTTTCTTGTTACAAATAGAATGCCTATGCAATGGAACACTTAATAACACTTAAATTACGGAATCAATTTAATTGGTTCATTTCTATCATCATTTGGGTTTGTATATAGTTTGGTTGCTACTGATTATGTCTCAAAATGGATTAAAGCAATTTCTTGTTGGTAAAATGATCGTAAAACGTGTGATTAAATTTTTAAAGAAAATCTTTTAAGTTGATTTAAAATTCTTTGAGCCATCATAAGTGATGGGGGTAAACATTTTTGCAATAAACCTTTTGAGTCTTTAATAAAAAAATATGCAATTACACATAAAGTTGCTATTCCTTATTATCCTCAAACAAGCGGTCAAGTTGAATTAGCAAATAGAGAGATAAAAAAATTTTAGAAAAGACAGTTAACGCAAATCGAAAAGATTGGTCTCTTAAACTTATTAATGCACATTGGGCCTACAGTACTGTATTTAAAACATCTTTAGCAATGTTTCTTTATCATCTAGTTTATGGAAAACCTTGTCACTTACCAGTTGAACTTAAGCATAATGATTGTTTAAAGATATGCCCAACGGGTGTAAACTAAAAGGAAACTCTTGAACCTTTGAAGCTATGATTTCTGGCCAACATTACACATGCATTTGTTGTCACATCAAATGTGTGTAATAACTATGTTTGAATAGAGAATTGAAGGGAGAAATATATGTATGGAACAACTACTAGGTGTTGTTGTCAGATTTTTTGAGCTCACAGTTTGCTTGCTCAAATTAACATTACTAAAGACCTTAAGTGCAGAGTCTGCTTGCTTTAAAAGGTTAATATATATCTATTTTCTATGATATCCTCCTAATAATGGTATCTTAAATTTCATCATGTTATATTTTGTTAAAAGTCTTGGATTATTGAAGATAGCCGTTGCATTTATGCATGTAAACCATATTTTTAGATAATTAAAAATAAAGAAGTTTTTTTAAAACCCATTAGCATTGATCATCCAATGAAATATAGGCAAAGTTGTCCATGTTTTAGAAGTTTAAGTCCAAATAGAATCTTTCAAGATTATTTCCAACTCTATCACAAGAGTTATATTTATGTTAGAAATATTCTTAAAAGGATTCAAGAGTTATATTTATGTTAGAAATATATAAATGGAAATTTATGCTTTAATGGCAATAGATATAGTCATCTAGATGAGCAAAAATTGATCTCAAGATAATTGTGCATATCTTTGTATAGCATTAGTGCTATTACATAGAATAGTAAGATAATAAACATGCATAACTTTGTTGATAGTGGGAACTATATCTATAGGCATGTTTTAATGGCTATAAAAGAAATCTTTTGTTTGGTTATTTATAATATTTCGACAATATAATAAGTACTTAGAGACTATAGCAGAAAATGATAAACCAAATAAAAGGATTCCACATATAGAGGATATTTATGTATTACATAATCCAAAGCATGTAGAGATATAATAGTACAACAGGATATTATAGCTTTACAATATGTACATATATGCATGGTATAGATCATTAGAAAGATGTGACTAGAGATGTTTAATTATCACAAGCTTGATATTTTATCGCAAATTAGGTTTGTCATTACTATATATTCTTATGACACCATGTTGTTAATAAGAAAGTACTTATTGAGTACTTAAAATATAGAGCTAGCAAAACCATGCATACAAGATTGTGAAAAAATATTTCGTCAAGTTGAGACCGATTTTCTTACATGAGCGATCACCTTAATTCCTAAGAAAAGCAAGCTAGGATAAGACATAAGATTAAAATAAAATACTGGGTAAGTTCTCATGGAGCTTATATCTTGAAAATGTAGCCTTGACTAGGTCTAGTCAAGAACCTGATTAAGCCAAACACGAGTTCATTTGGTGCCTTATGAAGACAAGCTTATTGAATTAAATTAGGCGCTCGAATGGTGACTAATTTTAGATCTATATAGTAAATAGTTAGTCATATGCTCTTTATTAAATGAGAATTCACTCTAATGTGTGATTCATACCGCGCGTGCTTTGTGTGACCAATAAGGAAAATGAGTGAAGAAAAGAATTAATGAATCCTTACTTCCTCATTATGTAAGTTCCTTTAAGGTATAATGAGACCTCGGCTAGTATTCTTAGTCAATGTTGACTACATTTTTGAGGTAAAGGATTAATGTTTACTACTTTAGCATGTTATCTATGGCTATGACGTTATGTGGCTTATGAAATGTATCAAAGAAAGCTATTAGTATAGAATTTTTAAATATGAGTAGGTTAGGAATGTTTATTTTATTACATCTGACTTGTGTATTCACCGATCAACCAATTGTATAATCCACATGAGGATAGTTACAATTATGGATACATAGAGCTCATAGAGGCAAGCATATATTAAGGGATAAAATATGCTTGGACTGAAGTAATGAAAATAGAATCTAAGATACATGAAAAATATATATATAATCTCTTATATATATTATAATTGAGATTTCTTGCTATTTAAGCTCCAACTTATTACTCATGGCTCACACATTGCGTTTGGCCATATGATCACGCATTCGTGGTTTGGGTCAAGCACTTTCGATTACTCGTGATATGGTGTCATTCTATTATGTGCTTGTGGGAGATGTTGGAATTAGTGCTCATGATGGGTAGCATTGGCCCAACAAAAAGAAATATATAGAAGCTTCTATTAAATAGAATTCTATATGACTGTTATAAACTTAATTGGACTCTGATAGTTATAAAGTCTTTTGGTTGACTTCAATCACTCATATTAGCTTCTATATAAAGACACCTATTATATTTGAATTACAAAAGTAAGAGATAAAGAAAATACGTAGATCTTATTATAAAATACAGAGAATGAAAACGATAGAGAAAAGGTAGTAGGCTCTTATAATGTGATCTGAAGGAATTTTCTTTAATTATGATTACCCTCTGACCATATGCATATAGTGGCATGAGGATTTTTCATGAAATTATACTCTGTCTCTACAGTGATATAACTTCATTGTGATCCGCTTTTATATCCAAAGATCAAATGGTACACTTTTGGATCTCTTACTAATTATATGTTTATATATATAAAAAAACAATAGTTACATTGGACAACATCATTCCCTTGGCAAACAGATGTTGAATTGCATAATTTATTCATTGCAAAGTCCTCAACCATGTTCTAAATATTCCCCAATTAATATCTTGTATATTATTCCTTATGTTGGTTTCAGACCATTGTTGCTCTACTAAGAATGCATACTCGCATTTCCCCTGCTGGCTATCTTCCTCACCATTTACCATTTCAATAGTTGATGTCTATATTCATTTTTACTGCTTTTATCAACACAATATGGCCAGCAGCCACCAACGATGGAGTTTATAGTGGAGATAGAGGCAAGGTTGTTACATCATTGGCCTGTGAAGCTGCTTCCTGTTTTAGAATAAACAAAAGTGCTCTTTCCAAAATCAACATGTAAAGAAAATTCGAGGATTGGTCCACAGAGACAAGAATTGATTATGGGATGGCTTAGGATCATTAAGCTTTCCCAATGTAAAATTTCAAGGACTTCAAGTTGATGGTCAAAGTTTGAGAAGTTATAGCTTATCAGATTTGCAATCTATTTAAAACCAATCGTCAATGAAACAATTGGGTTAAATTCCGAACATAAATGGAATACTAACATTTTTGCAAAGGGATATACAATTAGACTTCAATAATGCCAATTCTTGCGCCAATATTATGATATTTGTTGGCAATATATATAGTAGAAAGATAATTTGAAACAATAATTTTAGAATCATTCTCTCAGCAATCTTTTTCTTTTTTTGTTTTCTTTATCGAGAGTTTAGAGCTAACTAAGCAAAACTGAACTCCCTCTTCAAGCTTTAATAAGGAGAAAATATCACGTACGTCAGTTGATTCTTTCTAACAACTTATGTCCAAAACTGGCCAACAAGCAGGAAAAATTAATTGCGTAAACAATTAAAAAAGGTTAAATGTATTAAAAAAATAAAATTAAAATACAATAAGAATACCATTACTGAACTCAACTTAAAAATGATACCTTGCATTGTTATAGGTAGCTTCTAATGAAATTTGGAAACCAGATGTTATATGTAGGATATCGACAAGCATATAAGTTTAATGCCTGAACTTCTATATAAGTGATATAAATGGACAAAGACCCTCTCTTAGTAAAATAAGTAGCCAACATTAAACCTCTTCTGTTGACTTGTTGTATAAGGTAATTAAAATTGACATCATGGATAGGAACATTGCAATTATTGGATTATAAACTTGATTCATACAACATTGGAAACCTAAATGATCTTTGATCTAGCCCATCGAAGCTTTTTTAGTAGTTAAGATTTGAGGTGTTAAATGTGGTAATGTGGTAAATAGAATTTATGATCTTGAAAACGAGTGTTAGGTTTAATACGTGGTTATAATTTGTGTTGTAGTTAAGTTAATATGAGGTTGTGATTAAGTTGTAACAAGTATAAAAACCTCATTTCTTAGTTAGTTTAAGGAACAAGAAATAGTGAAATTTCTTACTTTCAAAAGAGTTGTAATTGAGGAGTTATATTAAGTTCATAAGAAAAAAAGTTGCTTTGAGAGTTCAAGTATTCAAATTCTACAATAAAGTGGCATCAGAGCTCGCAATTGGTGCTCCACAGAGCAATGCAACATATTAAATTGAGGATCTCATTAAGAAGAACATGATGTTAAAAAAATTAGTTTGATGGGAGTCTTGAATATGTCTACACTTGCTGTCAGAAGTTTAAGCCCTAAGCTGAGTCGACTCACTGAGTTGAATCAATCTTAACCAAGTTAAACCCAATGAATTGAGCCGAACCGAGTCAAACCGATTCTGATCCAAGTTAAGTGAGCGTTGTGTTACGGGCCGCATGATTCCAGCCCGCAATGGCCCAAGAGAATGAGCCAAGATGTGCTAGCTTGGCCCGATTCTAGAACATTCTAGCAAACTCTAGCACTTTTGTACATAGCCTAGATTTGTGACACTTGTACGGTCTAGGTTTAGACACATGTACATAGAACTCTCTAGAACTAGCCAAGCTTTGCTATAAATAGAGATGAGCTCTAAGCATTGTAATCATCCAAGCAAAGCATCAAACACTTGTAAGCTCTCTTGTAAGTTTCTCTTGAGTAATACAATTTCCGCATTTGGCTACATTGCTCGCTAGCTTCTCCTTCTCTTTAGCATTTCGGGAACCTCTTGGCTTAGCTATCGAGAAGCGCAAAGGCTTACTTAGCAACATCCGACAAGGTTGTCTAAGTGCCGCTGCAGGTTTGCTGCGCAAAACACCCATCCGTGACAAGTGGTATCAGAGCTACGGTTTGCACACACGCATTCTAGCAATGGCCAACCTTCCAACCTCAAGCTTGACGCAAGAAGCTGCTCATGGTGTGGAGAATATCCCGGAACCAAGCCGGGGCCGCGACGACACTCGCGGGCAGGCCAAGACTCGAGGCAAGTCGAAGGCCGCATCTGTCGATGCTTTGGAGCCACGATTGGCTACGCTTGAAGCAACAACGTCCGCTGTTCAGGACACCCTCGAAACATTGGAGGAAAGGGTTGACGGCCTCGAGGGCGAATATGCCGACTTCACAGTGGCATCGAAGACCCTCATGCAAGAGCAAGCCAACACCCTCGAGGGAATTTCAAGCATTCCACGAGGAGTTGATGAAACTCCGCGGCTCAGTGCAAGGCGAGCTGCGCGCTGTCCGCACGGAAGTGGAAGAAATGCAGCGGACTGGGCATGGCACAAGCGCACACTTTCCTCTAGCCCGGCTTCTACAAGCACAAGTGATGCGCGACGCATTGACGTGCCAAAGCCCGACACATACGATGGCACACGGAATGCAACCATCGTGGACAACTTCCTATTCGGGCTGGATCAATACTTCGATGCCATGGGTGTGAGAGATGAGGCATCAAAGGTGGGCACTGCACCCACGTTCTTAAGGGGCGCTGCACAACTATGGTGGCGTCGCAAGCATGGCGAAATGGGCAAAGGCATCTGCGCCATCAACACATGGGCAGACTTCAAGCAAGAACTCCGAAAGCATTTTGCCCCAAGCAATGCCGAAAGAGAGGCGAGAACACGCCTACGTCGCCTCAAGCAAACGGGTAGCGTCCACGACTACGTCAACGAGTTCACTACCCTCATGCTCGAGATCAGCGACATGTCCGAAAAGGATTCAGCTCTTCTACTTTGAAGATGGCCTCAAGGATTGGGCCAAAGCGGAGCTCGACCGGCGTGGCGTCCAAACACTTAGCGATGCTATTGCCACCAGCGAGTCGCTGCACGAGTACTCCACCCAATCAAGGAGAAAGCCTAGCCAAGGCAAAAGTGGGGGAGAGAGTCGCAAGGACAAGGGCCAGAATCGCAAGGATTGGGGGCAGAAAAAGCCTCCGAGCGGCAAGAGTGGGCAAGAAAAATCGGAAGGCAAGAAGGAAGCGCCAAAGCCTCGCAGCCCATGCTTCATATGCAACGGGCCTCATTGGGTTCGCGACTGTCCGGAGAAGAAGTCGCTGAATGCCCTCGCTGCCCAGCTCAAGGGCAATCCCTCATCATCATCGGAAGAACCCCGACCCAGCATGGGTTCGATCCAAAGACTTGGCGCACTTGACAGCCCTCAATCGGCACTCAAGAAAGGGCTGATGTATGTAGGCGCGACGATAAACGGCCACACCGTTCGCGCGTTGCTGGATACGGGAGCCACACACAACTTCGTATCCGAGGATGAGGCCAAGCGCCTAGGCCTTAGAACCACAAGACAAGGAGGCACAATGAAGGCAGTGAACTCACCCGCCAAGCCCATTGCGGGCACTGCCCATGGAGTGAATGTTGCACTTGGCACATGGAGCGGAAAGCTCAACTTTTCAATCGTGCCCATGGATGACTTCAAGATGGTCCTTGGCATGGGTTCTTCGACCAAGTCCATGCCTTCCCTCTTCCAGCCACGAACTCCCTAAGCATCCTCGACGGGAGCAAGGCATGCATGGTTTCTACGGAGGCGGGGCAAGTCCGAGAGAAGACCCTCTCCGCCATGCAATTCAAGAAGGGTTTCAAGAAGGACCCAAGCTTCTTGGTCTCCATCCAGGGAGCTTAACGAGGGAGAAGATTCAGCAAGTGCTCCAGCCCAAGTCCCTCCATCCATACAATCCGTCCTCGAGGAGTTCAAGGACGTGATGCCTCCGCAGCTTCCGAAGAAGCTTCCACCTAGACGAGAGGTGGATCATCAGATCGAGTTGGAGCAAGGTGCAAAGCCTCCAGCTTTGGCGCCCTACCGCATGGCGCCACCCGAGCTCGAAGAGTTGCGAAGACAGCTCGCGGATTTGTTGGATGCAGGCTATGTTCGCCCATCCAAAGCCCCATTCGGTGCACCGGTCCTGTTTCAAAAGAAGAAGGATGGATCATTACGGATGTGCATCGACTATCGGGCGCTCAACAAGATCACTATCAAGAACAAGTACCCAATACCCTTGATAGCGGATCTATTTGACCAGCTTGGCAGTGCAAGGTACTTCACCAAACTTGACTTGCGCTCCGGGTACTACCAAGTACGCATCGCCGAAGGAGATGAACAAAAGACAGCGTGCGTCACAAGGTACGGATCATTTGAGTTTCTTGTTATGCCTTTCGGACTAACCAATGCACCGGCAACGTTCTGCACTCTCATGAACAAAGTGCTACAACCATTCCTCGACCGCTTTGTGGTCGTGTACTTGGATGACATTGTGGTGTACAGCACCACGCTCGAGGAGCATGTCAAACATTTGCAGCAAGTCTTCCAAGTACTTCGGGAGAATGAACTCTACATCAAAATGGAGAAATGTTCGTTTGCTCAAGAAGAAGTAGAGTTCCTCGGGCACAAAATCTCAGCCGGTAAGATAATGATGGAGAACTCAAAGATCAAGGCCATCCTCGATTGGAAGCCTCCCACAAAGGTACCCGAGCTTCGCTCATTCCTTGGCTTGGTGAACTACTATCGCCGCTTCATTCAAGGCTACTCAGCCAAAGCGGCACCCTTGACCGATATGCTCAAGAAGAATCGGACATGGCATTGGTCCGAAGATTCCCAACATGCATTCGAAGACTTGAAGCAAGCAATTTCGGAGGAGCCGGTCCTAGTTCTTCCGGATCACACAAAGACCTTCGAAGTGCAAACGGATGCCTCCGACTTCGCCATTGGCGGAGTCCTTATGCAAGATGGCCACCCATTGCGTTCGAGGCCGAAAGCTTAATGACACGGAGCAGCCGCTACAGTTCAAGAAAGGAGATGACAGCCATCATCCATTGCCTCACGAGTGTGGCGACACTACTTGCTTGGCTCACACTTCACAATCATGACGGACAGCGTAGCCACAAGCTACTTTCGAGGCCTTGAAGAAGTTGAGCCCCAAGCAAGCACGGTGGCAGGATTTTCTTGCGGAGTTTGACTACAGGCTCGAGTACAAGCCAGGCAAGGCCAACGTCGTTGCGGACGCACTAAGCCGCAAGGCGGAATTGGCCACACTTAGCGCGAGCCAACCAAACTCAGACCTTGTCTCACGCATCAAGGAAGGCCTCCAACAAGACCCATTGGCGAAGGACTTGCTTGGAGAAGGTGCTTCAAGGAAAGACAAAGGCGGTTTGGCAAGAAGAGGCATCCTCCTCACCAAGGAGATCGGCTATTTGTGCCAAGGTGGGGAATCTCGCAAAGAAGTCATCAAGGAGTGCCACGACTCCAAGTGGGCTGGTCACCCGAGGAATTGAGCGCACCACCGCACTAGTTCAAGCCTCGTATTTTTGGCCAAGTATGCGGGACGACAGCCGAGGGCATATGTGCGGACTTGTCTTGTGTGCCAACAAGACAAGATTGATCACCAATTACCGGCAGGATTGTTGCAGCCCCTGCCCCTAGCATCAAGGCCGTGGGAGAGTGTCTCGATGGATTTCATAACGGCCTTACCGAAATCCGAAGGTTGCGGCAGCATCATGGTCGTGGTAGACCGCTACAGCAAGTATGCTACTTTCATTGCCGCACCCATGAGTTGCAAAGTGGACGAAGCAGCCCGTCTCTTCATCAAACATATAGTGAAGCATTGGGGTGTTCCAAGAAGCATTGTGAGCGATCGAGACCCACGCTTCACGGGAAAATTTAGACGGAGCTCTTCAAGATGTTGGGGACCGACCTCAAGTTCTCAACAAGTTTTCATCCATGAGACGGATGGGCAAACCAGCGCATCAATGGCCTCCTCGAGATGTACTTGAGGCATTATGTGAGCGCTCATCAGCGAGATTGGGCGAAGTTGCTAGATGTTGCCCAATTTTCTTATAATCTCCAGCGGAGCGAGGCTACCGGCAAGAGTCCTTTCGAGATCATCATGGGATTCCAGCCCATGACCCCCAACGCCATAGCCTCGACATATGGAGGGAAAAGCCCACGGCACACAAGCTCGCCCGCGAATGGCATGAAGAAGCGGACATCACGCGAGCATACCTCGACAAAGCCGCGAGGAAAATGAAGAAGTGGGCTGATGCAAGGAGACGGCACGTCGAGTACAAGGAAGGTGATCGAGTTATGATCAAGCTCCTGCCCCAACAGTTCAAGACACTTCGCAAAGTCCACAAGGGGTTAGTGAGGCGCTACTGAAGGACCCTTCCGCATCATCCGAGCGTGTAGAGCAGCGTCTCGTATCAACTAGAGCTTCCACCAAGGCTCAAAATTCATTCGGTCTTTCACGTAAGTCTCCTCAAGCCATATCACGAAGACGTGGAAGAACCAAGTCGCGGAGAATCAAGGCGTGCCCCAACAGCCGTTGTCACCGCGTTCGACAAAGATGTGGACTACATCCTTGCTGATCGCATCATTCGAAGGAGGGGCGTGCCACCATACTACGAGTACTTGGTGAAGTGGAAGAACCTCCCGAGGCGAAGCCACTTGGGAGCGAGAAGATGAGTTGTGGCAGTTCGCGGAACACATCCAAAGATACAAGCACGAGGGCGCGGCGAGGGCGCCGCGAGCTTAAGTGGGGAGGATGTTACGGGCGCATGATTCCAGCCCGCAATGGCCCAAGAGAATGAGCCAAGATGTGCTAGCTTGGCCGATTCTAGAACATTCTAGCAAACTCTAGCACTTTTGTACATAGCCTAGATTTGTGACACTTATGCGGTCTAGGTTTAGACACATGTACATAGAACTCTCTAGAACTAGCCAAGCTTTGCTATAAATAGAGATGAGCTCTAAGCATTGTAATCATCCAAGCAAAGCATCAAACACTTGTAAGCTCTCTTGTAAGTTTTCTCTTGAGTAATACAATTTCCGCATTTGGCTACATTGCTCGCTAGCTTCTCCTTCTCTTTAGCATTTCGGGAACCTCTTGGCTTAGCTATCGAGAAGCGCAAAGGCTTACTTAGCAACATCCGACAAGGTTGTCTAAGTGCCACTGCAGGTTTGCTACGCTAAAACACCCATCCCGTGACAGTTGACTATTTATCGTTGACCATATTTTGAAATTTTGTCCCGTATCCCTCCCTAGGTTTTTTGACATTCTGGATCCATCCATGCAATCATAATTTTTGGATTTTGACTCTATAAAGAATTATAGCAAATAGTGGCATGACATCATTTTAAGTTCCATTGCTAAAGGAAGCAACTTCAAAAATTGGAGTACTAAAATGAAGATCCTCCATAGAGCTCATGATGTTTGGGAAGTTGCTGAAAAATACTATAATGAGCCACAAGATGAGGCTTCGTTGACTCAATAACAAAAGGAAAATTTAAAGGATTCATGAAAGAATGACAAGAAAGCTTTATTCTTCATCTATCAAGTATTGGATGATGATGGACTAGAGAAGATTTCAAGTGCAATTTCAATTAAAGAATCATGGGAAAAACTTTAAACCTCTTACAATGAAGAAAAGAAAGTGAAAAATGTACGTCTCCAAATTCTAAGAGGTGCATTCAAATCGTTGCACACAAAAGAAGTCAAGTCCATTTATGATTATTTTTAAGAGTTTTGGCCATTTTAAATCAACTTAAAAGAAATGATGAGAAACTAGAAGATGCAAGAATCATGGAGAACATACTCCACTCTTTGATTCCAAGATTTGAGAGCATTGTTATGATGATTAAAGAAATGAAAGACTTGGAGGCCAAGACAATCGATCAACTTCAAGTTTCACTGAAAACCTATGAAGAAAAATACAAGAAGTAAGAGATCAATGAAAAGCTCATTATGATGCAAATCAAGGATAAGACACCAAGCCAAGGAAATGAAAGAGGACAACAGTCTAGAGATAGAAGTAGAGGACAAGGACGAGGAAGAGGTGGAGCACACAGTTGTGGATGAGGTTAGAATTTTAGCAATTCTAATTCCAATAACAATTACGAGAGAAGCAAGAGCTTAACAAAACGAAGTGGAAGAGGACACTTAAATTTCAGGTACGACTCTAATTTCAAAATTATTAAAATTTTGGGCATTATGCTTTGGGATGTAGAGCTTTCAATAATAAAGTTGAGGAGAAGAGTAACTACGTAGAATAAAGGTCCCTTCAAAGTGGAACACTACTGCTAGCATACTAGGATAATTATGAAGGCTAAGAAAATATATAGTATTCGAACACCGGTGCAAGCAATCACATGTATGTTCGTAGAGCTTGATGAATTATTGAGCAGCCATGTCTCATTCGGAGATGATTCGGAAGTACCAGTGAAAATGAGAGGTAAATCCTTATCTATTTAAAAGATAGAAGGCATCAATATATATTAAATATTTACTACGTGTCCAATATGAAAAAAATATCTTGAGTTTGGGTTTTGTAAGAGATGACAACACATGAGTAAAAATGTTAAAAAATAGAATGTTCTCTTTGAATACTCAAAACAATGTTGCAAAATTATTTAAAGACTTGTTATAAGGATGCATTATGGCTTTGGCATCTTTGATTTCGGCATCTCAACTTTAGAAGACTAAAGTTAATATCCAGGAAGAATATGGTAAACAACTTTCCATTTATCAATTATCTTGATGAACTTTGTAAAGGATGCTTCCTAGGGAAGCAATTTAGAAAAGGCTTTCCAAATGAGTCAAAACTCAAGAGCCCAAAAGCCACTTGCGCTCATTCCTACAGACATTTGCAGTCCAATCAAGCCAAGCTCTCTTGATGAAAACAATTACTTTATTCTTTCCATTAATGATTATTTAAGGAAAACGTGGGTCTATTTTTTTAAATAGAAGTCAGAAGTTTTTAAAGTTTTCAAGAAGTTCAAAGCTATAATGAAAAAAAAAATAGAAAATAGATTTATAGCTATGAGATCTGATAGAAATAGAAAGTTCACTTCCAATGAATTTATAGAGTTTTGTGAAGCAAAGGAATTTGGTGCCCTTTGACAATTCCAGATCTCGCAAACAAAATGGTACTGTAGTAAGGAATAATAGATTCATCATCGATATGGCAAGAAGTATGCTTAAGAGTAAGAGACTACATAAAGAATTTTAAGCTGAAGCTATTGCATGTATAATCTACTTATCCAAGATATCTTTAATAAGAAATGTATGGGACAAGACACTACAAGAAGCATGGAATATTATAAAGCCAGGTATAATCTATCTAAGAGTTTTTGGAAGCATAACTCATGTACATATACCAGACAAAAGAAAAAATAAGCTAGATGATAAAAGGGAGAAGTTCATTTTCAGTGATTATGACAAAAGTTCAAAAGGATATAAATTGTACAATCTAAACAACAAGAAGATCATGATTAGCTGACATGTATTTTTTTATAAAGAAGGAGAATAGGATTTTGGTCTTCAAATGCCAATAAGTAAATAAGAAGGTTATAAATTAAATGTGCATATGTGTATATATATATGTGTGTGTGTGTGTGTGTAAAATAAATAAATGCCACTTTCATATTAGTTAGAAAGTGTTCTTCCATTAATGCAACCCCTCCATTAATTCTATACATATTTGCTCCATTTATTCGTTCTTTTACTTCCTGTTAATTTGTTTATAAACTAAGCGATACTCAATTATTCATTTTATGGCTATCCAATAATCTGTTAATATGTTAAATTGAGGAGATATATAGACAAAAAAAAAAGTTTTTCTCTCTCATTGACACAAATTAGAAAATGTAAAGAGAATATAAATTTTTCACTATTATTGATTTAATGTGGTTTAAAAGTTAAATTTATCCAAATCAATCACATAATTGAACACGATCGTAAGAATCTTCTTGCCAGGTATGCAAGATATTATGATATTCATTTTGGCTCAGAGTTGTCTTGATTGTTTTAGTCAAGAGTGATCAAGATCATCATGTAAAAGATTTTTAAGATCACATGTAATACTTGTGTTCTGAATTGAAGCAAATCCCAACTGCTGCGCAGATACAAGTATTTTGGTTGAGTTCCATTTTAAAGAATTTTATCATCCTCCCTCAATGTTCCGGTGAACTCGCTCAACTCAATGACTTTTATGAAGAATCGATGCAAATCCACACCGCTGTGCAGATACAAGTATTTTAGTTGAGTTCCAGTTTTAACACAATCTTGATCCCAAACATAGCGTCTAGAAGATTCAAAGTTGATTGTATAAATAAGTAAACTAAATCTGGAAAAAATAATTGAGTGCAATTTTCTACTTTTAATGCAGCAAAATATAATAGCTATAGCCAATTACCACGGTGCTGCATTTCAACTCAATACATATTAGTATCAAAAACTAAGCTAGCTTAGAAATTTAACTTCTATTAAGTTGCGCCAAAGATAGAAAGCTAAAAGTCCAATTCATTTATTCAACATGGAATTACTTTGTAGTATTTAATTCACATTTTGTTAGAATCTTCCAACAGTTGCTTCAAAGATAATATACTGTCAATGAACGAAAACTCAGTGATTCATGCAATACAAATTTAAAATCATTATTTTTAAATTACATGCTATATTTACTATATCTTTATAGAAAATGTATTTACAAAGGAAAAAGTGTATTTCTGAAGCATTTCCACCAAAATAATATAATGAATATAATATTGTTTTTAATTAATTTAAAACAACTAAAAACCAAAATAAGTTCTTTGTTTTTTTTTTTAAATCGCAGAATTGAATTCTTGTAAACAAAAGAAATTATTATTTTTTATATGCATACAATATTTGAGTAAATCTTTCTTGCAATAAAAAAATCTGAAAAAAGCTTGAATCTTTCCTAAGGCGATTTTCATGTAACTTTTGCTTGTTTTGTCACCGAAAAGTTTCATTAAGTGATTGTGTTTGTTGTTTCCTTGCCCAATTTATATAAAGACAGAAAGCGCTAATTTATATAATTATATTTAATAAACTAAAAATAAAAGGATCTACATGAAATTTTGAAGGGACTAGCTGGGGCAGCCCGGGTTAGCCCTCCGTCAGCTTTGCTACTGAACCTTAGCCATCCCAATTAAGAACGAAACATGTCAAAACCTCTCACATAAGAGGATGACGGATAATCATTTTGGTATAAGCATGAAAAAATAAAAATTGATTATTTTATCTCTCTCCCTCAAGCAGGGGAGGGGGAGCCGGAGGAGAAGACTGATGAGTGCCAATTCATTCCCCATTTTTAATTATCATTAAATTGAATGAGATTAATTACTCAAAATTTAAGTTAAAAATAATTTTTATAAGAATATATCATTTGAATACAAGGTCCGACAAAAATACGTATTTATTTTTCAAACAAACTAATGTGTCAATAGGTGTTGATTTGGATGATTGTGACATGAACTCGTATAATTAATTTTCATTAATTATTATTAAATTTTATATTTTCCTCAAGTCAATGCTGGCGTAAGATTATGAGTAGTGCCGGGGATTTTTTTTACTTTCTGCATTCATAAATATCTATTATATGCTTGTTGGAAAAAAAAACGAATAAGGTGATGTTAAGTTGTTAGCAATAAACTACTTATTAATCAATCAATTGTTACGTATAATAAATTACTGTTTGATTTTAGACCGTTAACTCGTTAAGTAATATAAATTTCATTAAAAAACAAGTGTTATTTGATAAATATTTATTTAGTCCTTATATTTTGATTTAACTATTTGTTTATTTCTTATATTTTAAAAAATATCTCCAGACACTCTTGATATTAAATATTTTACGCTCGTACTCTTACTTTTTCTTTTATAATAATATATTTGCAACAATATTCTTGGAGTATTAATGAAAAAAATACTAATTTACCAAATCAGCCTTAAATGTAAAGTAAAATTAGTGTAAATGTTTTTGTTATTATATTAACTTTAGAATTAGCTTTTTAAATTAATTTGTTTATTAATAATTATTATTAAGATTGTTATAAATGAATAAAACATTATTTAATGTTGGCTGGTATTAATGAATTTATGAAATAATAATTAGAAAAATTTTTGCAAGGGCATAGAAAATACCAATTCTTTTTGACTGAAACTTATTAGTTAATTTGCTAATTAAATTTTTCTATAGATAAATAAATTAATCTGAAAAAAATATTGTAGCAAGGGTATTATTTTAAAAGATGAGAAAACAAAAGGACAAGAATGCAACGTATTTAGAAGCAAGGGTGTCTTGAGGTATTTTTTAAAATTTATGGACTGAATGGCCACTTAAATTAAAATATAAGGATTAAAAGATCATTTTATAATTATTAAAAACTCATTTTTATGAATGTAATGACTAAGTTGAAAGACAAATAAAAAAAAATACAAATTTAATATAATTTTTTTTTTTAGCATATTAGAATTCTTTTTTTTTAATCTTTCAGTTTAGTTCTAACTTCATTGCAGCTGGTATAGCTATTTAAAATTTGTCTTAAAATTTTGATATAAATTTGAGTCATTAATCATCAAACATTCAATAGTAGTTGAATGGATATCATAAAATGTTATTTCTGACTTTAAAATTCTATGGTTTAGATTGCTTTATATTAATAATCTAAAATTAAATTATATTAAAATATTTACTATAAAATAGCCCAAAATTAACAGACCCACCTGGTGACCAAGAAAAATATTTCTCCTTGTAGCCCTCGTAAAAATATTGTGTCAGCCAATAATGAGTGTTTTTTTAATTTGTGTTGAATAGGAGAGTTTTTTTTTTTTTAGATAACACTCTAGAAAATGTCTATTCTTAATAATTCTAAAATTATTGGGAAAAAGACACTACATCCTTAAGATTTGGGAAAATAATCATGTAGACTCCCAAGTTTTTAATAAGGGATACTAAAAACCTACTTGGCTATAATACTCTTTGACTCTATTAATTCAAAAAAAATCGATTCTAATGTTTTATAATTAATAGAAATATAACATTAAAATAAATGTAATAAAGTGTGCATTTTAAAATAATTTCAATATTGAAAAAATTATTTTAATATTTTACAATCCTATGTTATGTTAAACTAAATTTTTTAATAAATACAAAGATAATATTAAAATAAATATATAAAATTTAAACTATTATCAATACTAAATAAAATAATTTTAATAGTATTAACACAGGAGATATATTTATTAATTGTAAAATGTATTTAGCCCAAATATTTATTTAAAATTTTTATAATAAATACATATATATTATTAAAATAAATATAATAATATACATTTTAAAAATTCTTTTTTATATTCCAAGATTATTAGTCTACTAGAAAAATTAGACTTTTTACATTGTATTTGTATTTATCTAAAACAAAGTCAATTTTTTTAGTTACTACTTATAAAGGGTATTATAATCAAAAGACGATCTTAATGTCCCTTATTGAAAATATTGGATCTAAATAACCCAAAGAATTATGTAGAATTTTTCTAATGAATACAAATATATTATTAAAATAAATATAATAATTAATATTTTAAAAAAATATTTTATATATTAAAAATTATTCTAATATTATTTATCCAGTACACAAATTAAACTACTTAAATTAAATTTGCATTATTAAAAAATTTTACAACCCTTTGCAAGGCACCCCCACACTTTAAGGTATGTAAGTTAGGCTAATAGTCTCTCTATAATTCATAGAGTGTCTTTCTTGTTTTCTTATAGGATATTATATTCTGAATGTAACAAGGTAACAATATAGCACAATTTCAGTAGTGCTCTAGAACATTGTAACATGAAATTTGCCATGTTCTTCAATGCTCTATTTTCCTTTCAGCTGCAAAATTACTGTTAATTCATAGATGATACCGTGATTCTCTTAATAACATACACTTTGTCACACAGTGAGAAAAAATAAGGACATAAATGAAAAATTACTTGTGCCTGCTTAATCTGTTTCAATATTTTTATGTGCAAGGTAATTATAGCTTACATCTTGGATAGGAACATGGCATTGATGTCATGATAACATGCAATTTTGTAGGACAGTGTGAAAATAAATTTAAGGGCATAATAATGATGAAACAATTGTGCCATCTCTAGAGTCGACGTATTGGATAGGAACATTGCAATGTCGGAAAAGCATGCAATTTGTCACAATTATATTATTTAAGGCACGAAATTCATTGCTTGGAAGACCTGCAGCCCCATTAGTACCATATCACATCTTCTTCCTGTTTTTATATTATTAAGAATCCGAGTACAATAAAGTTTAATTTTTTAAAAATGTTTTCGCCATTTTATCCTTCAATATATTGTTTAACCAAGATTAAGATTTCTGCCAGGGATCTTTGGTGTTCATATACTTTTAGGGAGAACAAAATAATGCTTTGGATTGCTTTGCTAAGGTCTTAATCGCGATGAGCCTTTTCAGTTGAATGATCGTCTTATGGAGATTTCGGCAATTCTTGTCTCAAGATGCTAATGGCTTTCTAAAGTATTTTCTCTTTTGATATGCCTTTGTTTTAGATGTTTAAGATTTCTTTTTTTCTTTTTCTTTTTTTCTAGAGTTTTCCTCTATATTGTTTTTAGTGCTCTAACTTATCTTAGGTTTTAAAAAAAAATCATGTAGACTCTCAAGTTTTTCAATAATAAATACCAAAATCTTTTTTATCCATAATACTCTTTCAATTCTTAAAAATTTGGTCTTAGATTTTTTTAATAAATACAAATATAATTTTAACACCTTAATCTATCTAATAGACTAATAATACTAAAATATTTTTATATTTAAAATGATTCTCCAATGTAAATTATTGTATTTATTTAAAAATATATTTATATTTATTTTAAAGATTTTAAATAGGTCATTGGGTTAAATAGATTTTACAGTTAATAAATTAAATCCATGAATTAATAATATTAAAACTATCATATATATTATTTAGAATAAGTTAAATTTTTATATATTTATTTTAATGTTATGTTTATATTTATTATAAAATTTACTTTAATATAATAAAAATGTCTAATCGATACAAAATATTACAATACTTCTAAAATGAAATTATTTTAAAATGTATATATTATTATATTTATTTTTTATTATAAAATAATAAAGTTAATTTTTGGGGGTTAACAAAGCGATAGGGGATTATGGTTCAAAGTTACAATACTAGCTATAACATGTCATTAGATCGAAAAACAAAGAAAAGATGCCAAAATATTGAAGACGAACTGATATATTATATATTAAAAGGAGACTGCAAACATTAATTTTAACAATTTAAATTAATCTAATAAAGATATTAAACATTTCATTATAAATGCCAAAATCAAATTAAAATGTTCACATTTACTAAAAGCATGTATTAAATCACATGATTCTTGTGAGAAAAATGACGACTATATCAACAATGCAATATCAACGACGATGATCAACTAATACATAAGCTGATAGGCACATTAAAAAAACAAAAGAAAAAATCCTCACTTTGGACAAGGCTTCAGCTTCTTGACCTGCCTTTTAACTTTCAAGATTGTTTCCATTATCCTTCCTTATCCATTTTTACCACATATAGATTAAAAATCGCTTTCAAGTCAACAAAAATATAAATATTACTTAGTTAGCAATCAACAACAAAAATTACAATCATGGGAACGAAAATAGGAGAAATTTTAGATTTAAAATTTAAGAACTAGTTTGTTTGGCTTTTAACCTGTTCGATTCACCGGCAACACGAAGTGAACCCAAATTGATGGTGGAAGCCACCTTTGTTGGAGAATTTGAAGGATGAAACACAAAGTTTATTAGAGAAAGTTCAAGAACATTATAAGAACAATTCTCACACTCTCACAAATCACTCTTAGGGGCTTTGTTATGCTTCTTATTCTTTCTTACTCTTAGACTTATATTTCACAACACAATAGTATAAGTATTTATAGTGAATAAAACACAAACATAATCATAACAATACACATCACCTAGCACATTCCACCAACCTTTCATCATAACACCAAATATATTCCACTCACCTAACATACTCTAAAGGAATCCTTTAATGGCATCAAATGTGTAAAGCTAACCTCCACTCAACATTGTAGACCCATGATGATGAAGCATGATAATGGAACATAATGATGGAGGGCCATGTACAACTCAACACCTTATTATTTTGTAAACAAGTTTATTGTTTTCAACAACCTTGAGGGTAACAAATTCTCCAAAGCTTATTGCAACATTTCGCTTAAGAAGCCCACCTGTTTTGGTGTCATAATAGTCTTTAGTTTCTCACAAGACTTTCAACGAATAGCTGCAGTGCAAGAGAAAATGGTACCATAATTTCAATGGCCCACAACTGTGATTTCCACCATTAAAAAAAAAGATTAAATTTTGAATGACTGTCATTAACGGCAGTCGTTCATGAGATTAAAAAGACCCATCTTGGAAATTGAAGAAATTTTAAAGTACTGTGTGACCTAAAAGACCTTCAAAACTAGAACGGTGGTAAGCTTCATTTTGTAGCAGTGTCAAGTCAGTTTGCCTTATTGAAGAAAAACAACACATGGACTATGGTCAGGAACCCTTCAAATAAGAAGTTGGTTGGGTGTAAATGGATCTATGAAATCAAAGAAGGAACTGCTGGTGTTGAACCTCTTAGATACATCGCTAGACTTATAGCACAGGGGTTTACACAAAAGAAAGGAGTGAACTTTAATGAGGTGTTTTCACCTGTTGTCAAAAATTGGTCCATTAGAGTTTTATTAGCAATCATGACATTCAATGATCTAGAATTGGCAAGCTAGAATAGGAGGTTCATATGGCTCAGTCTGAGTAAGGGTTTTATTGAAGGAGGGACTGAAGACATGGTGTGTTTGTTAGGAAAGAGCTTATATGGTTTGAAGCAATCTCTTAGGTAATGGCATTTGAGGTTTAATGAGTTCATGATCAGCCATGGTACTGCAAAAGCCAATAAGATGGTTGTGTGTACTATAAAACTCTTTCCACTGGAGGTGAAAATTATCTTCTTCTTTATATTGATGACATGCTTATTGCATGTAAACATAAAAAAGAGATAGAAAGGCTTAGAAGAAGTTAAGCTCTGAGTTTAAGATGAAGGATTTGGGAACTGTAACAAGAATATTGGGGATACAGATAGAAAAGACAGAATTGAAGAACATTATTTCTCACTCAAGCAGAATATGTCAATATGTCTAGAAGGTGCTTAACAAGTTTGAGATGGATGGTTCAAAGCCTGTATCAGTGCCACTATCAGCACATTTCAGGTTGTCAAAGCTTCAAGAATCCACAGATGATGTAGAATTGAGTATTGAAGACTATTCCTTGTTCAAGTGCAGTTAGTAAGATTATGTATATATGGTATGTTGAAGATCTGATATAGCCCATAGAGTTGGAGTTGTCAGTAGGTTTATAGGAAACCATGGTGAAGAATATTAAGGTGTTGTTATGTGGTCATTATGGTATCTTAATGGTACTTCAGGTCATGGTATTTTGTATGGTGATCCTAATAACAACTCTAGTGAAGTCATAGGTTTTGTGGACTCTGACTTTAATGGTGATATGGACAAGAGAAGGTCTATTACTGGGTTTGTTTTCACAGTGTATGGTAGTGTAGTGAGCTGGAAAGCATCACTGCAATCAGTTGTTGCTCTATATATAATTGAGGCTAAGTAAGTTGCACTTAAAGAGGCAGACAAAAAAAAAAGCAAAGTGGCTCAAAGGCTTAATATCTGAATTGGGTCTCAAGTATGAGTGGATTTGTGCTAGCTGTGATAGTTCTAGTGTAATAGAACTCAATAAAAATCCTAAGTACCATGAAAGAACAAAGCATATTGATGTTATGATGCACTTTAATAGAGATGAAATTGCAAATGGAGCGGTGAATGGTTAAAGTCTCAAAAAAGGATAATCCAGCTGATATCCTAACAAAACTAGTCCTTGCAATCAAGTGCAGAAACTCACTGAGCTTGATTGGTGTTAATAGCTTGCAAATCAAGTTATTAAATGTTGAAGAGATAAGTGGAGTTGTAACGAAATAAAATAAGGTGAAGATTTGTGAAGCCAAGTTAGTTACGTTCTATTATATTATTTGATGAGGTCGCATGGTGAGTCAGCAAGTGTGGATTAGCAAGTGGTTAATTAGTTATAACCAAGAGCTGTTTTCTCAAGCTATAAAAGCAGGGACAAGGCTGACTGATAAGCATATTTAATCGATTCTTTGAGAGGCTTAAAGTGAAAAATTATGATGGAGCAACGTAGCTGAAGCAGAATTGATATGATGAGGATAAATAGATATCGTTCTAGTAAAAGACCAAGCCAACACGATTATGTTACGCTCTAATCGAAATGTGATTAGATCCGTTCTAATTCAAACGACTCAATAAGATTTTAATAATGCATAAAGCGATATTAGATGACGCTCTAATCCAAACGACTATACAAGAGAGATTTTTTATAAATAATTGCAGAGGAATTATAAAAAAAGAAATTTTATTCAATTATTGAATTAAAGTTATGAAAATAATTACAAAACCTCTCTATTTATAATAGAGCAAATCTACTTCCCTAAGTTAACTTAAAAAGAAAAACTAAATCACAATTATAATAGAAATAAAAGACTAAAATATTATTGCTTAATTAACTCTAATTGAAACAGAAAATAAAATTTCTAGAATCCTAAAATAACAAAATTAATGTCCTACATCATACTCTGCCTCTTAAAAGAAACTCATCCTCGAGTTTGAATACAGTCTGGAGGATGAAACTTGTAGTGCATGAGCAAATCATCTTGTAATTTGAACTTGTTCTTTTTCTCATCAATCATTCGCGAAACTTTGAAGAATCCATACTTCAATAAGTTCTTTCGCTTATATATTTTTCTAGGCGATGAAAACTTCTAAAAACGAACAACAATCAAATAACTTTTTCCTTTCCCTAATAATTGCTCAATGCGCTCTCAAATGGATTTCACCTTTTCTAGCAAATCTTCTTCAAACACAACCTTTTTATCTTCAATATGAATAGGTAGAACCATTTCAATTATTTCAACTTCTTCAATGTTATTTTTCTCATCATCTTCAACACTTATCTTGTTCTCCAAGGAAACATCATGCTTATTATAGCATAAATTATCAGATTGAAACTTTAAATCAATAAAAAATTGTACCTTTTCTTCTGTCATCTCAAGTGAGTCTTTTTTAACTATTTCCTTGCAATTAACTCTCTGCTTCTGTTCTCTCTTGATGATATTGTTCATAGAAAGTATAAGATCCGCGATTTCTTGCTCTATCGCTGCCAATCTCGGGTTCCAAACTTTCTCAAACTCTTGCAAGACTGCTTCTCTGATTATCTGTCTGATAGTCTCCATAGACATTGCTTTCATCCCTTGATCATCATATTTGGAACAGCTATATGCAGATAAGTTCGGCATATGAGAATTTGGTGGGTATGGATGGTAATTTGCCATTTGTTGTCAAATTTCGATGTAATGGTAAAACCATAAATAATGCTCAACTCTGGTTTGGTGTGACTCGTGGTCGGTGGCCGTGATTTGGTGTGAGGTTAGTTAGATCTAAAAAATTTGATGGTGAGGAACACGATGGTGGCTGTGGTTTTGCCGAATTCACTGTGGTTTGGACGAAAAGTGAGCTTGAAGTTGTGGCAGCTTGTGGTGGTTTGCAGCAGCTTTTGCTGGTGTTTGGTGGCAAAGTTGGTCGGGTTTTGGTCTATGATAATTGAGGAATCTCGTGGTGGTGGTGGTTGACTCTAAAGACGGCAGATGGTGGGGATTTTTGTGGTGGAAGGCCGTAGCCTTGGGTGGTTCGTGCGGTGGCTATGAAACTTTGGTGGAGGGGTTGATTGATCGGATTCTAACTGAGCGGTGGTGATGGACGGCTGTAGAAGTACGCGGCTGTGGTTGTGGTGTGGCAAGTAGGGTTTTAAGATTTTGGCTCTTTTTTATTTTAATGATGGAGTTAGTGGTGGTGGGTTATGGGTATTTAGGAAAGCTGTGAGATTTGCACAAAATTGCTCTGATACCAGTTGATGGAGCGGCGTAGCGGAAGCGAATTGATACGATGAGGATAACTAGATATCGTTCTAGTATAGGACCAAGCCAACGCAATTAAGTTATGCTCTAATCGAAGCATGATTAGATTCGTTCTAATTCAAATGACTCAATGAGATTTTTAATAACGCATAAAGCGAGATTAGATGACGCTCTAATCCAAACGACTGTACAAGAGAGATTATTGATAAATAATTCTAAAAGAATTATAAGAAAAGAAATTTTATTGAATTATTGAATTGAAATTATGAAAATAATTACAAGACCTCTCTATTTATAATAGAGTAAATCTACTTCCCTAAGTTAACTTAAAAAAGAAAAACTAAATCAGAATTATAATAGAAATAAAAGACTACAATATTATTCCTTAATTAACTCTAATTAAAATAGAAAATAAAATTCTAGAATCCTAAAATTACTAAATTAATGCCCTACATCAGTTAGCAAATTCTTTGTTTGAAAGATTTGATCTCTATCTCTTGAAGCTTCATTGTAATCAATTCAATCAATAAAAGCTTCACACCGAGTTAGTATTCTTTAGCGGTGGATGTAGGTACTTTGGTATGGAGCCACGTAAATCTCCATTGTTGTTTCTTTGTTTTTGATCTTTGTTGCCTAGTTCTTGAGCTGTTATTTGATTCTTTCTGGTTGGTTTATCTTTGTTCTTGGCTCATTACACTGATTCTTGGTGATCAGTTTGAGTTTCATCCTCTGTTTTTGTTTAACAGGTAAGGGTTTTTCATTTAGGAATTTGAGTTTTGTTGTTGAACTTTGACAGCGTGGGTTTTTATCTTGGGTTATTGGCACACCTCTTTAAAGTTTCTCTGTGAAATTGGCGCCTTAATTAAGTGCCTATTAAAAAGTATTTTTCATTTTAGTTAACTCAATTATTTTTACTTCTGTTAATTAAATTATTTGTATTAATGTTATTTGAATAAAAAATTAAGTATAACGTAATCCTACATATATATACATTTTAATTAACTAATTTTCAATATTATTACCATTACTAGCGAAAATTTTAACTGAAAGTGAAATATTCAATCGAATTAATACATGAAATAAATATTTGACTAATTCATATTTAGTCCCAAAATTATTTTTGCTTGATAAAAAATAATTATTTACAAATAAAAAGATGACCTAATTCTATAAATTTGATTATTATTTAAAATTAGTTGCTTTGTTACTACTATAGACATAACAAAAGTGATAAATATAATCAATTACGTGCATTTCAAGTTGCAGTAAAACAATTTACTATTGAATACGAATGACAATGGACAGGAGAATGTTGTAGTAAATTTTTATTAACAACATGTCTTTTAGAACATTGTTGAAGTGAAATGTTTAACAAGATGCTTAAATTGCACGTTGTCATTTAGCTTATGAAATTCGCCACAATCCGAAAACCATTGTGAAAATGTATTTCACAATGTGCCATGAAGTATGTTGTCGTAGGTTAACTTTGAGCAACTTTTAGCAACGCGCATCGCGCGGGCATCGTTAAATGTCATATTCTACAACACGCATAATATGTAGGTTGCTAAATTACTATTATCTTATCTATTTTTTCTTATAGTGACTGTCCGCTTCACAAAAAAATGTAATTAGATCAAAATCACATTATCCTTAAATTTATAATGTAGAAGAAGTTTGTACAATTAATTATAACTTTTTTAGGACTTAAGTCTCTTGACCTTTTATGCCACTAAAGTTGCTTTAACATAAATTTAATTTCTTTTAATTTTTATTATTTAGCCTAACGGCAATTCTATTCTCTCCTCACCCATGTGAGCAAGATTTAAACATAGACTAGAAGATCTTCAACACTTGTTAATTGAAAGAAAATTAAATTATCTAGTGTTTGAATATGTTTTCCCTTTCCACATAAATAGAATATGTTTTCCGCTTTTGCATAAATAGAAAATATTAAAATGATGAGGCATAACACCAGGTATATTCACAGAAAGGTTTTTTAACTCCGTGGTCAGAGATCAAATTTTTGTAGCTTCACATTATTTAGCAAAATAATTAATAAATTAATAGCCGTTATGGTTTAAAAGTATGTTGATAAACCTATGAAATTATAAAGGTTGAAATTATATATTTATATTAATATAAGATGGTTGTGTAGGATGAACAAGGTACGTATCTTGCAGAGGCTATAACTTATGCTATAGTTGTTCGTTTTGTCCCTATAATATATTGTTTCTAAACTTATAATGAGACATATCACTATTATTGCCATTATTCTCTGTGGTAGATTAGGAAATTTAGTTTCCTTCTTGGTCGTTTTGTAGTTTTAAATTATTTTCTTATTTTTCCTATTGTTGTCGGGATTTTTTTTATCTTTTCTCCATATATCAAATTTAAGTGCTATTTGTTTTGTTTTACTTATTTAGATTAAGAAAATTTTATTATAAAATAATATTTTCATTTCAAATTTACTTATTTTCGTAAATTCACTATATTTAGATTAGTATAAAAGGTCCCAAAAACCTAATTTTATTATTAAGACTTTTCAATAACATTTTCATTATTAAGAAACTTTGTTTCTCTTAGTTATTATCAACCTTTTTTTCTGCATTGTTCATATATTATATATTCAATAAATTAGGATCCAGGGATCACTTGCTAGATAAAAGAATTAGCTAACTAGTATGTGGAGTTTGTTTCCGAAAAATATTCAAGAAAAAAGAGCAGAACTAAGCTAATATGAATAAATTAACTTAATCAACATTAAAATATTAATGGGCACACAACAATTTTTATTTATTTATTTTTCCTTTTAGGAAAACACGGTACACGTAGATAAAATGAGAAAACCTCTTGCATATCTCAAGAGACCCTTTCACACTTACACAATTAACAACTAATGAGATCATACCCATCTTTTTATTCAATTAAACATAATACAAAAGAGTAACATTGCAATTAACCAGTGTGGTCGGGGTTTCTCCCATATTGAGGGACAACAAGAAGATCAAGATTGTCATTTGCAATGGCATCATCAGTAATTTTTAAATTAATACCTAATAGGGTGATGATTCCCTCCGACCAATTGTTATTACCTGATAAAATCATATTAGAAAACTTAATCATATATACACATATTAAAATAAAAATTATAAATGATACTCAACTGAAATTAATTGAACTAAAAACCTGCGCAGGTAGTTTCCATATTCTTCAAATAAGACAGCTCTCTCATATTGGGGAGTTTTTGGTAGTTTCTGGTTTGCTATAATACACCGGTATAGTGTGAATATATATAGAGAATGAAGTAGCCGACAATAGTGCCAAAGGTGGGTGATTGGAGCGTAATTAATTAATTACAAGGAAAAACTAATCGCAATAATAGTCTTTCTTTCAAGATATTATTTTATTTTGGAAACGTAGTTGACAAAACGTGGTATCGATTTCTGCAACATATTTATTGTCTCACATGCATCTCGTGGATCAAATAATAATAATAATTAGAGCGTTATTAAGTTACAATTAAATGTAACTTACAGCTTTTTTAATATATAATAAAATATATTATTTTATTATTAATTTTTATATTAAAAATAAAAAAATTAAGTTACTTTGATTGTAACTTAATAATTACTTAATAATTAAATTAAAGATAATTGAAGATAATATGCAGGCTTTGACTCTCGCTGTATAAATTCATTTAATTTGCTGGGAATAATAACTGTAGATTAGTCAGAGAAAACGGAATAACAATTACAGTGGTCCCATGGCTCAAGATCCGGACAGCTAGCACAAATCATTATTCAAGACCGGCATTCAAATCAACAAGATTACAATCATAAATTAAACTGCTACTTAATTCGTTCATTCAGATTTATTGATTTAATATATCCGTTTAGGCTAACTATTAAGCAAATAGTCAAATACAATCTCTTTCAATATCACATCACGTTACCAAGTTTCGAACATTGATTACCAAAATATATATTTCTCAGAAAATAATATAATCTTTCTAAAGTCAATGGTAACTATTAGGAGGAATAATAATTCCATACTTCTCAAATAATATTTTAATTTTGTATGACATTCATGGCGATGGTTTGGGCCAACAAATAAATCCACAAGTTATATATATATATATATATATATGCCATTCGTCATATATAATGCTTAAAATTTATTCTTCCATTTGTCAGAAAACAAGCTACTTGAAAATAGGCCGTGCACATTTACTTTGTAAACTGAGTTAAAAGTGAAAAATCGCTTTTGTAGCAAAAGCTTAATGCCTCAATCCAACCCCTCCATTGCCTTATATGTATTCATTTGACAGTTATCTAATATCGTGTTAATATGTGAAAAACTGAAAATTGAGAAGATGTATAGGGAAAAAAAAAATATCTTGTTATGTCTTAACATGAAAGAGATATATAGAGAAATTATCAGGTAAGAAATTCCGCATATCATTAAAGTGCGTAATCAATTTTTACAACGTAATCCTAATATTTGGTTTTGCAATCGAAAGTCAATATCATACTAAATATTTATGACATTAACATTACCAAAACATATGATTCCTACTAAATAACACTATCGTTTCAAAATCAATGTTGTCTGTAAAGAAAAGTAATAATAAAAATTCTATAATAAAAAAATTCTATACTTTGTAAATAATATTTTAATTTTGTACATCTTAAATGAGATGATATTCATTCATTTTGTTTGGTATTGCTATATTCCAATAAGTAAATCAGAAGGTTATAAATTAAGTGTTCATATGTATATATATGTGTCGAATAAATAAATGTCACTAGTCATATTAGTTAGAAAGTGTTCTTCCATTTGTGAACAAAGGCGCACATGTCTTCGTAAATTGGATTAAACGTGAGAAATTTCTTTCGAAGAAAAAGTTTAATGCAACTCCTCCATTAATTATATACATATTTGCTCCATTTATTCGTTCTTTTACTTCCTGTTAATTTGTTTATAAACTAAGCGATACTCAATTATTCATTTTATGGTTATCCAATAATGCGTTAATATGCTAAATTGAGAAGATGTATAGAAAAAAAAAAAAGTTTTTTCTCTCTTAATTACTCAAATTAGAAAATGTAAAGAGAATATAAAATTTTCACTATTATTGATTCAATGTGGTTTAAAAGTTAAATTTATCCAAATCAATCACATAACTGAACACGATGGCAAGAATCTTCTTGCCGGGTATGCAAGATATTACGACCTTCATTCTGTCTTATTGTCTTGATTGTTTTAGACAAGAGTGATCAAGATCATCATGTAAAAGATAAGTGATTGTATTTGTTGTTTCCTTGTCCAATTCATATATAGACCGAAAGCGGTAATTTATATAATTATATTTAATAAACTAAAAATAAAAGGATCTACATAAAATTTTGAAGAGCTAGAAGGGGCAGCCCAGGTTAGCCCTCCGCTAGCTTTGCTACTGAACCTAAGCAATCCCAATTAAGAAAGAAAAATGTCAAGACCTCTCACATAATAGGATGACGAATAATCATTTGGTATAAGCATGAAAAAATAAAAGTTGATTATTTTCTCTCTCTCCCACAAGCAGGGCAGAGGGAACCGGAGGAGAAGACTGTTGAGGGCCAATTCATTCCCCATTTTTTATTACCATTAAATTGAATGAGATTAATTACTCAAAAGTTAAGTTAAAAACAATTTTTATAAGAATATATCATTTTAATACAAGGTCCCACAAAAATGGCAATTTATTTATCAAACAAACTAATGTGTCATAGGTGTTGATTTGGACGATTGTGACTTGAACTCGCATAATTAATTTTCATTAATTATTATTAAATTTTATATTTTCCTCAAGTCAATGCTGGCGTAAGATTATGAGTAGTGCCGGGGATTTTTTTTACTTTCTGCATTCATAAATATCTATTATATGCTTGTTGGAAAAAAAAACGAATAAGGTGATGTTAAGTTGTTAGCAATAAACTACTTATTAATCAATCAATTTTAAGTATAATAAATTATAGATTGATTTTAGACCGTTAAGTAATATAAATTTCATTGAGAAATGAGTGTTATTTAATAAATACTTATCTAGTCATTATATTTTGACTTAAGTATTTGTTTATTTCCTATATTTTAAAAAGCACATCAAGACAGTCTTCATATTAAATATTTTATGCTCATACTCTTACTTTTTCTTTTACAATAATACATTTGCAACAATATCCTTGGAGTATTAATAAAAAAATATTAATTTACAAAGTCAGCCTTAAATATAAAATAAAAATAGTGTAAATGTTTTTGTTATTATTTTAATTTTAGAATTCATTTTGTAAATTAATTTGTTTATTAATAATTATTAGTAAGATTGCTATAAATGAAATTAAACATTGTTTAAAGTCGGCTGGTATTAATTAATTTATGAAATAATAATTACAAAAATTATTGCAAGGGCACAGAAACTACCAATTTCTTTCCGAATAATTGTTATTAGTTAATTTGCTAACTAAATTTTTCTATAGATAAATAAATTAATCTGAAATAATATTGTAGCAAGGGTATTATTTTAAAAGATAAGAAAAAAAATAAAGGCAAGGATGTAACATATTTAGCAGCAAGGGGTGTCTTGAAGCACTTTTTAAAATGCATGGACTGAATGGTCAATTAAGTTAAAATTTAAAGATTAAACGATCATTTTATAATTATTAAATACTCATTTTTATTAATGCAATGACTAAGTTGAAAGAAAAATAAAAAAATAAAAATTTAATATAATTTTTTATTTTTTAGCAAATTAGAATTCTTTTTTTTTAATCTTCTAGTTTAGTTCTAAATTCATTGCAGCTAGTATAGCTATTGGTATTTAAAATTTGACTTAAAATTTTAATATAAAATTTGAGTCATTAATCATCATACATCCAATAGTAATTGAATGGATATCATAAAATGTTACTTCAGTCTTAAAAAATCTATCATTTGTTTGCTTCGTATCAATAATCTAAAATTAAATTATATTAAAATATTTAATATAAAATAGCTCAAAATTGATAGACCCACCTAGGGACCAAGAAAAGAATTTCTCCTCAAAGCCCTTGTAAAAATATTGTCAACCACCAATGATTTATTTATATATATTTTTTAATTTGAGTTGAATAAGAGTGTTTTATTTTATTCTTTTTAGATAACGCTCTAGAAAATATCTATTCTTAATAATTCTAAAATTATAATACCCTCTGACTCTATTAACTCAAAAAAAATGATTCTAATGTTTTATAATAAATAGAAATATAATATTAAAATAAATGTAATAACGTATACATTTTAAAATAATTTCTATATTTAAAAAATTATTTTAATACTTTACAATCCTATAATATATTAAACTAAATTTTGCAATAAATGCAAACATAATATTATACCATTTTTAGTTGATTTTCAACCTCACACTTATACATAAGAACATTTTACTTGCCTCATCTTCATTTTACAATCGATATACTTTTGTACATCAACAAAGGTAATATTGTACCACTTTTAGTCAGGATTTTTTAAATCACTAAGGCAATTGACAAAATAATTTTGTCACTCTCGAAATGGCACTTATATTCATGTCTTACACTGTACAAAAACATAATTCAAATAATATTGTATTTCATAAACATGATATTTATCACTCCATAAAAGGATTTTCTCCAAAGTAAGTGCAATAAGAACTTTTCTTTGCTTAAGGTTAGATGGACAAGAATCATCAAGCGAAACATACTCCTCTCCTTCCTTCACTAGAGTATAATCAACCATATTTGCCACGAGGACAACCACAATAATAAAGTCATCTCTTTTAGTCAAAATGACTTATCGAGGATTTTTTGGTAATCAGATGTTGTACGATTTATTCATCGCATAAGTCCTCAAAGGATGTATTGAATATTCCCCAATTAAATATCACAGGAACTTTTACAAAGTTATGAATATTTTGTATATTATTCCTTAGGTTGATTTCGAGCCATTGTTGCTCTACCAAGAATGCATACTTGCATTTCCCCTGCTGGTTGTCTTTCTCACCACTTACTATTCCAATAGTTACACTGTAAATCTTGAGATACGAGGGTATTGTAGTTTGGCAGCATTTGGCACCATTGCAACCAAATTCATTTTTACTGCTTTTATCATCACAGTATGATGACGGAATCCATAGTAGAGATAGAGGCAAGGTTGTTGCAAAACAAACAAAAGGAATTTTCCCAAAATCAAAATGTAGAGAAGGATTAGCTTTATAGAGACAAGAATTGATTATGGGATGTTTTAAGAGCATTGAACATTCCTAGTGTGAAATTTCAAGGATGTCGCATTGAGGGTCAAAGCCTGAGAGGTATGGCTTATTAGATTTGCAATTTATTTGAAACCAACTATCCTTGAAAAAATCGAGTTCAATTCCAAACGAAAATGGAATGGTAACATTGCCACAAAGGGATGTAAAATTAACCTTTGCTAATGGCGGTTCTTATGCCACTATTGCCATATCGATTGGCAACATATATAGTAGCAGGATAATCTGAAACAGCAATTTTAGAATTATTGTCTCTTTCTATTTCTGTTTTCTTGATCGAGAGTTTAGAGTTTAACTAAGCAAAAATGAACTCTTTTTCTGAATTTTATAAGGTAGAAAGATCACATAATTAGTAAGTTGATTCATTCTTACAACTTATGTCCAAAACCGTGGCCAACAATCAGGACATATTGGAGTAAAATTAAAAATTAATTGTATTTAAAAACGTTAGAGATAAAGCTCAATCTGTAATTTCTGAATAAAGCTGACAAGTTGGATGGTACCACGAGTGCAGTGGGACGTGTTGATTACAGAACTTCAGGAGGGCTATATGATAAAAATGGAATGTCGGATGGAAGAATAAGTAAATCATGTGATTATCACGTGATTTACTTATCCAAAACGACAACCAATTTCAGCGTTTTGAATTGCATGTCAAGTTACTAGCTCACACGTGTTCTCTAACCGTTTTCAATGGTTGTTACAGCTGTTTCAAAGGGCAGGATATTTTTGGGTTTGTTTGCTAACAAACCCAGAAATACAGTAGCTGTTCAAGCACCTTTAGGAGTCACTTTCTCAGTGTATAAAAGGCCATGTAATTCAACATCCGTGGGGTCGATCCAGTTACATTTTCTCATAAATCTTGTATCTTGTTGAACTCAGTTTAGTAAAAGCTTGTTTCTTTTCTCACAGTGAATGTAGATTAGTCCGTGACTGAACCACTATAAATCCTATCTGTCAAATTGCATGATGATTATTCCAACCTTGAAGTTTTGATCTGTTAATCCATTAATTAACTTTGCACATCAAGATTATGTTCTAGATAAGCCGAAGCTTAATTTTCAAGAAGTTTTAGTGTAGATCTTGAGTATCATTGATCAGTTCTGTACTGATCTTGATCACAACAAATTGGTATCAAAGCTTTCCACTAAACTTTGGATCATATGATGGCTGCACCAAAACTTGATGTGAAGAAGTTTACAGGTGAAAATGATTTTCACTTGTAAAGACTCAAGATGAGAGCCTTGCTGGTACATCAACGGTTGGATGAGGCACTTACTGAGGCTTCATTATCAAAGAAGCCAAGAAAGGCGTCTGATGAAGATCTTACAGATATATTAGACAAAGCTCACAATGCTATAATCTTGAGTCTTGGTGAGGATTTGCTTAGAGAAGTTGGAGGGGAAAAGACAGCAGTTGAGTTATAGGAAAAGCTTGAAGATTTGTACATAAAGAAGTCTATGGCCAAAAGATTGGCCACCAAGAAGAAGTTCTATACCTTGTAGATAGATGAAGGGTCTTCAATATCTGATCACATTGATGTCTTTAATAAGATCATCCTTGATCTGGAAGACATAAATGTGTGAAGATTGAAGATAAAGATAAAGTTATGATCTTGCTGTGTTCCTTACCAAGTTTCTATGAACATCTAGTAGATACACTCATGTATATGAGGCAAACCCTTACCATGATAGATGTAAAGAAAGCACTGAGTTCTAAAGCAGCAATCAAGAAAGAATCAAGGGATGGAGAAGGCTTGATTATAAGAAGAAGCTCAAAAAAAAAAAATAAAAACAACAACATAGAAAAGAAGAAAAGGTCCATGTCTAGACCAAAGAATCTTAAGTGTTTTCATTGCTACAAGTAAGGGCACTTTAAGAAAGACTGTCCTTAGCGGAAGACAAAGAACAAAGACCATAAAGGAAAAAGTGGTGATGTTGCTGTTGCAATCAGATGGCTATAACTCAGTTGGAGTTCTTATAGCGACTAATGAGCAAACTAAAGGTAATTGGGTTTTGGATTCTGGTTGCTCTTTTCACATATGCCCCAATAAGCATTTGTTTACAAAATATGAAACCTCTGATGGTGGGATTATTGTAATGGGTAATGATGCTAGCTATAAGGTAGTGGGTAGAGGCATAATTAGGCTGAAAATGTTTGATGGCATGATTAGAGAGTTAAGGGATGTAAGGCATGTGCCTGAACTTAAAAGAAACCTTATCTCACATGGTATACTTGATAATATGGGATGCTTAAATAAGTTGGAATCCGGTACCTTAAAAGTTATGAGAGGGTCTATGGTATTGATGAAATGAGACATGAAAAGTGGCCGATATGTTCTTCAAGGAACTACTATTATAGAAGATGTTAGAGTTTCAAATCAGAATTTGGATAAGACTATGTTATGGCACTTAAGGCTAGGTCATATAACTGAAAGGGGGCTTAAAGAATTGTCAAAGCAAAGGGTCTTAGGAATGGATAAGATATACACCTTGAAATTAGATTACATCATAAGAAAGTCTTCAAGAGTTAAATTCAGTACTGGTATTTGTGTTTTAAAAAGAACTCTAGATTATGTTCATGTTGATCTATGGGGGCTTGCACGGACAACATCTTTGGGGGGAGCAAAGTATTTCCTTTCTCTAATAGATAATTTTTTAAGGTTTGTTTGGGTGTATGTCTTGAGAAGTAAAGAAGATGTATTTGAGCAGTTTAAAGCATGGAAAACTCTTGTTGAAAACCAAACTAACAAAAAGGTCAAAAGGTTAAGAATTGATAATGGGTTAGAGTTTTGTAACAAGAGATTTGATGACTTTTGTTTTGAAAATAGGATTGTGAGACATAAAACAATGAGGCATACACCTCAACAAAATGGTTTAGCTAAAAGAAAGAACATGACTTTGATTGATAAGGTAAAGCTCTTTCAACTGTCTGTTATATAGTGAACAGAAGTTCTTCATCTAGAATTAATTTCAAAATACCAATTGAGCTCTGGTTTGGTAAACCAGCAGATTATTCCAATATGAGGCTTTTGGTTGTCCTACTCATGCACACATTAAACAAGGCAAATTACAACCTAGAGCTTTAGAGTGCATATTTCTTGGCTATCCTGATGGGGTTAAAGGCTATAAGCTCTGGTGCACTTGATCTTAAGGGTCCAAGGGCCATTATAAGCAGAGATGTTGTGTTTAATAAGTTTGAGTTGCTACTAAATTCAACTCAGTTAAAACCAACAGCTATGGAACCAAACAATTCAAAACACAAGACTCATGTTGAGGCGGAGTTATCAAGTCAGAGTACAAAATAAAAACAAAGGGTTGAACTAGAAGCAATGTCTGATATGGAGACTTCTGAACTGAAAGTAGAATCTGATAGTGAACAAGAAGTCAGTGATTATCATTGGTGAGAGATAAAGGAAGAAGAACTATAAGGCCCCTAAATAGATATGCATATGCAGACTTGATTGCATTTGCATTAATAGAAACACATGAGATTGAAACTGATGAATTAAAAACATATTTAGAATATACGAATTGTGACAAGTCTAAAGAATGGAAGAAAGCTATGGATGAAGAAATGCATTCATTGATCAAGAACTAGACCTAGGAACTAATAAAGAGACCAGATAAAAGGAGAATAGTTGGCTGCAAATGGATATATAAAATTAAGGAGGGAATTCCTAGTCTTGAGCCACAAAGATATAAAGCTAAGTTGATAGTTAAAAGCTTTACTCAAAAGGAGAGTATTGACTTTACTGAGATGTTCTCTCTAGTGGTTAAACACTCCTCCATGAGAGTTATATTGGCACTTATTGCTATAAATAATAAGCATCTTGAATAGATGGATGTAAAAACTGCTTTTCTTTATGGTGAGTTAGACAAGAGGATTGTAATGCCTCAATCTGAAGGCTATGAGGATCCAGAAAAGACTAATCATGTTTGTCATCTAAAGAAGTCTTTGTATGGACTTAAATCCTCTCCAAGGCAACGGTACTTGAGATTTGATAAGTTCATATCATAACATGGCTTTCAGAGGTGTAATTTTGACTGCGGTGTGTATTTCAAAGACTTAAAAGATGAGAGCAAGATTTATCTGATGCTGTATGTTGATAGCATGTCAGAATATGAGTTAGATAGAAGTGCTTAAGCAGCAGTTGAGTGAAGTTTTTGAAATGAAGGATTTTGGGTCTGCAAAAAGGATCCTTGGTGTAAAATTGATCAGAGACAGGCAGAAAAGAACTTTATGTTTAATACAACACAAATACATTAGAAGAGTACTTGAGAAGTTTCCAATGGGGGATTCAAAACTTGTTCAAACTCCATTACCATCTCATTTCAGACTTTCATGTCAGCAATGCCCCAAAACAGATGAGAAGAAAGCTGCAATGGCTAAGACACCATACTCAAGTGCTGTAGGATGTTTGATGTATGCAATGGTTCTAACCAGACCTGATATAGCTTATGCAGCAAGTGTGGTGAGCAGATATATATCAAATACTGGAAAAGAACATTGGAGAGCTGTTGTCTGAATTCTGAGATATCTCAATGGTACAGCTAACTATGGTTTGATATAATGGCAAGCATGAAACACATTTAGAAGCAGGGTTGCCTTGAGGTACTTTTTAAAATGTATTAACTGAATGGTCATTTAAGTTAAAATATAAGGATTAAACAATTATTTTATAATTATTAAATACTCATTTTTATTGATGTGGTGACTAAGTTGAAAGACAAATAAAAAAATAAAAATTTAATATAATTTTTTCTTTTTTAGCATATTAGAATTCTTTTTTTTAATCTTTTCATTTGGTTCTAACTTCATTTTAGCTAGTATAGCTATTAGTATTTAAAATTTGACTTAAAATTTTGATAGAAAATTTGAGTCATTAATCACATACATTCAATAGTAGTTGAATGGATATCATAAAATGTTATTTCAATCAAACTGCATGATGATTGTTCCAGTCTTGAAGTTTTGATCTGTTAATCTGCCATTAATTAATTTTGCACATCAAGATTATGTTCTAGATAAGTTGAAGTTTAATTTTCAAAGAGTTCTGGTGTGGATCTTGGGGATCATTGATCAGTTCTGTACTGATCTTGATCACAACAAAAAAAATAATAATAATAAAAGAAAAGAACGGCAAGAATAGCATTACTAAAGTAAAGTTGAAAATGATATCCTGGATTGTTTCACGCAGCTTCCAACGAAATTTGGAAATCAGAAGTTATACGTGGGATACCAATAAGCACATAAATTTAATGCTCGAACATCTTTATAAGTGATATAATATAAAATTTCAGTTAATTAAATTGTTGACTGGTGATAAAAAATAAAACGAAGAAAAGAGATAAGAGTGAGAGAGAGATAGGATTGGCTTGATTCCTTGTTGTATAAGGTAATTAAAGTTGACATCTTGGATAGGAACATTGCAATATCGTAATAACATACAATTTGTCACACAGTGAGAAAAAAATAAGCACATAAATGGAAAAATACTTGTGCATGCTTAATCTGTTTTAATATTTTAATGTGCAAGGTAATTATAACTGACATCTTGGATACGAACATGGCATTGATGTCATGATAACATGCAATTTTCAGGACAGTGAGAAAAAAACTAAGGACATAATAATGATAAAACAATTGTGCCAGCTTTAGAGTTGACATATTGGATAGGAACATTGTAATGTTGGAAATGATATTCAACTGAAATTAATTAAACTAAAAACCTGCGCAGGTAGTTTCCATATTCTTCAAATAAGACAGCTCTCTTCTTCCGGAAACAAATCTTAAAAAGTAATCAAGTTGCCTTGGAGAGTTTTTGGTAGTTTCTTGTTTGGTATGATATACCTGTATAGTGTGAATATATATAGAGAACGAAGCAGCTGACAATAGTGCCAAAGGTGGGTGATTGGAGCGTAATTAATTAATTACAAGAAAAAACTAATCGCAATAATAGTTTTTCTTTCAAGATATTATTTTATTTTGGAAATGTAGTTGACAAAACGTGGTATCGATTTCTGTAACATATTTATTGTCTCACATGCATCTCCTGGATCAAATAATAATAATAATTAATTTGAAGATAATTGAAGATAATATGCAGGCTTTGACTCTCGCTGCATAAACTCTTTTAATTTGCTGGGAATAATAATTTATCGGCTATAACTACATAATAGTTATATAAATATCTGAATTCAAACAGATGACCGAGCCGACGTTTAACGACCACAGTGGTCCCATGGCTCAAGATCCGGACAGCTAGCACAAATCATTATTCATGACCGGCATCGAAATCAACAAGGTTACAATCATAAATTAAACTGCTACTTAATTCGTTCATTCAGATTTATTGATTTAATATATCCGTTTAGGCTAACTATTAAGCAAACAGTCAAATACAATCTCTTTCAATATCACATCACGTTACCAGTTTCGAACATTGATTACCAAAATATATAATTCTCAGCAAATAACATAATCTTTCTAAAGTCAATGGCAACTATTAGGAAGAATATTAATTCCACACTTCTCAAATAATATTTTAATTTTGTATGACATTCATGGCGATGGTATGGGCCACCAAATAAATCCACAAGTTATATATATATATATGCCATTTGTCATATATAATGCTTAAAATTTATTATTCCATTTGTCAAAAAACAAGCTAACTCAACCGCTTGAAAATAGGCCGTGCACATTTACTTTGTAAACTGAATTAAAAGTGAAAAATCGCTTTTGTAGCAAAAGCTTAATGCCTTAATCCAACCCCTCCATTGCCCTTATATATATTTACTCATGTTTATTCGTTTGATAGTTATCTAATATCGTGTTAATATGTGAAAAATTGAAAATTCAGAAGATGTATAGGAAAAAAAAAATCTTGTTATGTCTTAACATGTAAGAGATATATAGAGAAATTATCAGGTAAGAAATTCCACATATCATTATAGTGCGTAATCAATTTTTACAATCCTAATATTTGGTTTTGTAATCGAAAGTCAATATCATACTAATATTTATGACATTAATATTACCAAAACATATGATTCCTACTAAGTAACACTATCGTTTCAAAATCAATGTCGACCTCTCCATTAATTATATACTTATTTACTCCATTTATTCGTTCTTTTACTTCCTGTTAATTTGTTTATAAACTAAGCGATTATTCATTTTATGGTTATCCAATAATGCGTTAATATGTTAAATTGAGAAGATGTCTAGACAAAAAAAAAGTTTCTTTTTCTCTTTCAATTACTCATATTAGGAAATGTAAAGAGAATATAAAATTTTCACTATTATTGATTCAATGTGGTTTAAAAGTTAAATTTATCCAAATCAATCACATAACTGAACACGATGGCAAGAATCTTCTTGCCAGGTATGCAAGATATTACGACCTTCATTTTGTCTCAGAGTTGTGTTGATTGTTTTAGTCAAGAGTGATCAAGATCATAATGTAAAAGATAAGTGATTGTATTTGTTGTTTCCTTGTCCAATTTATATATAGACAGAAAGCAGTAATTTATATAATTATATTTAATAAACTACAAATAAAAGGATCTACATAAAATTTTGAAGAGCTAGAAGGGGCAGCCCAGGTTAGCCCTCCGCTAGCTTTGCTACTGAACCTAAGCAATCCCAATTAAGAACGAAAAATGTCTAAACCTCTCACATAATGGGATGACGAATAATCATTTTGGTATAAGCATGAAAAAATAAAAGTTGATTATTTTCTCTCTCTCCCACAAGCAGGGGAGAGGGAACCGGAGGAGAAGACTGTTGAGTGCCAATTCATTCCCCATTTTTTATTACCATTAAATTGAATGAGATTAATTACTCAAAATTTAAGTTAAAACAATTTAAAAACAATTTTTATAAGAATATATCATTTGAATACAAGGTTCCACAAAAATGGCAATTTATTTATCAAACAAACTAATGTGTCAATAGGTGCTGATTTGGATGATTGTGACATGAACTCGCATAATTAATTTTCATTAATTATTATTAAATTTTATATTTTCCTCAAGTCAATACCTTTTGTAAAGTTTTTGTAAATAATTAATACCAAAGCTTACCCATTGTAACCATACTACTCTTTGACTTACTATGGCACGTGTCCGTGTGGTGGTGTCTGCTGGCGGAAACCATATTTGGGAAATCTACAATAATAACCATAATAATTTTGTAATATTCAAAAATAACCCTTTAAATTTATTTCTTTCAAAACTAGCCAAAACATACTAAAATAACTAAAATACCATTTCCATGAAAATATCAATGAGGTCCAGAAAAATTATGATTATACTAAATGGATAAAAATATTGCAGAAATTAACGAATTAAATGAACAAATGATAGTGCATATTAAGACTATAATAGAAGAAATAAAACTTCTTAAAATAGAAGTATTTGAAATAAAAACTAAATTAGAAAAGAAATCAACAATTTTAGAAGCACAAAGAGAATTAAAAGAATCTATTAGACATAAAGAAAAAAATATAATTTGGAGATATAGTCAAAGGATCATTTAATGAAAGAATAAAGAGAACTGCCATGCCAGAAATATTAAGAAGAGAAGAAGAATATCAGAAACAATTAGAAGAAAAAATAAAAAAATCAAAAGAAAAAACATCAAAAAATAAATCAAAGGAAAAAACTGATATAAAATAAAGAATAAAAAGTGATGAACCTAAAGAATTAAGTTCAAGTGATAGTGAATAATGGATAACTTAGAAGAAAAATTTGATAAATTATCGTTAGAAGATTTAGATTTAGAAACATTAGAATTTGATGTAAACATGAATGTTGAAGCACAACCTACTGAACCAAATATAAAAACTAAGAACCCTGATATAATTTTTAATGATAAAAGGACAAGAGCACAACACCAGATATTAACAACTAAAAAACCTTATTATAAAATGTATCTAGAATAATATATACCAGAATATATAACTGAAAATGAACTCATTAAGCCTATAGGAAGTAAATTAGACATAGACTGTAGAAAAGACCCTAGCAAAACATTAACAAGTTGGACAAATGATATGAAAATGATGTTCTTATTTAATAAACAAAATAGTGATTGGGATACGAATAATATAGAAGAGAAATTTGATATATGGATAGAATTATTAGTAATGAGTTTTATTGGTAATGTACAAAATTAGTGGGATGGAATAACTGAAGAAACAAAAACCTTAATAAGATTAACAACTAAACAAGAATTTAGACAAGGAATTAATGAAGGATTAGATAAATTCACAAATTACATAAGAGATGAATTTCTAGGAGAAAATTGGGAAGATCTTAAACAAAGAGAAATAGAAAAAGAAAAACTATTAGCAAGACAACATTTAATGAACCTTTAACTATGTAATTTATGCAATATAAAAAATTATACATGTGAATTTCAAAATTATTATTATAAATAATTTTATAGTAATGATGATCAAACAATTTACTATGATATGTATATAAATAAATTACCATCACCATAGAATACTTATTTTATGAAAGAATGGAATTCATATAGATTAACAAAATTAGGAAAATTGATACCAAATACTTTAGGATATATAATAGAATTTGTCACAAGAAAATTAAAAGATATATGTATAGAAAGACAATTATATAAAAAAGCAAAGAATGAAATGATGATTTGTTGCGACCAAGTAGATGCACCTAATCAATGGGGATGTAAACCATATTATAAAAACATAAAAAGCGTAAGCACGGGTATAAAGATAAATACAAAAACAAAAAAAGATATGAAAACACTACAGAAAATATTGGAAAAATAAAACATTTAAAAGAAAACCTTATAGTAGATACTATAAAAGAAAGCATAATAAAGAAATTAAAAAAAACCATAAAGAATGTAGATGTAGGAATTGTGGACAAAAGGGACATATAAGTCCTGAATGTAAGTAGAAAAAGGTCAGGATAATTGAAATAGAATATCAATAAATAAAACCAAATTTAGAATTATTATTTGATAATGAAACCATAAATTGTTTTAATATTCAAAATATATAAAAACTATAGTGATACAGAATCTATAAGTACAAGTTCCTCAGGAAATTCAGAATCAGATGAATCAGAATCAGAATTCTGAAATAGAAAACATAGAAGATATAGAAATAGATAAGGAGATAGAACAACAAGAAAACAAAGATGGATATCAATTAATTGTACAATTAAATCAGAAAAAATTAAGAGAAATTTCAAGAATATCTTTAAATTTAAGAAATCCAGATAATACTATTTTAAGAAATATACAACAATTTTTTAAAAGAAAAAATATAGTTATTCATGAATATCAAGAACAAGAAAATGTTATAGATATAACACAAAGTAGAGGAAATATTAAATGAAGCTTGTTAAACTCTAGAGGTATAGAAGCTACGTTAAATAAAATTAAAAGTGATAAAATCAGAGATAAAATACAATATGTATATTTAGCAGGAATACAAATATTAGTAAAATCCTTATTTAGGGAATAAATAAATTCACCTATAATACTTAGTTTACATTATCAAAGATTTATACATCCTGAATTAGCACATTTAGGTACCATAGAAGGAAATTTATGTTATAAAAAATTTTTATTTACATGTTACCCTACGTACTGTGTTCATATAAAAGACAAAAATATAAATGATACTTTAAGTTTACATTTTGAATTAAAAAGAAAAGATATAATGAAACGGGAAATAAAATTATGACATTTTATTACTCTGCTTTATATTCTTTCTGTAATAGTAATTACGGAGAAAAATATAGTAATAAACCATATATAGAAATAGGAAAAGAATTTCAAGATTTAGGACAAAGTATAGAGCCAATATTACAAATCCCTAATTTACTAATAACATATAATTTAGATATAAAAGATGATAAACCTGAATTAGAGGAAGATGTTAGAAATCAAATGATACCAATTCAATTTGGGAATAAACAACTTATTAAAGGAATCAAAAATAAAGGAAAAGGAAAACAACCAGATTATAGCATATATAAAGAAATATTAATACTTAATAACACATCTAATGGAAGTTTAGTAATAATGGGAAAATATTTTAATGGAATAGAATTCATAGAAGGTCCAAAAATATTAATAGATACAGGTTCAAGTCATAATCATTTAAATATACTAAAAAATAAAGGATTAACAGAACACATTACAACTAATGAATACAAATATAAAAATTTTAATGGAAATATAAGAATCTGTACAAAACAAGTAACTGTGCCAACATATATAGGAAGGCTACTATTCAGAATACCATGTTTTATAGATTCAGGATTTGCTCAAAATAAAATATATGACATAATATTAGGAATGAGTTTCTTAAAACATAAATTATAATATTACTTCTGAAGGAATATATATAAGAATAGATAATGAAACAACATAATTTTGTCCTAAAATAGCAATGTGAAAAAATGAATAAATGAATACTATAAAGTTTCCTTTAGGTACTTATATAGAATTAACTTTTCCTGGAACTAATATTACTACATGTGCAATAATAGATACAGAAAGTAAAATTACACTAGGTAAATCCTTTTTAATAAAAGAATGGAATAAATTCTCAAGTACGAGGATAAAACTTATAGGCATAACAAATACTCAAGCACCTTTATTATATTATAAATCACAAGTTCCAATTATTCTTGGAAATAAAATAATTCTACTAAAACATATTATTCAATATAATACCTTAAAACAAGATCTACTCTTAAGAAATGATTTTTTTAGTCAATTTCAAAGTTATCAACAAATTTTATATAATATAAATCTTAAAACATCATGTAGCCATATTCTCAGATTGCCTCGTATCTTTAAACTTTACAGAGTCGCAGCTGAGTGTGGTGATTATACTTACAAGATCTTTTTTTATAAACAACAATTACAAAATAATTTGATATCTATAGATAAAATTAAAAAACAATTACAAGAACTATATCATGAAAACCCTTTAGCTTTATGGAACCCTAAAAATTTAAGAGCTAAAATAGAATTAATAGAACCAGTAACTATTAGAGTAAGACCAATGGTATATACCCAAGAAGATATAACAGAATTCAAAATACAGCTAAAATAATTATTATGATTAAATTTAATAAGACAAAGTTTTAGCCCTCATTCAAGTCCAGCCTTTATAGTAATGAAACATAGTGAACAAGTTAGAGGAAAAGTCAGAATGGTCATAAATTATAAAGAATTAAATAAATATACTAAATTTGATGGATATTTCTCACCAAAGAAAGAAATATTAATCAATTTAGTAAAAGGAAATACATATTATTCTAAATTTGATTATAAATCAGGATTTTGACAAATAAAAATGGAAGAAGATAGTATAAAATATACAGCCTTTAGTACACCTCAAGGACATTACCAATGGTTAGTCATGCCATTTGAATTGAAAAATGCACCACAAATATATCAAATAAGAATTGATGATTTATTAAGAAATAAAACATACTTAATAGTTTATGTGGATGATATTTTAATAAGTTCAAAAATATATAAAGAACATATTGAACATTTAAAAGACTTTGCACAAACATGTAAAGAAAAAGGAATAGTATTAAGTGAGAAAAAAGCTAAAATATGTCAAAATGAAATAGAATTTTTAGGAATGATACTTAATAATACAGGCATAAAGTTACAATCTCATATAAGTGAAAAAATAAAACAGTTTCCTGATAAATTAGAAAATAAAAAACAAATACAAAAATTTTTAGGATGTCTAAACTATGTAGAAGGATTTATAGACAATTTAGCTAAGAAAAGAAATCCTTTACAAAAATTATTAAAGAAAAATAATCTTCAAGGATGGAAAGAAGAACATACACAAACAGTTAAACAATTAAAAGAATAATGTAAAAATTTACTAAACTAAGATTACCAAAACTAATAGATAATTTGATTTTACAAACAGATGCCAGTGACTTATATTGGGTAGCAATATTAAAAACTGATTTAAATGAAATATGTAGATATACAAGTAGAACACTAAATTCAGCAGAACAAAATTATACAACACATGAAAAAGAATTATTAGCAATATTAAAAGGAATTAAAAAATTCTCATTATTTTTAATTGCTAAAGAATTCACTGTAGAAACTGATAATACTCAAGTTAAATCATTAATATTTAATTACCAAATGAACCTTAGTATAGAAGAATCCATGGATGGCAAGTATTTTTGTCTTTATATACTTTTAACGTTAATTATATTAAAGGTTCTAACAATTATCTTGCAGATTTTTTATCCAAGAATATAGAATTTGCTGAAGAATGATAAACAATGGAGGAAGAAATCTCCAAAATAAATGCTGAAATAAATCAGCTGAAAGCTGATGCTACTGAAGCCCTAGACGCCATAGATTGTCTAAGGAAAATATTTGAAACACATAATGATGGAGTAGACAGGCTGATCTCTTCTTGGAACAGTCTGATCAGTAGACTCTAAATAAATCCAATAAATGCTGGAAGCAGCAGTGGACCCATTCCACAGGATCCTATCAGTGATCCGATAAATCAGGATTCTCCTAAGGATCTAATAAACCAGGACTCTATCAGTGGCCTAATAAAACAGGATCCAATCAACGATCCAATAAATACAGATCCAATCAGCGATCTAATAGTCTAGAAAAATAAAACCATAACCATCTGTGCAACAGGTGAAGAAAATAAAACGACTGTCAACATACATCTCTTTATCTCAGAGGATGATAAACTCCCTTTAAATCCAAAAGAAGAATATTATAAACAGGTAACCACCTAGATATATTCTATTTGTTCCTATAAAAATATCATCCATAAATCACCAGGGAAAAATGTCTATCCCAGAATGATAGCAATAAAAGATGCAGATCCAACTTTGTTGGGAAAATAGCAAGGTATGGATTCCTTGACATGATATACCCTGATATAAACTTAAAGAAGCTAGCCAGTTTTGATGAACTCCTTGTAAAAGAAATCTCTAAGTTTGCTAAAAAGAGACAAATATATCTTAAATTTTACACTATAAGTCCTGAATATACCAATAACATAGAATACCAGGCATTCTATATGATTACAATAGGCCATGTCACCAGAAACTTTCAACTCGAAGTTGGAATAGAATATACAGCAGCCCCACACTTCAATAAAGCATGGATAAGAACCAGAAGAGCTCGAGGAATAAAAGCCATCTGAAGCATAGCTAAAGACCTGTACAATAGAAAATACATGACAATAATAAAATTCAATAATTACATTCTATTGATAGCAGAAGGTGGAGAGTCACCATCAGAAATACTGCTGGACTTCATACACGAGATAACAACCATGAGGTTTCCATCAAGCACAGCCACGTTGCAACATGCATGCAGACTGATAGAGATAAAGTAAGAAAAATAAGTCTTGTCGCTTGTGTCGACAGGAATAAATAATGTAATATTTAGTTTATACATTTGTCATTTATAATAATGTAGCAAAAACTTTTTGACTTTGTAAGGCCACCACATAAAGTTGTCGGCCATCAATTCAACCCATGTGTATGTGTCGGGCATTAGTTGTATTTATCCTTTCTCCTATAATACACCTACAAAGGAGAAAGATAAAGAGTCATTATCTTTTCCCTCATCCATACACCTGTAAAGAGGAAAAGATAACAATCAATAATGTATCCTCTATATAAGGAGAAATAAATCAGATCGGAAGGATATAGTCGATCGCATTTTCACACTATCTTTCTTACAATCTCTTAGAATACTCTCAATACAAATATAAAAATCTTTTCTCCAATCTCAACCCAGATAAACATATCATCCTAATAAACCAAATAACCCCATAAGAAAGAAAGAGGAAGCCTATATCTATTATTAGATATAAGGAAATTCCAAGACACCATAGGATACAGTGAAGCCGTGAGACTGTCCAATTTTCTCGTGTTAGCCGAAGGTGAAGGCGTGTTGAGGGAGTTAAGGACGAGGTCATTCAAGCAGAAGGTTACTCCGCCGATGTATAGAAAAATCCTTTTATACAATAAATGATAGATGTAATAATTCCAAATTCTTATCTTTTGGTGGTAAAGATTTATAAAGATGTTAATGTTTGACAGGAAGAGAAGGAGATCTTGGATATATTGCAATAATATGGAAAACTTTCATGAAACCCTATTAAAAGATTTAGGAATAACCAAAATAATTTGGATAAACAACAGAACAAAAGTTTCATATAACCATAGAATTTTGATAATCGGATTTAATTGTGGAACATGGCTATATGAAGCATATATGTTTTCTAAAAGAGAATTGGTATCAAAAGAAACCTTATTAGCAGTAAAAATATAGGATTACCTAATGAATTAGAAAGAAAAATAATAAATTAAATAGAAATAGATAATTTACAAAAAAAATATATATATGTTTCAAATAAATTAAGAAATTTCTATATTAGAAACCAATATTGAGCAGGAAGAACAAGTAGAAATAAATAACTTTTATTATTAGATAACAATAATAAAATAGTTTTTGCCACCAATAAAGATTTGTGTAATTCCTATTGTATCCTGAATAAAAAGTTTCTTTTTGTATTCCTTTCCTTTGTAAATATTTATGAATAATCTCTTTTGTACAAATCATGTACTCAGTCTTTGAATAATAATAATAATATATTTTCAATTTTAATTAATTTCTTTCATTTTAATTTCAAACAGATAAATCTCATTTAGATTAATTTTATTGACTAGATTTTTTGATTAACTATAGTAGTCTTCGGACCCCCCCAAGCAAAATAGTATCAGAGCCATATAGTATAATAAAAATATAAGAAAAATAAAAAGAATAAGAATTTGAGAAATTAAGTTTAATGGAACCAATAACTAATATAGTAGATGCTATGTATACTTTAAAAATAGAAGATAAAGAGGAAATAAGAAAATTGGTTAAAGAAATAAAAGAAAGTAAGAATAATATAAGAAATAATGAACTAGAATTAATGCAAGATCAAAGAGAAAGATTTAATATAAATACTAAAGATGATGAGATAATATTAAATAAAAGAATGAAATTTATAGATGAATTAATTAAATTTTTGATATATTGGTATAAAACAGAAACATTATGAATAATAATGACCCAGAATTTGAAGCCTGGAATAGAATCAGATTAATGTGTCATACCATAAAAAGGATGATTTTTAGTTGGGAAAATAAAGTTAATCTTTATATAGAACATTTAAATAAAGAGATAACAAGTTTGGAATAAGAAAAAAGAACTTTAATAAATATTGGACAAGAAAATTATGAAGAATTAGAATTTATAGACTTTTATGATCTAGAACAAAAAATATATTTTTATAAAGAAATAGTAAAAATATTAGAGAGAATAGGACGAAGATGTAGAAATGATGGAAGAATAATAAATGTATAAAATTATAAGACTCCAAGGACTACAAGAGAAATTTACCATAAGAAAAAAGACAAAAATGATGACATTTTTAAAAATAAAACAAACATAATAAGAGTTTTTAGTCCACACAGCCAACAATTGGCTAAACATGATAGAGAAAAGTTAAAAAGGTTAAAAATGAAAATTCTAAAAATTATATAGCTAAAATTGACAATTTTCCACCATATTTGACTTAGCAAATATGGTGGAAACCGTGGATTTTTTTTTTTTTGCATTCATAAATATCTATTATATACATGCGTAAAAAAGAATGAATAAGGTGATGTCAAGTTGTTAGCAATAAACTACTTATTAATCAACCAATTGTAAAGTATAGTTTAGTATAATAAACTATAGTTTGATTTTAGACCGTTAAGTAATATAAATTTCATTGAAAAACGAGTGTTATTTAATAAATACTTATCTAGTCGTTATATTTTAACTTAAGTATTTGTTTATTTATTATATTTTAAAAAGCACATCCAGACACTCTTGGTATTAAATATTTTATACTTATACTCTTACTTTTTCTTTTACAATAATACATTTACAACAATATCCTTGGAGTATTAATGAAAAAATATTAATTTAAAAAGTCAGCCTTAAATGTAAAATAAAAGTAGTGTAAATGTTTTTGTTATTATTTTAATTTTAGAATTCGTTTTGTAAATTAGATTGTTTATTGATAATTATTAGTAAGATTGCTATAAATGAATTAAACATTGTTTAAAGTCGGCTGGTATTAATTAATTTATGAAATAATAATTACAAAAATTTTGCAAGGGCACAGCAAGTACCAATTCTTTTCGAATAATACTTATTAGTTAATTTGCTAACGAAATTTTTCTATAGATAAATAAATTAATCTGAAAAAATATTGTAGCAAGGGTATTATTTTAAAAGATAAGAAAAAAAATAAGGGCAAGGATGTAACATACTTAGAAGCGGGGATGTCTTGAGGCACTTTTTAAAATGTATGAATTGAATGGTCAATTAAGTTAAAATTTGAGGATTAAACGATCATTTTATAATTATTAAATACTCATTTTTATTAATGTAATGACTAAATTAAAAGACAAATAAAAAAATAAAAATTTAATATAATTTTTTAGTTTTTAGCATATTAGAATTCTTTTTTTTTTAATCTGTTAGTTTAGTTCTAACTTTATTGCAGCTGGCATAGCTATTGGTATTTAAAATTTGACTTAAAATTTTTATATAAAATTTGACTCATTAATCATCATACATTCAATAGTAGTTGAATGGATATCATAAAATGTTACTTCACTCTTTAAAAATCTATCATTTAGATTGCTTCATATCAATAATCTAAAATTAAATTATATTAAAATATTTAATATGAAATAGCTCAAAATTGAGAGACCCACCTAGGGACCAAGAAAAGAATTTATCCTTGCAGCCCTTGTAAAAATATTGTCAACCGCCAATGATTTATTTATATATATATTTTAATTTGAGTTGAATAAGAGTGTTTTCTTTTTTTTTCTTTTTAGATGACACTCTAGAAAATGTCTATTCTTAATAATTCTAAAATTATAGGAAAAACACACTATGCCCTTAAGATTTGGGGAAATGATTATGTAGACTCTAAAGTTTTGAATAAGGGATACTAAAATCATATTTGATTGTAATGCCCTCTGACTCTATAAACTCAAAAAAATTATGATTCTAATGTTTTATAATAAATATAAATATAATATTAAAATAAATATAATAACGTATACATTTTAAACTATTTTCAATATTGAAAAAATTATTTTAATACTTTACAATCCTATATTATATTAAACTAAATTTTGTAATAAATGCAAACATAATATTATACCACTTTTAGTTGATTTTCAACTTCACTCTTATATATAAGAACATTTTACTTGCCTCATCTTTATTTTACAATAGATATACTTTTGTATATCAACAAAGGTAATATTATACCACTTTTAGTCATGGTTTTTTAAATCACTAAGGCAATTGACAAAATAATTTTGTCTCTTTCGAAATGACACTTATATTTATGTCTTGCACTGTACAAAAACATAATTGAAATAATATTGTATTTCATAAACATGATATTTATCACTCCATAAGAGGATTTTCTCCAAAGTAAGTGCAATAAGAACTTTCTGGGCTTAAGGTTAGTTGGACAAGAATCATCCAGGAAAACATATTCTTCTCCTTCATTCACAGAGTATAATCAACCATATTTGCCACGAGGACAACTGCAATAATAAAGTCATCTCTTTGAGTCAAAATGACTTATCGAGGATTTTTTGGCAATCAGATGTTGTACGATTTATTCATCGCATAAGTCCTCAAAGGATGTATTGAATATTCCCCAATTAAATATCACATGAACTTTTGCAAAGTTATGAATATTTTGTATATTATTCCTTAGGTTGATTTCGAGCCATTGTTGCCCTACCAAGAATGTATACTTGCATTTCCCCTGCTGGTTGTCTTTCTCACCACTTACTATTCCAATAATTACACTGTAAATCTTGAGATTCGAGGATATTGTAGTTTGGCAGCATTTGACACCATTGCAACCATATTCATTTTTACTGCTTTTATCATCACAGTATGACAACGAAATCTATAGTGGAGATAGAGGCAAGGTTGTTGCAGAACAAACAAAAGAAATTTTCCCAAAGTCAAAATGTAGAGGAGGATTGGTTTCATAGAGACAACAATTGATTATAGGATGGTTTAAGAGCATTGAACATTCTTGGCGTGAAATTTCAAGGACGTCAAGTTGAGGGTCAAAGCCTGAGAGGTATGGCTTATTTGACTGGCAATTTATTTGAAACCAACTGTCCTTGAAAGAATCGGGTTCAATTCCAAACGAAAATGGAATGATAACATTTCCACAAAGGGATGTAAAATTAACCTTTGCTAATGGCGGTTCTTGTGCCACTATTGCCATACTGATTGGCATCATATATAGTAGCAAGATAATCTGAAACAAAAATTTTAGAATCATTGTCTCTTTCTATTTCTGTTTTCTTGATCGAGAGTTTAGAGCTTAACTAAGCAAAAAAGAACTCTACTCTCTTAATTTTATAAGGCAGAAAGATCACGTAATCAGTAAGTTGATTCATTCTTATAGCTTATGTCCAAAACTGTGGCCGACAATCAGGACATATTGGAGTAAAATTAAAAATTAATTGTATTTAAAAAAATTAGAGATGAAGCTCGAATTGTAATTTCTAAATAAAGCTAACAAGTCAGATGGTACAAAAAGTGCAATGGGACGTGTCGGTTGTAGAACTTCAGGAGGGCTATATGATGAAGATGGAATGTCGGATGAAAGAATAAGTAAATCATGTGATTATCACGTGATTTACTTATCCAAAATGACAACCAATTTCAGCGTTTTGAATTGCATGTAAAATCACTAGCTGACACGTGTTCTCTAGTCATTTTCAATGGCTGTTACGGCTGTTTCAAAGGACGGGAAAGTTCTGAGTTGTTTGCTAACAAACCCAGAAATACAGCTAGCTATTGAAACATCTTTTAGAGTCAATCTCTCAGTGTATAAAAGGTCATGTAATTCATTATAAGTGGGGGTCAATTCAGTTACATTTTCTCATAAATCTTGTATCTTGTTGAGCTCATTTTACTAAAAACTTGCTTCTTTTCTCACAGTGGATGTAGCTTAATTTGTGACCTAAATACTATAAATCCTCTCTGTGAAATTGCATGATGATTGCTCCGACCTTGAAGTTTTGATCTGTTAGTCTGCCATTAATTAACTTTGCACATCAAGATTATGTTCTCGATAAGCTGAAGCTTAATTTTCAAAGAGTTTTGGTGTAGATCTTGGGTATCATTGATTAGTACTAATCTTGATCACAACAAATTGGTATCAGAGCTCTCCATTAAACATTAGATCATATGATGGCTGCACCAAAACTTGATGTGGAGAAGTTTACAGGAAAAAATGATTTTCACTTATGGAGACTCAAGATGAGAGCCTTGCTGGTATATCAATGGTTGGATGAGGCACTTGTTGAAGCTTCATCATCAAAAAGCCAAGAAAGGTGTCTAAAAAAGATCTTGTAGATGTATTAGACAGAGCTCACCAGTGTTATAATCTTGAGTCTTGGTGATGGCGCTCTAGAGAAGTTGGAAGGGAAAAGACAACTGTTGGGTTATGGAAGAAGCTTGGAGATTTGTACACAGAGAAGTCTATAGCCAAAAGATTAGCCACTAAGAAGAAGCTCTATACCTTGTAGATAGATGAAGGGTCTTAAATATCTGATCACATTGATGCCTTCAATAAGATCATCCTTGATTTAAAAGACATAAATGTGAAGATTGAAGATGAAGATAAAGCCATGATCTTGCTGTGTTCCTTACTAAGTGATAAAGATCAAGTAGATACACTTATGTATGGGAGATAAACCCTTACCATGGTAGATGTAAAGGAAGCACTGAGTTCTAAAACAACAATCAATAAAGAATCAAGGGATGGAGAAGGCTTAACTGTAAGAGGAAGGGCAGAGAAAAGAGACAACAACATGAAAAAGAAGAAACGGTCCAATTCTAGACCAAAGAATCTTAAGTGTTTTCATTACTACAAGCAAGGGCACTTTAAGAAAAACTGTCCTGAGAGGAAGACAAAGAACAAAGACCATAAAAGAAAAAGTGGTGATGTTGTTGTTGCATCAGATTGTCCAGAATCTAATGGCTATCACTCAGCTGGAGTTCTTATATCCACTAATGACCAAACCAAAGGTAATTGGGTTTTGGATTCTGGTTGCTCTTTTCACATATGCCCCAATAATCCTCTGTTTACAAAATATGAAACCTGTGATGGTGGGATTATTGTAATGGGTAATGATGCTAGCTGTAAGGTAGTGGGTAGAGGCATAATTAGGCTGAAAATGTTTGATGGCATGATTAGATAGTTAAGGGATGTAAGGCATGTGCCTGAACTTAAAAGAATCCTTATCTCACTTGGTATGCTTGATAATATTGGATGGTTAATTAAGTTGGAATCCGATACCTTAAAAGTTATGAGATGGTTTATGTTATTGATGAAAGGAGACATGAAAAATGGCTTATATATTCATCAAGGAACTGCTGTTATAGGAGTTGTTAGAGTTTCAAATCAGAATCTGGATAAGACTATGTTGTGGCACCTGAGTGAAAGGAGGCTTAAAGTCTTTTCAAGGGGGGGAGCAAAGTTTTTTCTATCTCTAATAGATGATTTTTCAAGGTTTGTTTGGGTGTATGTCTTGAAAAATAAAGAAGATGTATTTGAGCAGTTTAAAACATGGAAAACTCTTGTTGAAAACCCAACTAATAGGAAGGTCAGAAGGTTAAGAACTGATAATGAGTTAGAGTTTTGTAACAAGAGGTTTAATGACTTTTGTTTTGAAAATAGGATTGTGAGACATAAAATAGTAAGGCATACACCTCAACAAAATGGTTTAGTTGAAAGAATGAATAGGACTTTGATTGATAAGGTGAGATGCATGCTTATTTATTCAAAGTTATCTATGGCACTATGGGTGGAGGCTCTTTCAACTGCCTATTATATAGTGAACAGAAGTCTTTCATCTGTAATTACTTTCAAAATACCAATTGAGCTCTGGTCTGGTAAACCAGTAGATTATTCCAATATGAGGGTTTTTGGTTGTCCTTCTTATGCGCACATTAAACAAGGCAAATTGCAACCTAGAGCTTTAAAGTGCATATTATAAGCAGAGATGTTGTGTTTAATTTTAATAAATCTGAGTTGTCTGCTAAATTCAACTCGATTAAAACCAACAGCTATGGAACTAAACAATTCATAACACAAGACTCATGTTGAGGTCGAGTTATCAAGTCAGAGTACAAAACAAAAGCAGAGGATTGAACTAGAAGCAATGTCCGATATAGATACTTTTGAACTAGAAGTACAATCGATGGTGAACAAGAAGTTAATGATTATCAGTTGGTAAGAGATAAAGAAAGAAGAACTATAAGGCCCCTAAAGAGATATGCATATGCGAGACTTGATTGCATTTACATTAACTAATGAGTACATGAGATTGAAACCGATGAACTAAAAACATATTCGGAAGATGTGAATTGTGATAAGTCTAAAGAATGGAAGAAAGCTATGGATGAGGAAATGCATTCATTGATCGAGAACTAGACACGGGATCTAATAAAGAGACCAAATAAAAGGAGAGTAGTTAGCTGCAAGTGGATATATACAATTAAGGAGGGAATTCCTGGTCTTAAGCCACAAAGATATAAAGCTAGGTTGGTAGCTAAAGGCTTTACTTAGAAGGAGAGCATCGACTTTACTGAAATGTTCTCTTTAATGGTTAAACACTCCTCTATGAGAGTTATATTAGCACTTATTGCTATAAATAATATGCATCTTGAACAGATGGATGTAGAGACTGCTTTTCTTTATGGTGAGTTAAATGAGATGATTGTAATGGCTAAACCTGAAGGCTATGAGGATCCAGAAAAGACTGATCATGTATGTCATCTAAAAAAGTCTTTGTATGGACTTAAATCCTCTCCATGGCAATGGTACTTGAGATTTGATAAGTTCATATCCGAACATGGCCTTCAGAGATGTAATTTTGACTGTTGTGTGTATTTCAAAGACTTAAAAGATGAGACCAAGATTTATCTGATACTGTGTGTTGATGATATATTGATAGCATGTCAGAATATAAGTTAGATAGAAGTGCTTAAGCAGCAGTTGAGTGAAGTTTTTTAAATGAAGGATCTTGGGTCAGCAAAAGGGATCCTTGGTGTAGAATTGATCATAGACAGGTAGAAAGAAACTTTATGTTTAACACAACACAAATACATCAAAAGAGTACTTGAGAAGTTTGTAATGGGGGATTCAAAACCTGTTCAAACTCCATTACCATCTCATTTCAGACTTTCATGTCAACAATGCCCCAAAACAGATGAGAAGAAAGCTGCAATGGCTAAGACACCATACTCAAGTGCTGTAGGATGTTTGATGTATGCAATGGTTCTAACCAGACCTGATATAGCTTATGCAGCAAGTGTGGTGAGCAGATATATATCAAATACTGGAAAAGAACATTGGAGAGCTGTTGTCTGAATTCTGAGATATCTCAATGGTACAGCTAACTATGGTTTGATATAAGGGCAAGCATGTAACACATTTAGAAGCAGGGTTGCCTTGAGGTACTTTTTAAAATGTATTAACTGAATGGTCATTTAAGTTAAAATATAAGGATTAACAATCATTTTATAATTATTAAATACTAATTTTTATTAATGTAGTGACTAAGTTGAAAGACAAATAAAAAAATAAAAATTTAATATAATTTATTCTTTTTCAGCATATTAGAATTCATTTCTTTTTAATCTTTTAGTTTGGTTCTAGCTTTATTGTAGCTAGTATAGCTATTGGTATTTAAAATTTGACTTAAAAGTTTGATATAAAATTTGATTCATTAATCACATACATTCAATAGTAGCTGAAGGGATATCATAAAATGTTATTTCAGTCAAACTGCATGATGATTGTTCCAGTCTTGAAGTTTTGATTTGTTAATTTGCCATTAATTAACTTTGCACATCAAAATTATATTCTAGATAAGCTGAAGCTTAATTTTCAAAGAGTTCTGGTGTGAATCTTGGGTATCATTGATCAGTTCTGTACTGATCTTGATCACAACAACAAAAATAATAATAATAAAAGAAAGACGGTAAGAATTGCATTCGAGTAATGTTGAAAATGATATCCTGGATTGTTTCACGCAGCTTCTGACGAAATTTGGAAATCAGAAGTTATATGTGGGATACCAATAAGCACATAAATATAATGCTCGAACATCTTTATAAGTGATATAATATAAAATTTCAGTTAATTAAATTGTTGACTGGTGATAAAAAATAAAAAAAAGAAAAGAGATAAGAGTGAGAGAGAGATAGGATTGGCTTGATTCCTTGTTGTATAAGGTAATTAAAGTTGACATCTTGGATAGGAACATTGCAATATCGTAATAACATACAATTTGTCACACGATGAGAAAAAAATAAGCACGTAAATGGAAAAATACTTGTGCATGCTTAATCTGCTTTAATATTTTAATGTGCAAGGTAATTATAATCGACATCTTGGATAGGAACATGGCATTGATGTCATGATAACATGCAATTTTCAGGACAGTGAGAAAAAAACTAAGGACATAAGAATGATAAAACAATTGTGCCAGCTTTAGAGTTGACATATTGGATAGGAACATTGTAATGTTGGAAAAGCATGCAATTTGTAACAATTATATTATTTAAGGAACGAAATTCATTGCTTGGAAGACCCGCAGTTGACTTTACTAAAATGTTCTCTCTAATGGTTAAACACTCCTCCACGAGAGTTATATTAGCACTTATTGCTATAAATAATATGCATCTTGAACAGATGGATGTAAAGACTGCTTTTCTTTATGGTGAGTTAGATTAGATGATTGTAATGGCTAAACCTGAAGGCTATGAGGATTCAGAAAAGACTGATCATGTTTGTCATCTAAAGAAGTCTTTGTATGGACTTAAATCCTCTCCAAGGCAATGGTACTTGAGATTTGATAATTTCATATTCGAACATGGCCTTCAGAGATGTAATTTTGACTGTTGTGTGTATTTCAAAGACTTAAAAGATGAGACCAAGATTTATCTGATACTGTGTGTTGATGATATATTGATAGCATGTCAGAATATAAGTTAGATAGAAGTGCTTAAGCAGCAGTTGAGTGAAGTTTTTTAAATGAAGGATCTTGGGTCAGCAAAAGGGATCCTTGGTGTAGAATTGATCATAGACAGGTAGAAAGAAACTTTATGTTTAACACAACACAAATACATCAAAAGAGTACTTGAGAAGTTTGCAATGGGGGATTCAAAACCTGTTCAAACTCCATTACCATCTCATTTCAGACTTTCATGTCAGCAATGCCCCAAAACAGATGAGAAGAAAGCTGCAATGGCTAAGACACCATACTCAAGTGCTGTAGGATGTTTGATGTATGCAATGGTTCTAACCAGACCTGATATAGCTTATGTAACAAGTGTGGTGAGCAGATATATATCAAATACTGGAAAAGAACATTGGAGAGCTGTTGTCTGAATTCTGAGATATCTCAATGGTACAGCTAACTATGGTTTGATATAAGGGCAAGCATGTAACACATTTAGAAGCAGGGTTGCCTTGAGGTACTTTTTAAAATGTATTAACTGAATGGTCATTTAAGTTAAAATATAAGGATTAACAATCATTTTATAATTATTAAATACTAATTTTTATTAATGTAGTGACTAAGTTGAAAGACAAATAAAAAAATAAAAATTTAATATAATTTATTCTTTTTCAGCATATTAGAATTCATTTCTTTTTAATCTTTTAGTTTGGTTCTAGCTTTATTGTAGCTAGTATAGCTATTGGTATTTAAAATTTGACTTAAAAGTTTGATATAAAATTTGATTCATTAATCACATACATTCAATAGTAGCTGAAGGGATATCATAAAATGTTATTTCAGTCAAACTGCATGATGATTGTTCCAGTCTTGAAGTTTTGATTTGTTAATTTGCCATTAATTAATTTTGCACATCAAAATTAATTTTTAAAGAGTTCTGGTGCGAATCTTGGGTATCATTGATCGGTTCATGCATCGATCTTGATCACAACAAAAAAAGAAAAAAAAAAAAAGAAAAGCACGGTAAGAATAGCATTACTGATGTAAAGTTGAAAATATCCTGGATTGTTTCATGCAGCTTTTGACGAAATTCGGAAACCAGAAGTTATATGCTCGAACATCTTTATAAGTGATATAATATAAAATTTCAGTTAATTAAATTGTTGACTGGTGATAAAAAATAAATAAAAGAATGAGATAGAGTGAGAGAGAGATAGGGTTGGCTTGATTCCTTGTTGTATAAGGTAATTAAAGTTGACATCTTGGATAGGAACATTACAATATCGTAATAACATACAATTTGTCACACAGTGAGAAAAAAATAAGCACATAAATGGTAAAATACTTGTGCCTGCTTAATCTGTTTCAATATTTTAATGTGCAAGGTAATTATAACTGACATCTTGGATAGGAACATGGAATTGATGTCATGATAACATGCAATTTTCAGGACAGTGAGAAAAAACCTAAGGACATAATAATGATAAAACAATTGTGCCACCTTTAGAGTTGACATATTGGATAGGAACATTGCAATGTTGGAAAAGCATGCAATTTGTCACAATTATATTATTTAAGGAACAAAATTCATTGCTCGGAAGACCTGCAGCCCATGAGTACAATATCACATCTTCCTCCAGCCTGTTTTTATATTATTAAGAATCCGAGTACAATAAAGTTTAATTTTTTAAAAATGTTTTCGCCATTTTATCCTTCAATATATTGTTTAACGAAGATTAAGATTTCTGCCAGGGATCTTTGGTGTTCATATACTTTTATGGAGAACAAAATATTGTTCATATACGAAGATTAATCGCGATGAGCCTTTTCAGTGAATAATCGTCTTATGGAGATTCAGCAATTCTTGTCTCAAGATGCTAATGGCTTTCTAAAGTATTTTCTCTTTTGATGTGGCTCTGTTTTAGATTTCTTTTTTTCTTTTTCTTTTTTCTAGAGTTTTCGTCTATATTGTTTTTAGTGCCCTAACTTATCTTAGGTTTTAAAAAAATGATCATGGAGACCCTCAAATTTTTTAACAATAAATACCAAAATCCTTTTTATCTATAAAACTCTTTCAATATAATCACTAAAAATGGAGTTCTCAGTAGCATTATGTATCCATGGTATGTTCAAGATCTGATATAGCACATAGAAATGGAGTTCTCAGTAGGTTTATGGGGAACCATGGTGAAGAATATTAAGGTGTTGTTAAGTGGTTATTAAGGTATCTTAATGGTACTTCAGGTCATGGTATTTTGCATCGTGATACTAGTAACAACTCTAGTGAAGTCATAAGTTTTGTGGACTCTGACTTTACTGGTGATATGGACAAGAGAAGGTCTATTACTTGGTTTGTTTTCGCAGTGTATGGTAGTGCAGTGAGTTAGAAAGCATCACTGCAATCAGTTGTTGCTCGGTCAATAACTGAAGCTAAGTACGTTGCACTTATAGAGGCAGTAAAAAAAGGCAAACTGGCTCAAAGGCTTAATATCTGAATTGGGTCTAAAGTAGGAGTGGATTTGTGTTGGCTGTGATAGTTCCAGTGTAATACAACTCAATAAAAGTACCATGAAAGAACAAAGCATATTGATGTTATGATGCACTTTATTAGAGACGAAATTGCAAATGGAGTGGTGAATGGTCAAGGTCTCAAAAAAGGATAATCAAAACTAGTTCTAGCAATTAAGTGCAGAAACTCACTGAGCTTGATTGGTGTTAATACCTTGTAAATCAAGTTATTAAATGCTGAAGAGATAGGTGAAGCTATAACAGAATGAACTAAGGTGAAGGTTTGTGAGGCTAAGTTAGTTACATTCCATTACATTATTTGATGAGGCGTGTGGTGAGTCAGTAAGTGTGGGCTAGCAGGTGGTTAATTAGTTATGACCAAGAGCTGTTTTCTCAAGCTATAAAAGTAGGGGCAAGGCTGACGGATAAGCATCTTTAATCGATTCTTTGAGAGGCTTAAAGAGAAAGTTAGCAAATTCTTTGTATGAAAGATTTGATCTCTATCACCTGAAGTTTCATTGTAATCGATTTAATCAATAAAAGCTTCACATCCAGATGGGGTTCTTTGACAACGTGGATTTTTGTCTTGGGTTATTGGCATGCCTCTTTAAATTTTTCTTGGTGAAATTGGCGCTTTAATTAGGTGCCTATTAAAAAGTATTTTTCATTTTAGTTAACTCAATTATTTTTAATTTTTTAAATTAAATTATTTGTGTTAATTTTATTTAAATAAAAAAATTAAGTATAATGTAATCTGACATATATATACATTTTAATTAACTAATTTTCAATATATTATTATCATTACTAGTGAAAATTTAAACTGAAAGTGAAATATTTAATTGAATTAATACATGAAATAAATATTTGACTACTTCATATTTAGTCCCAAAATTATTTTTGCTTGCTACAAAATAATTATTTACATTTTATTTACAAATAAACACATGACCTAATTCGATAAATTTGATTATTATTTAAAATTAGTTGCTTTGTTACTAATACAGACATAACAAAAGTGATAAATATAATCAACTAGTGCATTTCAAGTTGCAGTAAAGCAGTTTAGTATTGAATACAAATGACAATGGACAAGAGAATGTTGTAGTAAATTTTTATTAACATGTCTTTTAGAACATTGTTGAAGTGAAATGCCATGAAGCATGTTGTCGTAGGTCAACTTTTAGCATCTTTTAGCAGCGCGCAAGGTACGAGCAATGTTAAATATCATATTCTACAACACGCATAATATGCAGGTTGCTAAATTACTATTATTTTATCTATTTTTTCTTATAGTGATTGTCTGCTTCACAAAAAAAAAAAAAAAGTAATTACATAACAATCACATTATCTTTAAATTTAAAATGTAGGAGAAGTTTGTACAATTAATTATAACTTTTTTAGGACTTAAGTCTCTTGACTTTTTTTACCACTAAAGTTGCTTTAACATAAATTTAATTTACTTTTAACTTTTATTATTTAGCCTAATGACAAATCTATTATCTCCTCACCTATGTAAGCAAGATTTAAACATTGAATAGAAGATCTTTAACACTTATTAATTGCAAGAAAATTAAATTATCCAGTGCTTGAATATGTTTTCCCTTTCCACATAAATAGAATATGTTTTCCCCTTCTACATAAATAGAAAATATTAAAATGATGAGGCACAACACCAAGTATATTCACAGAGAGGATTGTTAACTCCATGTTCAAAGATCAAATTTTTGTAGCTTCACACTATTTTGCAAAATAATTAATAAATTAATAGCCTTTATGGTTGAAAAGTATGTTCATAAACCTATGAAATAACATGACTATTTTAAAGGTTGAAGTTATATATTTATATTGATGTAAGATGGTTGTGTAGGATGAACAAGGTACATATCTTTTAGAGGTTATAACTTATGATATAGTTGTTTGTTTTGGCTTATAATATGCTGTTTTTAAACTTATGATCAAAACAAATCACTATTATTACCATTATGCTCGGTGGTCAAGCTAGAAATTTAGTTTCTTTCTGGATCGTTTTGTAGTTTTAAGTTATTTTCTTATTTTTTTTATTGTTGTTGTGATTTTTTTAACTTTTCTCTAGATATCAAATTTAGGTGCTATTTGTTTTGTTTTACTTATTTAGATTAAGAGAATTTTATTATAAAATAATATTTTAATTTCAAATTTACTTATTTTCCTAAATTCACGATATTTAGATTAGTATAAAAAGGTCCCAAAAACTTAGTTTTATTATCAAGACTTTTCAATAATATTTTTCATTATTCAGAAACTTTGTTTCTCTTAGTTATATATCAGCCTTTTATGTTTCTGCATGGTCATATATTATACATTCAATGAATTAGGATCCAGGGATAATATGCAGGCTTTGACTCTCGCTGTATAAATTCCTTTAATTTGCTGGGAATAATAATTTATCAGCTATGACTACATAATAGTTATATAAATATCTGAATTCAAATAGTCGCAGAAAACGGAATAACGACTACAGTGGTCCCATGGCTCAAGATCCGGACAGCTAGCACAAATCATTATCGAAGACCGGCATCGAAATCAACAAGATTACAATCATAAATTAAGCTGCTACTTAATTCGTTCATTCAGATTTATTGATTTAATATATCCGTTTAGGCTAACTATTAAGCAAATAGTCAAATACAATCTCCTTCAATATCACATCAGGTTACCAAGTTTCGAACATTGATTACCAAAATATATAATTCTCAGAAAATAACATAATCTTTCTGAAGTCAGTGGCAACTGTTAGGAAGAATAATAATTCCACACTTCTCAAGTAATATTTTAATTTTTTATGACATTCGTGGCGATGGTATGGGCCAACAAATAAATCCACAAGTTATATATATATATATATATGCCATTTGTCATATATAATGCTTAAAATTTATTCTTCCATTTGTCAAAAACAAGCTAACTCAACCGCTTGAAAATAGGCCGTGCACATTTACTTTGTAAACTGAATTAAAAGTGAAAAATCGCTTTTGTAGCAAAAGCTTAATGCCTTAATCCAACCCCTCCATTGCCCTCATATATATTTACTCGTGTTTATTCGTTTGATAGTTATCTAATATCGTGTTAATATGTGAAAAATTGAAAATTGAGAAGATGTATAGGGAAAAAAAAAAATCTTGTTATGTCTTAACATGTAAGAGATATATAGAGAAATTATCAGGTAAGAAATTCCGCACATCATTAAAGTGCCTAATCAATTTTTACAATGTACTCCTAATATTTGGTTTTGTAATCAAAAGTCAATATCATACTAAATATTTATGACATTAACATTACCATAACATATGATTCCTACTAAATAACACTATCCAAAACATATAATTCCTACTAAATAACACTATTGATTGAAAATTAATGTTGATTGTAAAGAAAAGTAATAATAAAAATTCTATACTTTGTAAATAATATTTTAATTTTGTACATCTTAAATGAGATGAAATTTATTCATTTTGTTTGGTATTGCTATATTCCAATAAGTAAATCAGAAGGTTATAAATTAAGTGTTCATACGTATATATATGTGTCGAATAAATAAATGCCACCTGTCATATTAGTTAGAAAGTGTTCTTCCATTTGTGAAAAAAGGCGCTCATGTCTTTTGTAAATTGGATTAAAAGTGAGAAATTGCTTTCGAAGAAAAAGTTTAATGCAACCCCTCCATTAATTATATACATATTTGCTCCATTTATTCGTTCTTTTACTTCTTGTTAATTTGTTTATAAACTAAGCGATACTCAATTATTCATTTTATGGTTATCCAATAATGCGTTAATATGTGAAATTGAGAAGATGTACAGAGAAAAAAAAAATGATTTTTTCTCTCTCAATTACTCAAATTAGAAAATGTAAAGAGAATACAAATTTTTCACTATTATTGATTCAACGTGGTTTAAAAGTTAAATTTATCCAAATCAATCACATAACTGAGCACGATGGCAAGAATCTTCTTGCCAGGTATGCAAGATATTACGACCTTCATTTTGTCTCAGAGTTGTGTTGAATGTTTTAGTCAAGAGTGATCAAGATCATCATGTAAAAGATAAGTGATTGTATTTGTTGTTTCCTTGTCCAATTTATATATAGACAGAAAGCGGTAATTTATATAATTATATTTAATAAACTAAAAATAAAAGGATCTACATAAAATTTTGACGAGCTAGAAGGGGCAGCCTACGTTAGCCCTCCGCTAGCTTTGCTACTGAACGTAAGCATTCCCAATTAAGACCCAAAAATGTCAAAACCTCTCACATAATAGGATGACGAATATTCATTTTGGTATGGCCATGAAAAAATAAAAGTTGATTATTTTCTTTCTCCCCAAGCAGGGGAGAGGGAACCGGAGGAGAAGACTGTTGAGTGCCAATTCATTCCTCATTTTTTATTACCATTAAATTGAATGAGATTAATTACTCAAAATTTAAGTTAAAAACAATTTTTATAAGAATATATCATTTGAATACAAAGTCCCACAAAAATAGCAATTTATTTATCAAACAAACTAATGTGTCAATAGGCGTTGATTTGGATGATTGTGACATGAACTCGCATAATTAATTTTCATTAATTATTATTAAATTTTATATTTTCCTCAAGTCAATACCTTTTGTAAATTTTTTGTAAATAATTAATACCAAAGCTTCGCCATTGTAAGCATACTGGTCTTTGACTTACTATGGCATGTGTCCATGTGGTGGTGTCTCTTGGCGTAAGAGTATGAGTAGTGCGGCAAGCAAAGTGCCTTCGGACGTTTTCGCAAACCATATTTGACTCAGCACATATGGCGGAAACCGTGGATTTTTTTTTTTCCATTCACAAATATCTATTATATACATGTGGGAAAAAGAATGAATAAGGTGATGTTAAGTTGTTAGCAATTAATAAACTACTTATTAATCAATCAATTGTTAAGTCTAGTAAATTACAGGTTGATTTTAGACAGTTAAGTAATATAAATTTCATTGAGAAACGAGTGTTATTTAATAAATACTTATCTAGTCATTATATTTTGACTTAAATATTTGTTTATTTCCTATATTTTAAAAAACACATCGAAACACTCTTGGTATTAAATATTTTATACTCATACTCTTACTTTTTCGTTAACAATAATACCTTTGCAACAATATCCTTGGAGTATTAATGAAAAAAATATTAATTTACAAAGTCAGCCTTAAATGTAAAATAAAAGTAATGTAAATGTTTTTGTTATTATTTTCATTTTAAAATCCGTTTTGTAAATTAAGTTGTTTATTAATAATTATTAGTAAGATTGCTATAAATGAATTAAAAATTGTCTAATGTCTGCTGGTATTATTTAATTTATGAAATAATAATTACAAAAATTTTTGCAAGGGCACAGAAAATACCAATTCTTTTCGAATAATACTTATTAGTTAATTTGCTAACTAAATTTTTCTATAGATAAATAAATTAATCTGAAAAAATTATTATTAACACATGAGATATATTTTAGTAATTGTAAAATTTATTTAGCCCAATACTTTTTAAAAATTTTTATAATAAATAAAGATATATTATTAAAATAAATATAATAATATACATATTTAAAAATTATTTTATATATTCAAAAATATTCAAATATCATTAGTCTACTAGAAAAATTAAACTTTTTACATTATATTTGTATTTATTAAAAAAATTTAAAGTCAATTATTTAGTTACTATCAATAAAGGGTATTATAGTCAAAATGGGTCTTAGAGTTCCTTATTGAAAAGATTAGGATCATCTCCTAGTTTTTTTTACTTCTAGTCCTCTTTATTTTTCAATGATTTGTCAAATATGTATATTCATTGAAAAAAATTAGCTTAATTATCACACACTTAACTAATTATTAAAAAACAAGAAAGCTAGGAGAGAAAAAAACTAGAAGAGAATCCTTATCCTATTGAAAATATTTGTTCTAAATAACTCAAAGAATTATTTAGAATTTTTATAATAAATACAGATATATTATTAAAATAAATATAGTAATTTATATTTTAAAAAATATTTTATATATTAAAAATATTCTAATATTATTTATCGATTAAACAAATTAAACTATTCATCGCAAAGTCCTCGAACAATGTATTGAATATTCCCTAATTAATATCTTGTACAAATTAAGTTGTGAATATCTTGTATATTATTCCTTGGGTTGGTTTCGGATCTATGTTGCTCTACCAAGAAATGCATACTTGCATTTCCCCTGCTGGCTATCTTCCTCACCGTTTACTCTTTCAATAGTGTCATTGTAAATCTTGAGAGCCAAGGGGATTCTAGCCTAGCAACATTTGATACCATTGCAATCATATTCGTTTTTACTGCTTTTATCATCAAAGTGTGACCAGCAGCCACCATCGACGGAGTCCATAGTGAAGATAGAGGCAAGGTTGCTGCATCCTATGCCTGTGTATCTGTTTCTTGATTTAGAGTAAGCAAAAGGGCTGTTTCCAAAGCCAACATGTAGAGAAGGGTCGAGGATTGATCCCTAGAGACAATAATTGATTATGGGATGGCTTAGTAGCATTGAGCCTTCCCGATCTAAAATTTCAAGAACTTCACGTTGAGGGTCAAGTTTGAGAGGTATAGCTTATCATATTTGCAATCTATTTGAAACCAATCGTCAATGAAACACTTGGGTTCTATACCGAACGAAAATGGAATGGTAACATTTCCGCAAAGGGATGTACAATTAGACTTCATTGATGGCAGTTCTTGGGCCAATATTGCGATATTGATTGGCAATATATATATAGTAGCAAGATAATCTCAAACAACAATTTTAGAATCATTGTCTCAGCAATCTTTTTCTTTTGCTGTTTTCTTTAACGAGCAGAAATGAACTCCCTCTTTGAATTTTATGACGAAGAATGATCATGTACGTCAGTTGATTCCGTTTTACAACTTCTGTAAAAAGTTAAATGCATCTAAAACAGTAAAATAAAAACATAATAAGAATACCATTGCTGAACTCAAGTTGAAAATGATACCTTGCATTGTTACAGGCAGCTTCCGATGAAATTCAGAAAACAGAAGTTATATGTAGGATACCGACAAGCATATAAGTTTAATGCTTGAACTTATTTATAAGTGATATAAATGGACAATGATCCTCTCTTAGTAAAATAAGTAGCCATGATTAAACTTCTTTTGTTGATTTGTTGTATAAGGTAATCAAAATTGACATCTTGGATAGAAACATTGCAATTATTGGATTATAAACTTGATCCATACAACATTTGAAGCCGAAATGATCTTTGATCTATCCCAGGAAGCTTTTTAAGAATGTTAAGATTTGAGGTATTAAATGTGGTAATGTGGTCAATAGAATTTGTGGTGTTGAATATGGTTGTTAGGTTTGATGTATGGTTACGATTTGTGTGGTAGTTAAGTTAATGTGTAATTGTGATTGAGTTGTAACAAGTATTTCTTAGTTGGTTTAACCAACAAGAAGTAATAAAGCTTCTTAGTTTTAAAAGAGTTGTAATTGAGAAGTTAATGAGTTTATAAGAAAAAAGGGTTGTTTTGAGTAGTATCAGAGCTCGTAACTAGTGCTCTACAAAGCAATTCGGCATATCAAATCAACGATCTCAATGAGAAGAATGTGATGCCTCAAAAATCAATCTGATCGGGGTCCAGATGCCACCGCACTTGCTGCCAAAAGATTTTGCCCTGAATCAGAGTTAACTCACCGAATTAAACCTATCTGAACCGAGTTGAAACACAATGAATCAAGCCAAACTGAGTCAAACTGATTTTGAGCCAAGTTAAGTCAACCTAACTTGACCGTTGACCAGTAGTCATTGATTGTTGATTATTGACCGTTGAGCAAACTTTGAAATTTTGGTATGTATCCGTTCCTAGGTTTTTTTATATTCTAGATCCATATGTACAATCATAATTTTCAAATTTTGGCTCTATAAAGAGTTATGAAAAATAGTGGCATGGCATCATTTCAAGTTACATTGCTAAAATGAAGCAACTCTGATAATTAGATTATCAAAATGAAGGCCCTCCTTAGAGCTCGTGATGTTTAAGAAGTTATTGAAAATGACTACAATAAGCCAGAAGATGAGGCTTTTTTTACTTAAAACAAAAGGATGATTTAAAGGATTCAAGCAAAAGGCACAAGAAAGCTCTATTCCTCATCTGTCAAGTATTGGATGATGAGGGATTTAAGAAGATTTCGAGTGCAACTTCAGCCAAAGAAGCATAGGAAAAGCTTTAAACCCTTACAATAGAGAAGAGAAAGTGAAAAATGTACTTCTCTAAATTCTAAGAGATGAGTTTGAATCGTTGCATATGAAAGAAGTCGAGTCCATTTCTAATTATTTTCAAGAGTTTCAACCGTTTCAAATCAACTAAAAAGAAACGATGAGAAATTAAGAGTTAATAAGAATCTTGTAAAAAATAATACGCTCTTTGATTATAAGACTTGAGCACATTGTTGTGACAATTGAAGAAACGAAAGACTTGGAGGCCATGATAATTGAGCAACTTTAAGGTTTGTTTAAAGCCTACAAAGAAAAGCACAAGAAGAAGCAAGAGATCAATGAAAAGCTCCTTAAGATGCAAATCAAGGAGAAGACTCCAAGCCAAGAAAATGAGATTGGACAATGGTTTTGAGGTAGAGGTAAAAGTAGAGGTTGAAAAGAGGTGGAGCATGCAGTCTGTTAGGAAATTTATGGGTGAAGCAAGGTTACAGATAAAATGAAATTGGACAGAAAATGAAAAACAAGCACACACGAGGATACTAGAAATTACGTGGTTTGGCTTATAGCCTACGTCCACAAGCGAAGACAGAAAGAAAATATTTTACTAGTGATATGAGGATTACAAATATTGTAATATTTTGGCTCACTTCCCAAAACCCCAATACACCCAATCTCTCAAATCCTAGACACACAAGAGTACTAAAACTCTTAATTAACTCTCACATAAATTCTCTCAAAACAAAGGAGAATAACTTGTAGAATTGGATGATTTATAAACGAGGAGAGCCTTTTCTTTTATAACCAAAATTTAAGAATAAAATAATAATATTTTTTTTTCTTGTTCAAAGGAGTAAGCAACCTTCTCTTTTCTTCTTCCCCTATCTTCTTTCTTCCTTCAAATATTTCAGCTTCCCTTTCATTTCTTCAAGATTCAGCTCCTCTTTCTAAGTTTCAATTTTCCAACACTTTTAAAAGCCATTTTCTTTGTTTAAACTTGAGTGGCTTCTAGAATACCAACTTTGACATTCTCCCACTTGGAGATTTAATTAAGAACTAATCAATATCCACACCATCCTTTCTGCTTCGCCATTAACATGTTGTTTACGTCTCTGTTAGGCCACAAGAAGATCTACTCCATATAAACTTGTCAGTAATGATTAGCTTGGTCATAACATCTGCTAGGTTCCTATTAGTATTGATTTTCTGTAAATCTACACTTCCATATTCCACTACTTCTCGAACGAAGTGATATTGAACCCCTATATATTTTGTCCTGGAATGAAAGGCTAGATTCTTTGTAATGTGCAAAGCACTCTGACTGTCACAAAACACAGGAATTTTCTCTTGTTTGTGCCCGAGCTCCTCCAGTAACCTTTGTATCCAAATAGCTTCCTTGCATGCTTGTGTAGCTGCCATGTATTCTGTTTCTATCGTAGATAAAGCCACAACAGTTTTTAGTTTTGAAACTCAGCTACAACTCCTCCCGCAAGTGTAAACACATAGCCAGTAGTAGATTTTCTTTTATTAAGGTCACCTGCAAAATCTGAATCCACGTAGCCTCTGACAGTAAATTCTGACCCTTCATAACATAATGCAACATCTGAGGTTCCTTTGATGTATCTTAGAATCGTCTTTACTGTTTGCCAATGTTCTCCACTAGGATTCGCCATGTATCGACTAACTGCTCCCACTGCTTGTGCAATGTCTGGTCTTGTACAAATCATAGCGCACATCAAACTTCCCACTGCTGATGCATATGGTACTCGAAACATCTCCTTCCTCTCTGCTTCATTGTTAGGACACATACTTGAGGATAACTTGAAATTAACGGGAAGTGGGGTAGAAATTGGCTTACAATCTTGCATGTTGAAGCGTCGCAAGATTTTCTTTAAGTAATTCTTCAAGTAATTCTCCTTGCATGTTTCAGCAAAACCTTTTGGTTAGAGCATATAAATCTCTTCTTCAAGTTCTCCATGAAGAAATGCAGTTTTCACATCTAACTGTTCTAGATGTAGGTCAAATGTAGTATACATTGCCAAGACTACTTTGACTGTCGTGAGTCGAACTACTGGAGAAAATATCTCATTGAAGTCAATACTTTCTTTCTGAGCATATCCCTTTACCACCAATCTTGCACAATACTCGATCTACTTGATTATTGCCATTACGTTTGATCTTGTAGACCTATTTGTTTCCAATGGCTTTTCTTCCATATGGCAATGGCACAAGTTCCCATGTCTTGTTTTTGTGTAGAACTTCAATTTCTTCCTACATTGCTGCCATCCATAAAGTAACATCTGAGCTGTTTAAAGCTTCATGGAAAGTTGATGGCTCTCCATTCTCTGTTAAAAGACAATATGCAACATTGATCTATGTAACATACTCATGAGTGCCAAGTTGGTGGTAGTCTTTCTCGAGTTGACCGATGAATTTCTAGAGTCTCAGACTCGACTGGTTCTTGTTCCTCGTGCCCTAGTGCTGCATCAGAAGACTCTGAATCTTCATGATTATTTTCTACATATACCGGTGTAGTCTTTGACTTTTCTTTCACAGTACTATCATTCTCATCTTTCTTTTGCAGTTGATCTTCTACAAAGACAACATCTCTGCTGATGACAATCTTGTGGGTAGTGGGATCCCACAGACGATACCCCTTTACACTATCAGCATACCCCAAAATGATACGCCTCCTAGATTTTGGATCTAGCTTTGTTCTTTCTTGGGCATTATATATTACATATACAGGACATCCAAATGTATATAAATGAGAGTAATCAGCTGGCTTACCTGTCCATATTTCTATTGGCATCTACAACTCAATAGCTGTTGATGGAGACCAATTTACCACATAACAGTGCGTTTGGTCGCTTCATTCAAAAGAGTTAGGTAGACCAGCAGTCCTCAACATAGCTCTTATCCTCTCTGTAAGAGTTCTGTTCATCCGTTCCGCCACTCCATTTTGTTGAGGAGTGTATGCCACTGTGAACTGCCTCTGAATACCTTCTTGCTTACAGAATGCAAGAAATGCACTGTTTGTATACTTTCCACCATTATCTGTTCTTAAGCACTTGATCCTTTTTTCGGATTCAAGTTTAACCCGCACTTTGAATTCCTTGAATACTGGAAACACATCTGACCATTTCTTGATTTGATACACCCAACATCTCCTGGAGTAATCATCAATAAAAGTAATGAAGTACTTTACATCTCATTGGGATAAATCCGGTGATTTCCAAACATCATAATAAACTAAGTCTAGAATGCATTTACTTATAGTATGAGATCTGCTAAACTTCAATTTATGCTGCTTACTTGTAACACAATGCTTGCAAAATGGTAAACTTACTAATTTGAGTCCTGGAAGCAGCTTTCGCTTAGAGAGAATCTTCAAACCTTGTTCTGACATGTGGCCAAGTCTGAGATGCCACATCATTGCTAACTCTTCTCCATTTAACACGACACACACATCAAATTTCTGAAGTGTTTCTCCTTGAAGCATGAATAGATTCGCATCGATCTTTTCTGCCTTCATTAATATAAGCACTCCTTTGACAATTTTTATCATCCCACTTTCAATATGGACTTTGCAGCCAATACTATCTATTTGTCCCAAAGACAATATATTTTTCTTCAGCCTTTGACATATCATACCTCCTGAATTGTGCGAACTATACCATCATACATTTTTATTTTGACAGTACCAATACCAGTGATCTCCAAGGCATGGTCATCGCCCATGTACACAGATCCTCTTGAAATAGGTTTATATGTATGAAACCATTCTCTCCGAGAGGTCATGTGCCATGTTGCTCCTGAGTCTATAAGCCAGACATTAGTTAACTGCTTTTTGCCTTCAGTAATAGCTGCTGCCTCGCTATAGAGAATTTCACCATCATCCGAAGTACTAGCCACACAACCTTGAGCATTTGATGACTCAGGTGCTTTATTCTCTCTACTGTTCTGATTACTCCAATACTCTTTTTTCATATGCTCTTTCTTGCCACAATTGTAGCATTTCACATTCTTCTTACTTCTAGATTTTGATCTACCATAATTGTAACTCCCACTGGGGCCACGTTCTGTTGATCTCCCTCTCGTCACTAATAGAGCTTCACTTGCTGCGAACTTGCATGTCTTGCACCTACTTTCCTCGTTTAAGATGGAGGCTGCAACATCATCGAAAACTAGACTGTCTGTCGGGTTGTTGTTCGTCAGATTGATGATGACTTGATCATACAAATCTGGTAGACTTTGAAGTAGAAACTCCGCACGTTCATTTTCCTCTATTTTGTGACCCAACATTGTGAGTTGCGAAAATAGAGTCTTCAAGGTGTTGATATGGTCGGTCATTGATATAGATTCCACCATGCCAAGAGTATAGAGTCTCCTATTTAAAAAGATCTTGTTGTGTAGCGACTTAGTCTCGTACAATTTTATGACAGTACCCCATATTTCTTTCGCTGTCTTTTTCTCTGCCACACTGGATAACACCTCATCTGCAAGTGCTAAGTGTAGATCAGCAATTGCATTACCGTCTATCTCGTTCTACTTGGCATCATCAGTTATTTCCATGGGTCTTTCTGCAATTGCTGCAAAACAATTGTTTTTTTCTCATAATAGCTTTCATCTTCATTTTCCATAACGACAAGTTATTCTCGTTGAACTTCTCAATCTTGTATTTACCAGAAACTACCTTTGTTAGGATCGGCTCTCACTATTTCACGTGAACAGTACCGTATACGTGAATAGTAATTATATTGAATAGTAACCATATATGTGAATAGTAACTATATACGTGAATAGTAACCCCGATTCTAAAAAATGCAACCTGGCTCTGATACCACTGCTAGGAAATTTTTAGGTGAAGAAGGGCCACAGCTAAAATGGAATTGGACAGAAAATGAAAAACAAGCACACACGAGGACACTAGAAATTACGTGGTTCGGCTTATAGCCTACGTCCACGGGCGAAGACAGAAGGAAAATATTTTACTAGTGATATGAGGATTACAAATATTGTAATATTTTGGCTCACTTCCCAAAACCCCAATACACTCAATCTCTCAAATCCTAGACACACAAGAGTATTAAAACTCTTAATTAACTCTCACATAAATTCTCTCAAAATAAAGGAGAATAACTTGTAGAATTGGATGATTTACAAATCAGGGGAGCTTTTCCTTTTATAACCAAAACTTAGGAATAAACTAATAATAATTTTTTTTTTATTCAAAGGAGTAAGCAACCTTTCTTTTCTTCTTCCCCTATCTTCTTTCTTCCTTCAAATATTTCGACTTCCCTTTCATTTCTTCAAGATTCAACTCGTCTTTCTAAGTTTCAATTTTTCAACACTTCTAGAAGCCATTTTCTTTGTTCAAACTTGAGTGGCTTCTAGAATACCAACTTTGACACAGTCATGGACGAGTTTGGAATTTTAGCAATAGTAATTGCAATAACAATTATGAGAGAAGCAAGAATTTGATGAATCTATATATGTTCAAAGTTTGGGGTACGACAATAACATTTTAATTTAAGGTACGACAAATTCTAACTCTAATTCTACAATTGTTCAATGCTTGGGCACTATGCTTTGGAATGTAGGGCTCCCAATAATAAACTGACGATAAGAGTATTTATATATGTGGAAAAAACGAGACCAAGACAGTGGACCACTTCTACTGGCATACTAGGATAACTATGAAAGCTAAGAAAATACATGGTATCTGAACACTGGTGCAAGCAATCACAAGTGTAGAAGAAAAAACACATTTATGGAGTTTGATGAATCATTAAGCGGCCATGTTTCATTTAGAGATGATTCCAAAGTACCAGTGAAAAGGAAAAGTAAATCTTTATCTATTTAAAGCATAGAAGAATCGATATATTTCAAATGTTTACTACATGCCCAATATGAAAAAGGAACATCTTGAGTTTAGGTTTTATAAGAGATGAAAACATGAAAGTAAAAATATCAAAGAATAGAATGTTCTCTTTGAATATTCAAAAAGATGTTGCAAAGTATTTTGAAAACTTATTAGAAGGATGCATTATGGCTTTGGTATCTTCGATTTAGGCATTTCAACATTGGAGGAATAAAGTTACCATCCAAAAAGAATATGTTGAATGACTAACCATGCATCAATTATCTTGATCTACTTTGCAAAAGGATGAATTTTGAAATGGCTTTCCAAAGGAGTCAAAACTCAAGTGTCAAAAAGCTGCTTGAGCTCATTCACATAAACTTTTGTGGTCCAATCAAGCCAAGCTCTCTCTATGAAAACAATTACCTTATTTTTTTCATTGATGATTATTCAAGGAAAACATGGGTGTATTTTTCGAAATAGAAGTCATAAGTTTCTAAAGTTTTAAAAAAGCTCAAAGCTGCAATTAAAAAAAAAAAAGTGGACACCAAATTAAAGCCATGAGATTTGATCGAAGTAAAAAGTTCACTTCTAGAGAATTCATAGAGTTTTATAAAGTAAAGAAATTTGTTGCCCTTTAACAGTTTCAAGATCTCTTAATCAAAATATTGTTGTAGAAAGGAAGAATAGAATTATCTTCGACATGGTAAGAAGCATGCTCAAGAGTAAGAGACTACCCAAAGAATTTTGGGCTAAAGCTATTGCATAAGTAGTCTACTTATTCAACAAATCTTTAATAACAAGTGTACGGGCCAAGACACTACAAAAAGTATGGAATGGTAAAAGCTAGGCATATCTCATCTAAGAGATTTTGGAAGCATATCTCATGTACATATTGCTGACGTGGCGAAGATATTATTTATTTTCATTCATAAAATCATTTGGATATTTTAAATATGTTTGGAGAGCAAGTTTAGAGCATGTATACATGTCAGGTATAGGAGAGTGGTCCCATGTACCTTGGCTGAGGCCATTAGAGATTTACTAGTGTGGCAAAAGATGGCAGTCTATCTTGGTGGTTACTTTTTGGCTTGTCTGCAGGTGTGTCAGGCGGCTGTCCTCCTTTGTTTAGCATAAGATTTATTTGTTAGCTCTTTATTTCTAGCGAATGATTTAATAAAACATTTTGGACTGTTCCTCCTTCATAATGTGACATCTATCAAATATTTCTATTTTTTTCTACTTTGCATGGTATACGCCGGGTATCATTCGGATCTTATGGTACCTAGGGTACCCGAGCAAAGCTAACATTATTTTAATGATGCTTTTGCTATTATAAAGTTTCATATCGACTAGTGGCATTTTATTAAGTTTTTCTAAATAAATTCAGTAGCCTTCCTCTCCGTAATACTTGTTAATAGTTCCGCCTCTGCCCACATATATAAATAATGGCGTACTTCAACTGCCCCCTCTTTGTTAGCAATGGACCGTTAAAATCAACACCATTTCTTTGGGGGTTAAGTGCGGTACCTTATCAAATATTTGGGATTTTTCACAGCTTCTTACCATTTATTTGGCATCTTCTTTTATTGTGGGCCAATATTACCCTTGCGAAGAGCTTTCTGAGCAAGCGATTGTGCCCCATAGTGGTTACTGTAAATTCTTTCGTGTATTTCCTGCATGATATACTCAGCCTGATCTCTCCCAAAATACTCTTATATATAGGGTATCCTTGATGAGAGGGTAGATCTCCCAAAATACACGTGTATTTCGTGTACTTTAGCTTTCTTACTTCTTTCTTATAAGAGGGTAGATCTCCATCTGTAAGGTACCTCGTGCTAGGCTCCGTCTAGGGTACCCCTGATGTCAATGATTCTACTTCTGCAGTTTCTAAAAGGTCAATACTGAGAATGGGTATATACTCGGTTGAGAAGGGATCGGCTAATTGAGCTGTGCCAAATGAGGTCATTTTGTTCAAGTTATCCGCTTCCCAGTTCACCATCCAAGGTACCCTTTCTACCTTCACTTTAATAAACTAAGATATTAATTCGCTAGTTTTGCTGAGGTAATTTTTCATATTTTCGCCCTAAGCTTAGTACTCTGTAGTAATATGGCTAACCACCAACTGAGAGTCACTTTTAATATGGACTTTTTTTACAGCTAAAGTCTTCAACATTCTTAAACCAGCTATAATAGCCTCGTATTCAGCTTCATTGTTTGAAGCCTTGAATTCGAATTGTAAGGCGTATTACAGCTTCATTTTTTTCTAGTTGATGATGATTACTCTAGCATCACTTCTGTGATATTTAAAAGAACCATCGACGTGAATCTCTTAAACTCATTGCTCTTCTATTGTGGCCTCTCTCGGAAACCCTAGGAATTCTTCACCCTCATGGTCATTGGCAAATTCTACTATAAAATCAGTAATGACTTCAGCTTTGATAATTGAGCAAGGCTTGAAGATGATGTCAAACTCACTTAACTCAAGGGATCGACGAAGAAGCCAGAAGAGGAGGTTAGTGATAGCCGTGATAGTGTGGGCTTGGAAATATGGCTTGAGTTTCCTTATTAAAGTAACTAATGCCAACACCAGCTTTTTAGAGGCGAGGTACCTCTTCTCTGCATTCATCAGTGCCTTACAGTAAATAGGCCGTTGTACTTATCTTCCCCCTCTTTAATTGTGACAGAGCTGGTAGCATGCTTGGAAATGATGAGGCACAATAGAAACACCTCCCCAGGTGTAGGTTTGGTAAGTAATGATAATTTAATGAGTCCTTCAACCGTTAGAACGCGTCATCACATTCAAAGGTTCATTAGAGTTTCTTGCCTGCCTTCCAAGCTTTGAAAAATGGCTTACAATGATTAGTGGCCTTAAAGATGAATTAGCTTAGGGTGGCAACTCGGCTTGCCAAGTCTGAACCTTCCTTAATAGTGCGTTGCGACTTCATTTCAAGAACAACCTGCATTATAAACCTTAGGAATTTTCCAAAGGTAGCCCCAACTACACATTGTTATGGGTTGAGATGTATGTGCTGAAAAAATAATAAACTTGTTAACAAAATAATAAGGTGTTGAGTTGTACATGGCCCTCCATTATCACGCTCCATCATCATGCTTCACCATCATGGGTCTACAATTTTGAGTGGAGGCTAGCTTTACACATTTGATGCCATTAAAGGATTCCTTTAGAGCATGTTAGGTGAGTGGAATATGTTTGGTGTTATGATGAAAGGTTAGTGGAATGTGCTAAGTGATGTGTGTTGTTACGATTATGTTTGTGTTTTATTCACTATAAATACCTATGCTATTGTGTTGTGAGATATAAGTCTAAGAGCAAGAAAGAATAAGAACCATAATAAAGCCCTTGAGAGTGATTTGTGAGAGTGTGTGAATTGTTCTTATAATGTTCTTGAGCTTTCTCTAATAAGCTTTGTGTTTAATCCTTCAAATTCTCCAATAAAGTGGTATCAGAGCAAGGTTTGGAGGATAAAATAGTTGTATAGTATATTAAATCGAAGCTCTCGATGAGACGAACGCAACGCCACAAGAATCAGCCTGATCGGAGTTCGAACGAGCTCGGAATCGCAGTAGGAAGTTTGCTGTCCAAAAATGTGTTGACCGTTGACCAAAGTTGACCCGAGACCTCCCAACGGTTTTTCGACGTTCCGGATTCATTCATGCATTCTGAATCTCCAATTTCTCACTCGATTTGTGAGATATGGCAAATGGTGGTATGATGTCATTTCAAGTTCCAAAATTGAAAATGAGCAAATTTGACAATTGGAGCATCAAAACGAAGGCTTTATTTGGTGCACACGATGTGTGGGATGTCGTGGAAAAGGGCTTTATAGTACCAGAAAATGAAGGTACTTTAACTGCAGTACAAAAGGAGAATTTGAAAGGCTTAAAAAAGAAAGAGAACAAAGCAAAGTATCTCATCTTTCAATCATTAGATGAAGATGCTTTTGAAAAGATCGCTGGTGCAATATCCTCAAAGGAAGCGTGGGAGAAGTTAGAAACCTCTTACAAAGGAGCGGAACAAGTTAAGAAAGTCCGTCTTCAAACACTAAGAGGTGAATTTGAGTCCTTACACATGAAAGTATCAGAATCAATTTTTGATTACTTTACTAGAGTTGTGACTGTTGCTAATGAATTAAAAAGAAATGGTGAAGAGTTGAGAGAGCTAAAGATTATTGAGAAAATACTTCGATCAGTAGATTCCGAGTTTGACCTTATTGTAGTAACAATAGAGGAGACTAAAGATTTGGAGGCTATGACGATTGAGCAACTTCAAGGAAGGTTGCAAGCTTATGAAGACAAACTGAAGAAGAAGCAAGTGATCGAAGAACAACTCTTCAAGATGGAAATCAATCCAAAGAAAAGAGAAGAAAGCTTCAACAACGATAGAAGGCACTATGTCCGAGGAAGAGGTCGAGGACGAGGTAGAGGTCGTGGTCATGGACGAGGCTGGAATTTCAACAACAAAACCTCCTTCAATAATGAAAGAGGAGAAAGCTCAAACAGAAGGCGAGGAAGAAACAATCCAAGATCGAGGTATGAAAAATCTTAAGTACAGTGCTATAATTGTCAAAAATTTGGGCATTATGCTTCAGAATGCAGAATTCCAAGCAACATAGTAGATGAGAAAGTGAATTATGTTGAAGAGAAGAATGATGGAGATGGCACACTTTTACTAGCACGTAATGACAACAATGAAGGTCAAGAAAATACTTGGTATCTTGACACAGGTGCTAGCAATCACATGAGCGGAAACAGAAGCATGTTTGTGGAGATGATTCAAAAGTACCAGTGAAGGGAAAAGGTAACATCCTTTTTCGCATAAAAGATGGTAGCCACCAATTAATTTCAAATATTTACTATGTGCCCAATATGAAAAGCAACATTCTAAGTTTAGGTCAACTTTTAGAAAAAGGCTATCATATTCATCTTAAAGATTATAGACTTTTTTTAAGAGATGACAAAGGAAACCTAATTACAAAAGTGAAAATGTCGAAGAATAGAATGTTTCCTTTAAATATTCATAATGATGTTGCAAAGTGTCTCAAGGCTTGTCATAAAGATCTAACTTGGATTTGGCATCTTCGATACGAACATCTCAACTTTGGTGGACTAGAGCTACTATCAAAAAAGAACATGGTGAAAGGTCTACCTTCAATCAATCATCCCAATCAAGTTTGTGAAGGATGTTTACTTGGCAAGCAATTTAGAAAGAGTTTTCCAAATGAGTCAAACTCAAGAGCTCGGAAGCCACTCGAGCTTATTCATACTGATGTGTGCGGTCCATTCAAGCCAACCTCTCTTGGTAAAAGTAACTACTTCCTTCTTTTCATAGATGATTTTTCAAGAAAAACTTGGGTGTATTTTTTAAAGCAGAAATCAGAAGTTTTTGAAGTTTTCAAGAAGTTTAAAGCTGCAGTGGAGAAAGAAAGTGGACACCAAATCAAGGCCATGAGATCTGATCGAGATGGAGAGTTCACTTTCAAAGAATTTGTGAAGTTTTGTGATGAAAATGGAATATGACGCCCTTTGACAGTTCCAAGATCCCCCCAACAAAATGGTGTTGCAGAAAGAAAAAACAGAACTATCCTCGACATAGCGAGAGGTATGCTCAAGAGCAAAAGACTACCTAAAGAATTTTAGGCTGAAGCTGTTGCTTGTGCAATCTATTTATCCAATCGATCTCCAACAAGAAGTGTGTGGGGCAAGACACCGCAAGAAGTATGGAGTGGAAGAAAGCTCGGCATAACCCATCCGAGAGTTTTGGAAGCATTGCCCATGTACATGTACCGAGACGAGAGAAGAGCCAAGCTGGATGATAAAAGTGAGAAGTTCATCTTCATCAGCTATGACATCAATTCTAAAGGATACAAGTTGTACAATCCAGACAATGGAAAGATCGTGATTAGCCGAGATGTAATCTTTGAGGAAGAAGGAGAATGGGATTTTAGCTCTCATGTGGATGACTTCAATTTTTTTCCTTTTGAAGAAAATGAACAGACAATGAAGGAGCAAGTAGTACAAGAGCTGGTTAGTCCACCTATCTCACCAGCATCAACCACACATGGAGATTCACCACCATCTTTCTTAAGTGAAAGAACTAAAGAATGCACGAGGAGTCATCAAGATCTCTATGAGGTAACTGAGAGACATGATAATCTCACTCTATTTTGCCTCTTTGCTGATTGTGAGCCAGTTTACTTCGAAGAAGCTGTACAAGATGAAAAATGGAGAATCGCAATGGATGAAGAAATCAAAGCCATAGTGAAGAATGACACTTGGGAACTTACTACACTTCCCAAAGGTCACAAAGCCATCGGTGTCAAATGGGTTTACAAGACGAAGAGAAATGTCAAGGGTGAGATTGAAAGGCACAGGCGAGGTTAGTTACAAAAGGCTATAGTCAAAAGTCGGCATCGACTATGATGAGGTATTTGCTCCGTAGCTCTGAATGGAAACTATAAGACTAATCATTTATTTAGTAGCCCAAAAACAGTGGAAGATTCATCAAATGGATGTAAAGTCTGCTTTCTTAAATGGATTTCTCAAAGAAGAAGTCTACATCAAACAACCATTGCGCTATGTGGTGGAAGGATATGAAGACAAAGTTCTGAGATTGAAGAAGGCACTTTATGGGTTAAAGCAAGCACCAAGGGCATGGAATAGCAGAATCGACAAATATTTCAAAGAGAATGGCTTCACCAAATGCCCACATGAACATGCTCTCTACGTCAAAGTCAAAGATGGAGACATCTTGATTGTATGCCTGTACGTGGATGATCTCATTTTCACTGGAAGCAATCCAAACTTATTTGAAGAGTTTATGAGAGTGATAGTGAAAGAGTTCGAGATGACTGACATTGGACTAATGGCATACTACCTGGGCATTGAAGTCAAGCAAAAGGAAGAACGCATATTCATTTCCCAAGAATACTATGCAAGGGAAATACTCAAGAAGTTCAAGATGCATGATTGCAAGCCCGTAAGTACGCCAATGGAATGCGGAGTCAAATTGTCCAAACATGACGTAAAAGAAAGAGTTGATCCAACTTTTTTCAAGAGTCTTGTTAGAAGTTTGCGTTACTTAACATGTACGAGGCCAGACATTCTCTATGTCGTTGGGCTCATTAGTCGCTATATGGAGAATCCAACAATCACCCATTTTAAAGCTGCAAAAAGAATCATTCACTATATAAAAGGTACAATTGATTTTGGCTTATTATACTCATTCTCTAATGGTTACAAGCTTGTTGGATATAGCGATAGCGATTGGAGTGGAGATTTAGATGATCGAAAGAGTACTTCTGGATTTGTATTCTTCATGGGAAACACTGCTTTCACGTGGATGTCAAAGAAGCAGCCAATTGTCACACTTTCCACCTGTGAAGCTGAGTATGTAGCTGCTACTTCAGGTGTTTGCCATGCAATTTGGCTAAGAAATTTGTTGAAGGAGTTGGGTTTGCTCCAAATAGATCCAACTGAGATCTTTGTCGACAATAAGTCTACAATTGCCTTATCAAAGAATCCAGTCTTCCATGATCGAAGTAAGCATATTGACACTCACTACCATTCATAAGGGAGTGTATTGAAAGAAAGGATATACAAATAAAGTATGTCAAATCTCAAGATCAAGCAGCTGATATATTTACTAAGCCATTGAAACAAGAAGATTTTATTAGATTGAGAAATTCATTGGGTGTTATGAAACAATTGGCTGTGGAAATCAAAGAAAATAACGGCGAAAGTGAAGGAGAACAAGTACAAGTACGAAAAAGAAGATTAAATGCATATTCCTACAGAGCATTGTTCAATCAAAATAAGAAGAATAAAGCCAAAGAAAAAGTTGGTGATAATTTCACAAAACTCCTCGAGCAAGAAGACTCATAGTCACAAAAACAAGTTTAAGGGGGAGTGTTGAAAAAATAATAAACTTGTTTACAAAATAATAAGGTGTTGAGTTGTACATGGCCCTCCATTATCATGCTCCATCATCATGCTTCATCATCATGGGTCTACAATGTTGAGTGGAGGCTAGCTTTACACATTTGATGCCATTAAAGGATTCCTTTAGAGCATGTTAGGTGAGTGGAATATGTTTGGTGTTATGATGAAAGGTTAGTGGAATGTGCTAGGTGATGTGTATTGTTATGATTATGTTTGTGTTTTATTCACTATAAATACCTATGCTATTGTGTTGTGAGATATAAGTCTAAGAGCAAGAAAGAAAAGAACCATAACAAAGCCCTTGAGAGGGATTTGTGAGAGTGTGTGAATTGTTCTTGTAATGTTCTTAAGCTTTCTCTAATAAGCTTTATGTTTAATCCTTCAAATTCTCGAACAATATGTTGTGTTGTCTTAGGACAATGAAAGTGACTCTGAAGTGCCCCGCATGATCATTGGCATGCATTGACTTTGTGATCGTGTTATCAATGTACACCTCTATTGCATGCTCGATTTGTTCCTTGAAAATTTTGCTCACCAAACGTTGATAGGTGGCTCTGGGATTTTTTAATCCGAATGGTAGTACTTTGCAATAATATAGTCCATGATTGATGATGAATTCTGTCTTTTCCTGGTCGAGCTCGTACATAAGGATTTAGTTGTAGTTAGATAAGGCATCCACAATGCTCAGCATCTCATCTTGCTGTTGTGTCGACTAACTAGTCTAGTCGGGGATGTGGAAAACTATCTTTCAGGTAGGACTTGCTCAAATTCATAAAGTCCACACACATACACCTCTTTCTATTAGGCTTCTTAACTAAAACGCCGTTGGACACCTACTCGGGGTACACCATCTCCCTAATGAATCCAATAGCTAAAAGACAGTCTACCTCTTGGCAATTACATCATACCGCTCCTAATTGAAGGTAAAATATTTTTGTTTGATAGACTTATGGCACAGGTCGACATTAAGTTTGTGATAGAGGTTGAATGGTGGATACTCGGCATATTTAAGCAAGACTAGGCGAACACATATTGATTTTCATTTAAAAAGCTGACAAGCTGATCTCGGTACTATTAAGAGAGGTTAGACCTAACCTTGACAGTTTTAGTCGGATCATCGTCATAGATAAAAATAGAAACAAGATCTTCAACTGGTGTACCCCACTTTTCCTTTTCTATACTCGGGGTTTTAAAGGTACCTCCAGCTTACCTAAAGGCTCTTTATGATTATCGTGGGGTACCCTAGGTTCCATTGAAATAACTATTTCAACTTTCATTGGCAAGGCTTTTTGTAAAGTTTTCTAGCGTGCAGTTCTTTGTCATCTAGAAAGTGCTCGTTTAATTAGGTGAACTTTGGTCCTTGAACACATGGAGTACCCCTTAAACATCACATTAGCAATAATCTGATAATTCGCCTTAAATGCGATAGAGTAACATCCCCAAGTTGACTGTTGATCCCTCTTAATGGTGATAACTTCCTTGAAGATTGGAATATTAGTAGTGGGGTAATGCATGGAAATTATCGCCTTAGTTGTGGCCAAGAATGGCCTACCCAAGATAATATATAAGCACTTAAGTTATCCACGATAATAAAATAAATCATATAGATGGCCCGATGGGATACCTTGCTGATAGTCACAAGCAGTATGATGATGCCCTTATGGATGACCATATCCTCGAAAAATTAATGATTAGTGTGTCACATGGAGTGAGCCTTGGATATTCAATTAACTGGTCTAAGGCCCTTTTGAAGATGATGTCCACAGAGTTGCCCATGTCCACGAAAATTCTTGCTGCCTTACCAATAATAACTTTCAATGTTATGACTAATGCATCGTCATGGGGATAAGAGATACATTTAGCATCCTTTTTAACAAAAATGATAGGGATGAGATGATCAGGTACCCGAGATAACATATAAGGATTTTGGTGAGTAAAGTTTACCTCCTTTCCAATACGAGCAGGTAAGATCGATGATTTGCTATAATGGTTAATGGCCTATCTAGATACTCTTGCAAGTGTGGGGCCTTCAGTTGTCATCCGAATAAAAATCCCCTTCTTGGACCTCTAGGATATTTCTTCATCAAAATTCAAATTAATGACTTTTTTTCTCTTATCTTTCTTTAAATATTATCCGCCCGTCGCATGCTGACCATAAACACCTTGAGGTACCCACTGAGAATCAAAGACTCAATCTTTTCTAGAAAATTAAAGCACTCGGTAATGCTATGGATGAAATCCACATAAAACTCATAGTACTTGAAACTACGCATCATATTAGAGTACCTTCATATCAGCTTGGGTGGGTGGAGTAAGTCAATATCCCTAATCTAGCTGAAGATTTATTCTAGAGGCTGAGTGAGAGGGTAAAAAGATTTATAGCAAGTCTATTTTGCAGTTTCTTTCTTTCTAACAGTTGAGATTTAACAAGTGGTTGTTAGGATTATGTGCTCTTTAAAGCATATTGATTTTCTTATTAATAAAATATTTCAAGTTTTATTCAGATATATTGAATTGCATTAATATTTTGAGTAATGTCCATTTAATTATATTATATATATTTATGCAATCACTATATAGATTCGCAGAAGACATAAATACAAGTTATCTTATGATTAAATAAAATAAGTTCACAGTTAATAAATAAAATTGGGCACTTTATTTAGGTATAGACTGTAATAAATTCATTGAGTGATTTGTCTTAATCATGTATGAATTTATTGATGTAGTATGTCTACATTGAACTGGATCACATATGAGATTTAATTAACCTAGTAATAACTGTCATAGGCATTGATTTACTGTAATCTTAATCTTAAGTTAGTTATAATTTCATGATTGTAGTTGTTATTTCATTTGAGTTACCAATGGGCATGACATACACATGTAGTCTAGATTACCCGGTATCTTGGTAGGAGTAATTACAAGTATTGAAATTATAGATTAACAATATAGAATTTGTACTACACATCTCTTGATGGGTTTTCAGTTCTTACTCATAGAATTCTCTGGACAGAGTGTCTCAACATAAATAAGTATGTTGAAAATGATTATTAGAGAAAATCAGTAAGTATCAAGGAACAAGATGTAATTAAATTGATTGGACAGTTGAGATATCAATTTAAATTAACGATGTGGTACAAAGGATTATGCAGTAAAGAAATCAATGTGGCTTGGGCGAATTATATTCGAGCATACGATTATGGAGGTCAGTTCCAATCTTATAGTGAAGTATAATTAGAATTAAATAATTTTATTTGTTTAATTACAAATTTAATTATTGTAGCCACTATTGTATGTTCCCAAATGATCCCTGGGTTAGCTCATTTAATTGACAACACTATCACTGAACCCAAAAGCAAGAAAAACTGGCATATTAGATGAAAATCATAATTATAATATTTGTTAAGCCCTAGTATGTTATATTCAAGTGTAAATGGGGGCTTGTAATATTTTATAAGGTAGTCTCCTAGTTAGTTACACATTCTTTCCACTTTTACGTAAGCGGAGATATAGTTAAAAAAAGAATTATATTTTAAATAGAAATCTTAATCCTAACATACAAGAGCTTTTCATAAGATATTATAAAAGGGGCATTATTCTCTTAAGAGAAGAGAGAATCCCAAGGATTTTAAGAAAAATAAAGAAGACATCTAAGAGGAGCCAATTACAATTGGGAGTGGTGAAACAGACGCCCACACGTCCAGTGTTGATCAAACTTGAGTCATAGCCTGAAAGATTATTTGGAAATGGATCTACAACTCTCAATTGTTCATCTTCTCAAAACATCAAGGTATGAATTTCTAGATTACTTACTTCTTATATGTTGTATGAGATCGGTCCTAAAAGGTTTTAATTGAAAAATTGAAAAATCTAGTTTTATTCCCTTCAGTGGTGGGTTGCGGAGAACACCGGGTACACTAGATATACTAGGATGATTGAATCAACTCCTGTGGATGATAGGATTCGGGCGCTACATACCCGAGATACGCTCGTTTCTCTTTGCCCTTAGTTTCTCTTTGCCCTTCATGAATTCCATTTTTTCTTCCTCTCGTTTCAAGTAGTACTTTTCATCAATCTCAATTTGTTGCAAGGCTCGTGAGCGAGCTTCCTCATACGAGAGAGGGCGGTGCTTTAGGAACGACCGCCATAACTTTTCCAAATGCTTGTTCTTCTTGCAAGTGTTTTCGAAAGATTTTCCATTTTAATCTACTTGATGAATGGCGAGTTATACATTCTAGCGGTAATGGTAATATTTTAGTTATCCGGAAAGAGCTTCACTTGAGCTTCAAGGTTGAGACGACCCGCCCCATATCCAAAGGTGACTTATCTTAAGAAACTGAACTCAAATATCAAAATCATCTTATTAATGAGAATTCTACCAAAATTTCGACAGAACCTCCCCTAAATATATAGCATTCTCAAACCTGCAATTACAACACAAGCATTCCCAACTCATTTATTATACACCAAACTACATCAACACAATCTCATTCAGTAACATATTCAATAATACACACATTTCATAGTTCTTAAATCAGATCCCTAGTGTAATTCCAAAACATGATAATTATACATTAACCAGAAGAAAATAATTATTCTATATCCTCAAACAACCTCAGTGGCCCAAATGACTCCAACTATGTACAGCTGATGGGTAACTGTTATACCTGTAATCTCCTGGGGGGGAAAATATAATAAAATGGAATGAGTATAAAACTCAGTGAGCTCAGTGAGTGGATAGTAGCTTTTAAAATATAAAATGATTACAAAAATAAGTGCATCACTTGTATAATTAGTTTTCTCAAATAAATATATTTTCATGTAAAAACTTCTTTCATTTCAATCATATTTTGAACATAAATATATTTTCATACTGCCACAAAATCAAGAAAAAACATCTTATATTGAAATATCATCTCAAACTGAAATATCAAATACTAAGTAAAACAAATATCCTTAAACAAATACCTAGGGAATAATCTAGTCTCATCCGGACCTCAACGGACGGGAATGATGTACTATCTGAGTACCATCATGCCCGGAGCTACACGGATAGACGAAAGGACGTACCATCTCATGCTTATCAGCATATCTCATACCCGGATCTCAGCGGACGTGCTATGATGCGCTATCTTGCGACATCGTGTCCAGACCATCCGATCTCATATCTTAATATATGTCTGCATGCATATGCCCCCAAAGGGCGAAAGCGCCCAAACACACGGTCCAAAGCCTCTATGTGTGTTCAGACGGGCCCGAAAGGCCTACTATCTCATCTTATCTGAAGGGAACGGGTATTTGCTTAAAACTTAAAAACATGATCGAAATCATTATATATAAACAATTTAAATCATGCTTTAAATCATACTCGAAATCAATATATCCCATGCCCAAAATCCATCATATACTCTTAAAATCATGCTCGAAATCCACATAAAAGCACTTTAAATCATGTTCGGAAATCAATCATCTCTTTTACATTTTAAAATCGATACAAAGCATAAATGAATAAATATAATTTAACACAATATTTATACGCAATAAACATTTATTTCGGAAAACTATTTAATGGAAGCACTTTAAATATTCATTTCATAAACAAGCCTTACTATATAAAAATCAAATAATTTTAATATATTCCACTCACAGTGACAATCTCAGACTCGATTATCACCCAAGTCCGCAGGTAGATTCTCGTCCGTAGATCCACCTATTTTACAGAAATGATATAATTACTTTCCATAATTATAATTCGAACTAATCTCGCAAAAATAACGCTTAAAATAAATATTCGTCCTAACATTACAACTCTCAATTTTCCGGCTTACCGTATTAATCCCGTATTCGTAATTTACTAATATAATCTAAAATTATACTACCATCCATTTCATAATTTACTAATTTACCCTCAACATCATAAAATTACCAATTTATCCCCAATTCAGATTACAAAAACATCCTCAAAGCTGGAAATTACGAAATTACCGTCAATACGAGAAATTACCAAAATGCCCCTACGGTCAACGTTGACCGGAATTCACCCAACGGCGGTGGGGAAGCTCGGGCTAGACACTTCTCGTCGAGGTGAATCCAACGGTGCCGGTGGTGGCCTCCCGCGCGCGGCGACGAAGCCGGATCAAGCTCATGAAGCCGCGGCTCCTTGGGGTGATCGGACGACGGCAAAACGACCTCCTCGGTGCCGGTGACTGGTCGGAAATGGAATATGGTGAGGTTGGGAAGCTTTTCCAACCAATGGCACGGCCAAAGATGGCCGGAATCGGGGACGATCGTTCGCGCAAAACTCGCGGAACTTTAGAGCTTCACCGGCGGGGTACCACGCGTTTTCCAGCAGCAAGGACGGCTGGGGGTAGACGGCCGGCACACAAGCTTCCGTTTGACACCTTGATCGGCCGGTGAGGTGGCCGGAAATGGGAGAAACTGGCGGGTCGGTTTTGTGGGTTCGGGTCGGGTCACACACCTCCCGATTTTCTCCTTTTATAAACACCCGCAAAATATCAACTAGACCCCCTCATGATATATCACATAAACCCCCTCTTAATTTATTTATTTACATAAATAAATATAACAAATTCATATGTTACAAAGGTACTCTATTTTATCTAAGAACTCTTAGGGTACCCTAGGTGCACCTGAGTACACCACTGCCATTTAAGAAACGCTCTTGGCTTTCAACTTGTCTGGCTCACTTCGAATGTCGGGTACCCTGGCTACTCGATGAGTAGGTAGAGGCCGTGTAATGTTCATCTGTTGGAAGGGTAGATTGAAGCTTGAACTGAGTACCCGAGGGATCAGTGCGGGAGTATTTGTTTCTCAGCTTATTTGGGAGACATGTCTTAGGCTATTGAAGAAAGCTCTGATTTGGGTATCTGTGAACCCATAACATGAGGATCACATAAGCAAGCTCGATCTTTTAATAACTGTTGTGAGATGGGTTCTTCCTCAAGCTAGATGTCGCTAGATTGCTTAATAGACTTGCCCTTGTTGAGTTGGGCTACTCTCCTTGTTGGATTGCTAGCCTTGTCGTTGTTGTCATCCCTCATCATTGGAACTTCTGTCACTATGTTATCGGAGGGTATGCCAGGTGCCATGGTTCACAAATATACCCAGCAACCAAGTTTGGCTATCATTATGAAGCTTTTTACTTCTTCCCCAACTAGACGACGCCAATTGCTTTTATTAGATTTTGAGGTGAATAAAATGAAAAAGTGAAACCAAATAAGAACAATGAATTTATATTATTGGGATGTATGATACCTCGCTTAGTCGGGTGTTCAGGTGGTTTTGAATCTTCATGGAGCTGAAGGAAGAGTGAGAAAGAAGTAAAGGAGATGAGAGATTTTGATTTTAGTTGGGAAATCTTGTCAAGATGCTTTAAGCCCTGCAAAACAGCAAACAGAAGTCAGAGGTAGAGCCAGAGGTTGCCGACGACCACACTTCGATGCTCAATTTAGAGTTAGGTAATCTTAGGCTTGAGAGTTGCAAGCTCTCGGTAATGGTGGCTAGAGGTTAAAGATAACCTCAGCATCTTTTCTTTTTCGATGTTAGTACGTGAGTTCCTTTTTTGAAAATAAAACAAGAATATATCTATAAAGATTACCCAAAGTTACTTGGCCACCTAGCATTGTTTTATTGTCAACCCTTACTAACGTGGTGAATATATTTTTATTTTCATGCATGAAATTATTTGAATATTTTAACTATACTTGGAGAGCAAGTTTAGAGTTTGTATACATGTTGGGTGTGGAAGAGTGGTCTCGTGTCCCTTAACTGAGGTTGTTGGAGATTTGTTGGCGTGGCAAGTGGTCTTGATTGTTCTAGTAGTTACTTTTTGCATGTCTGCAGGCGTTTATACGATTGTCCCATTTTTTTCAGCATAATATTTCTCTGTTGGCTTATTCTTTCTAATGAATGATTTAATGAATTTTTTTTAGCAGCACCTCCTTCGTCACTAAACACTTATTTCTAATATTTTTAGATTTTTCTTCTTGACATAGTGTACCCCAAGTATCTATAGGATCTTTGGAACCTGAGGTATTTGAGTGGAGCCAATATTATTTTAATGATGATATTATTTTAATGATGTTTTTACTATTATAAAATTTCATATCAACACGAAGCATTTTATTAAGTTTTTAATTTCTCCCTTGAACAAGATATATTATCTAGTTTGTCAGTTTATACTCACTCATTTTATTATTTTTCCCCCACTCAATAATTGCAGCAACTACTAAGCTATATATAGTTTGACAATGAGTATGCCACGTGATGGTCTCTCAAAATATTTTCATTGATGGTATTGTTTCTAAAAGAATTTAAGTTGTTGTATTGAATATTGACACATTATTCATGAATAGGAATTGAGACTTGGGGCTGATGTGGATATCTTTAATGGTCATTTTAATAGTCACATATGACAGTATTGCTCTGTCACTAGTCCGTGCGGGTCGTTTCAATATGGATATCTTTGGTTTCATTCAGTGTGGCTCAATCTCCTCATAATTTTGCTGAACATTTCTATCTTTTTCTAATGCTTGAATTCCTTGCACCCCCATTGCTATTTTTTTCATTATCGCTTCTTTCATTTTAGGTCTTTTCTTGCCATTCAAGTTTAAGGACTATTCTAAAACTATAATTAAACATCAAATTTTTGCTGTGAATTGACTTGAACGAAAGAATTCCAGATCCCAGTAGGGTTCCTTGTACTTTTGTCATCTCATGAGTTTGATCGACGGCATGCAATCGATCTTGAAGTCCCGAAGTCCGCCACTTTTGCTCTATATTTTCCATCAGTGTATATTTGTTGACTCGATATCTTGAGGGTAGATGGTAAATTTCAACACTAAATCAATGATCAGCATTTATTTTTTTTATTTTTAATTATTCATTTCTCTTATACAATAATTATCGATTCAATTGCTCAATTAAAAATCAGTTCTGGCTTAGACAACTTTCGGAACTAAGTCAAATCTTGATCATATTTCTTTTCTTGTTACATTTAATTCCTCGTAGCGGTACTTTTAGACAACACCACTTTTGCATTTACTATTATAATTTGAGTTGCCTTGGTTTAAACAAATAAATTAAATATGAAAAATCCAAGAAAGCAGTAAACTTTGTATCTTTTTTAAAAGGGATCAAATTTAAAGATTCTATTTTAGAATAAAAAATTATGACAATATTACATTATTAATTTATAAAACTTAGCCCTCTAATTCCCCCCCGCCCGCGCGAAGGACACAAACTTAAATAATCTCTCTTCAATGATTTTATTTGGTCAAATAATTTCACGATATTGACGGATGGGCTTCTTGAATAGATTCTATACTATTCTTTGGGACTCATTCTTTAATCAAAACTTATATTATTTAAGTGTTTATAAGCAAATTTTAATTAATTGATAGATTAATAAGAACAGTTTATTGTTAACATCACCTTATTCAATTTTTTTATTCTTTTCCACTTATTAGATATTGATAAATGTAAAATTCCACGGTTTCGGCAATATGTGTCGAGTTAAGTAAATGATTCATGTATAAACGTTAATCTCTAGTATTGGGTTGGATGTATATATGATTTTTAACTTCAATTTATTGAAAAATAAATTAAATTTAGTGCGAAATATTTGATGTTAATTCAAATTTAATTGTAAAAGAATAAAAAAATATTCACATAAAAATAAATTAATATTTGCATATATTTTTGTTAATAACAAATTTACATTTGTAAATTTATAATTATATTATTATTTAATCATTAAACAATTGAATTATATAATAGTCAAAATATTTTATGCTAAAAATTTATCCAAGGATGAAGAAGAAAGTAAAACGATCAATTTCTCTTCCCAAAAAATATCTAGTTCTATTAGGCTATGCTTGGGAGCTTGATAAATTATGAGATTTGATAAGATTTTAGGACTACAAAATTAATCCTATTGAATGTCCTGTTTGATTGTTAGGAGTAGTAGATTAGTTCAAATTTTATTCCAAAACTAAGGCTATGTTTGGGAGCTGGATAAATTGTGGATTAGTTTTGATTTTAGGACTAAAACATTAATCATATGCAATATAATGTTTGGCTGTTAGGACTAGCAAATCAGTCCAAATTTCAGTCCAAAGCTAATGGTCTATTAACTCTTATTTTCATGTGAGTTTAGTAGGATAAGACGAGCTGAAAAATTGTTGCCCTATTCATCACTGTTTTCTTTCTCAATTAAACTAATATTTAAGATATTTAATTGTAATGAAAATTACGAGTACCAGATATTGTGATAGATATAAATATCGTAAATTACACTTAGAACTAAAAAATGTAAAGTAAAACTTGTAAATTCATATAAGATTATTAATTATTTAAAAAAGTAACATTGTTTGTATAGAATTTTAATGAAAAATATTTTATTCATTTACAAAAATATTTTCTTTAATTAAACAAAGACAACAATTACTCATTAATTAATCAAAAAATTATACTAAAAATGTAGAATGAGTTTTATTGAATTGATTTAGCCATAAATTCTATATTTATTCTAAGATATTTGTATACTTTCTTTTCTCATTTTCTATAATAATATCTATTTATTACACAAGTTAATTAAAATAATTATTTATCTTGATGTGGATCAAGCAAAAATAAAATAAAAATATTCCTATATTCCTAGACATATATATGATATATAAATAAAATTATATCTTATTTTGAGTATTATGCATACTTCATGTAGTTTCAAACTTTTTACTTGTATTTAGAGACTATTTAAGGTTGTTGTTGAGAAAGTATAAAAAAATATAAAATAACCTTATCATACAATAACTATGAAATATATTAAAATAATATGATTTCCACAATCTAATTTTGAGAATAAATTTTATCCTTAATAAAACATCACATGTATTACATAAATGTAAAACTAGCATTATTCTATTTAATAAATAAATATATATATTAGGCAATAAACATTATAATAATTTTTTTATTTTATAATGGTGAGCTTTTTTTTTTAGCAATAACTCTATTTTACCTTTTATTCATAAGTTTTAGGCATAATCTACAAAATTTACTTATTTTATGTTATATTTATAAATTTTTATTTCATTTACCAGTATTACATCAATTTATCTGTTTTATAGTAATTTATTTGTTTTACTTTCCTTTTACAAGCCTTATGTTCCATTTTCAAAATTTATATTTTATTTTACAATTAGTGTTGATCTACTAATTCTATGTTATATTTACTAGTTTTTATTTTGTTTATCAGTAATACATTAATTTACTAATTTGTTTATTAATTTATTTGTTTTATCTTCCATTAACAATATTCCATTTACAAGTTTTATATTCTATTTCCAAAATTTATGTTTTATTTTGCTCTTAATATTGATTTACTAGTTTTATGTTATATTTCTAAGTTTTTATTTTGTTTATCAATAAAACATCAATTTACTAGTTTTGTAGTAGTTTACTTGTTTTACCTTCTATTTACAAATCTTTTATTTTATTTCTAAAATTTATGTTTTATTTTACAGTTAATACTGATTAAACAGTCTTAAGTTATATTTACAAATTTTTATTTTGTTTACTAGTAATATACCAATTTACTAGTTTTACATTAATTAGCTTATTTTGTCTTCTGTTTACAAATCTTATGTTTAATTTCTAAAATTTATATTTTATTTTACACTTAATATCGATTTAAGAGCTTTATGTTATATTTGTAAGTTTTTGTTTTGTTTACTAATATTATATCAATTTATCAGTTTTATATTAATTTACTTGTTTTACCATTTGTTTACAAGTCTTATGTTTAATTTCTTAAATTTATATTTTATTTTATAGTTAATGTTTGATTTACAAGTTTTATATTAAATTTATAAGTTTTATATTTTATTTACATATCTTATGTTTAATTACGGTATTGATGCCATAACTTTAATCACGACATCATAGAGTGACAATTATTTTTATCCTATAATTTTATATTATATTAAATATCATTAATTTATTTAACTTGTATTTAATGTAAGACTAAATATCAAAATTTTATTCAATAATTTATTTAAACTAGTATTGAATATTAAACATAAAGAACATTCAGTTATTTACTTACATTAATATTGAATATTAAATATTAAATTTATGATTTACTATTATATTATTTAAATAGTATTTTAGCTTTATTAAATTAAATATAACAAGCCCTGATTTTAAAAAATGTCTACTATATTGAGTTTTAAACAAAGAAAATTTATGTAATGTACTACAATTATGTAATACAATGAAACAATACTTCGATGATAAAACTTATGAAACACATACTTACTTTCGAAGCTTAAAAATTAATCGCAAATGATATAATTTATCATACACTAAGATGTCTTTCATCCAACTAATTATTTCATCCACACAATTAAGGAGAAACCAAAAGTAACATACTCTATAAATGAAGCCTTAAATCAACTTGATAATCAAGGTATTGCATCACTGTTCTATTTTCTCTAAACTCAGTGAAAGCAACGATCAAATTATGTGTACTTACATTATAACTAATCCATGCCTCGTTTCTTCTCGCACCTCCAACTTCACACCACCATGTTACAGTATTAACAGATTCCAGCTTATTGATATCAATACTAACAAGTGTAGGAGGAGGATCCCAAGTGTTGTTGAAGATATCAAATTCCACTGCAACAAATGGAACTGACTAATTCCATGGCTCGATATCTTTGGTAAGACCGAGTGAGCCTCCACCTTTGTCATCGTTAGCAATTGCTGGGGTACCTTGCGGAGCAAGAGAGAAGGCTATCCCATCTGCACGAATGGTTTTTTTTCGAGAATCAATGACAAAGGAGAAGTGAGTGGCGAAATCTTTGTTGTATGTGGCACGGCCAGCCGTTGCAGGATTCGGCGGCTGTTGAATCACACGGTTGCTGTCAGGGTAAGCTCTCTGTTAAGTTATGTTATCGTCAGATAGAGGACTGAAACTTGAATAGTTGAAGGATAATGCACTTGCGAATAATGGAATTAGTAAAAGAGAAAGCCATGTTCTAATTGTAAATAAATGGAGAAGAAGAAGAGCCATTTGTGGATGAAAGGACCATGCTACTATTACCAAAATATTAGATGTTCTCTGATGTTTAGTGAATACACATATAAATCAAATACGCAATTAAGCACAAGTATGTGCTCCATTTAACTAATAAAATCTCTTACGAGTCATAATAAAAAAAGAAAAAAATAGACACAATTTATTATGTAGTCATACATTGTTTACTTAATGCTAAAGAACTTATTGATTATTATTTTTTTTATGTAAAAAAAATTGTTTTGTAATGTATTATGAATTTTTAAATTTAACCGACACAATTCATTATGAAGTCATACATGTTTACTTAGTCAATACGGCCAATACCTTTTCATGATAAGAACTTATTCGTTGTTAAAAAGAGTTTTTCAAAAGCTTATGACAGGTTGAGCTGGAGTTTTATTTTTGAAACTCTGCTGGAAACAGGAATTCCAATTGACATCATTCATGTCATTATGGAATGTATCACCACTGTGAAGATGAATGTGCTTTGGAATGGAGAGCTTACGGAGGATTTTGTACCCTCCAGAGGTATTAGACAAGGATATCCTTTATCCCCTTATATTTTTGTGTTGTGCATTGAAAGATTTAGTCATTGTATCTCTAAAGCAGTAAGTGCTGGTAATTGGAAGCCAGTGCAGCTGTCAAGACATGGAACCCCCCCTGTCCCATTTGTTTTTGGCAGATGATCTGCTGATAATGGCTGAAGCGTCGTGTGACCAGGCAAGAATTATTAATTCGGTTCTTGAGGATTTCTGCAATAGTTCTGGTGCAAAGGTTAACAAAAGCAAAACGCAAATATTTTTCTCCGGGAATGTCCGAAATGGTGAGGCCTCTCAAATTGGTAATTCCCTTGGCTTTAAAATCACGAAGGATCTTGGGAAGTATCTTGGCTTGCCTCTACTCCATTCACGGGTTACCAAGAAGACCTATTATGAGATTATTGAAAAGGTAGAAAAGCGCCTATCGGCTTGGAATGCTTCACATTATCTCTGCCTGGAAGAATCACTCTTACTCAATCTGTTCTTCAAGCAATTCCTGTTTATGCCATGCAGACATCGTACCTTCCAATTGGCGTCAAAACCAAAATTAGTCAAATATGCAAGAGGTTTATTTGGAGCGGGTCGGATGACCATAGGAAAATGAGCCTTGTAGGTTGGAACAAAGTCTGTCAACCAAAACCTTGCGGTGGCTTAGGACTCAAGAACCTGGAGATGATGAATAGAGCTTTAATCATGAAGCTGGCGTGGGGGCTGATTTCTTCACCATCAAGTCTCACGGCTAAAGTTCTTTTTACAAAATATGGACTAGCTGGCTTGGACCTTCCACATGTGCTACAAACTCGTAATGGTTCGCATTTATGGAAGTCGATTGTGAATGTTTGGTCTGATACACTCCAGGGACTTCGATGGAATATTGGTAATGGTAGAAGAGTACGGTTTTGGTGGTATTGTTGGGTTACAAAAGATAAGCCCTTGTTGTGCTATGCTCTGGCCCATATTCCGAATGATATTTTGATGAACTTGGTTGTTAATTTTGCCGATGCTAATGGTAACTGGCAGTGAGAATCTTTTGAATACCTCCTCCCTAATTCCATTATTCTTAAAATAGCAGCAGTTCATCCGCAAATGGAAAGGAAAGGGGATGACCAATTTTTCTGGGCGAAGTCGGAAAGGGGGGATTTCTCAGTCAGCTCAGCGTATTCAGCCATTACCGAAAATAATAATGATGTGGAGGATTCTTCTTGGAGCCTTGCTGGAAATGGAAGGGACCTCCTCGTATCCGAACTTTTATTTGGCTTCTCAGTCAGCTCAGCGTATTCAGCCATTACCGAAAATAATAATGATGTGGAGGATCTTCTTGGAGCCTTGCATGGAAACGGAAGGGACCTCCTCGTATCCGAACTTTTATTTGGCTTTCTCTGCATAATAGACTGAAGACAAATTTTGAAATTGGACGGAGACACATTCAGATTGATTGGAGCTATGATCGGTGTGGGACGGCCATGGAGACTTCTTTACATGTCCTTCATGACTGCTTTGTGGCTAGAAGATTATGGAATCAACTCCTCCCAAGTGAGTTTCGTCATCTTTTTTATTCTTTAAATCTTAGAGATTGGTTAACTCTAAACTTGGAAAGCAACCGGTGTATAAAGAAAGACTTGGAGTGGTCTTGCGTGTTTGGGGTTGCGATATGGAGAATATGGTTTTGGTGAAATCAATATCAATTCAACGAGTTTTCCACAGATACTATTAGCATGCTCCAGGATGTTGTTAGGCGAGCAGAGGAGATATCTTGCATGACTAAGTTAGGGCTGACTAAGAAAGTTAGCAAACTAGAGAAATGGATTCGTTGGAAAGCTCCTGTATGGCCTTGGTACAAGCTCAATTCTGATGGTGCTTGTAAAAGAAACGGGACCTCTTCTGCTGGTGGACTTCTCCGGGACTCCAATGGGAAGTGGGTTGGTGGATTTGCTGTGAACATTGGTCACTCCTGGATCACGGCTGCTGAATTATGGGGAGTATATCAAGGTTTAGTTATGGCATGGAGCTATGGTGTGCGTTGGTTACTGATAAATGGTCCCAGTCAGAACTTACTAAAATAACAGATAATTGATAAGTTTGTTCTTCTTAGGGTGAGAACTACCACTAATTCAAAGACTATTTTTTTTTTGTCCCCCCCTTTTATTAAATTCTTCAGAGCTTATTTATAGTTCAAAAGCAAAACAATACTCACTGCTAAGTAGCCGGATAAGAAGGCTAACAAATTAACAACTTAGCTAAAATAATGAAACAAATAAACAACCATCTAAGATATGGAATCTCCACTAATTCAGCAATGGTTTTGACACAGTAAACAATCGTTGTTGTGCTGAAAGAATTAACTTAAATATTCGAATCAATGCCCATCCCTTCACGTTGTATTACTCATGCATGGCGAGCATGTGCATGGTGAGTATGTGTCCATTCGTATCCCTCTAGCATGATGTTAGGCTTAGCTGTTCGAACGGACTTACGCAGCTTCTTATCATCACCTCCCCCTCGAAATGAACCCTTGTCCTCAAGGGTTAGCATAGGAAATCGCTGCTTGAGCACAGACGTGTCTTCCCACGTAGCTTCTTCAGCTGGAAGTTTCTTCCATCGAACCAGACTTTGCTCGATAATGTTTCCCCCACGTTTAAGCCAACGTGTATCTAAGATTGAATCCGGTTCCAATTCCAACATTCCGTCTTCATCAACTGGTGGCAACTCAACGCTTGGATTAGCCAAGTCACCGACAGCTTTTTTGAGCAACGATACGTGAAAGACGGGATGAATCCGGGCACCTTCCGGCAGCTGAAGTTTGTAGGCAACAGGCCTAACCTTCTGAATGATTTTATACGGCCCAAAAAATCTGCTGGATAGCTTTTGGTGAGCACGCTTGAAGACTGAAGTTTGCCTATATGGATGCAGTTTGAGATACACCATATCTCCTTCATTAAACTCCACCTCCCGTCGTTTTAAATCAGCAGCTTGCTTCATTTTATTAATTGCCGCTGCCAAGTTAGTCTTTAATTGAATTAACAGTTCATCACGAGTCTGTAGAGCTTGATCTACTTCATGAACAGGGGAAGTCCCGATTGGATACATAGGTATAACAGGTGGCAGCCGACCATATAATGCTTGGAATGGAGTCATGCCAGTAGAAATATGAAAAGTCGTATTATACCAAAATTCAGCCCAAGGTAAATACGAATTCCACTTGCGGGGCCGTTGGTGGACAAAGCTCCTCAAATACTGTTCTAGGCAGCGATTAACGACTTCCGTTTGTCCATCCGTTTGGGGTGATAAGCTGAACTCATTTTTAATTGTGTGCTCGACATTGTAAAAATTCTTGCCAAAACTTATCGATAAAGAGGATCGATTAAACTTCGATAAAGAGGATCCCGATCAGATACAATTGTCTTGGGCATGCCGTGCAACTTAACAACGCTTTCAATAAATTTTTCCATGAATCGACTTAACCGTAAAAGGATGAGATAAAGACATGAAGTGTGCGTACTTCATCGAGTCCGTCGACTACCACAAATATTGTGTCCCGTCCTCGCGAATTTGGAAGTCCTTCTATGAAATCCAAACCGATATCTTCCCATATTTGATTAGGGATAAGCAACGGTTGAAGCAGATCCTACCGGTTGAAGAGTTTCAATTTTAACTTTCCGCACGCTTCAGCATTTGCTAATATACTCCCGAACCGAGCGAAACATTGAGGGCCGTGGAATTGCTCGCTCAAGACGTTTGTATGTGCGTAGGATTCCTGAATGGCCTCCGGCTTTGGTGTCATGGGCTTCAAACAACAACAGCCACGCAATCGCTTTGGTATTACCACTTTGCCCTTAAAGAATATCAATCCACTACGCACCTTGTATGGACCATCGGGTTGAGTTTCACCAAGAACGCTACCTTCTTCGGATAATCATCTTCCGTAGCAACTTTTTAATTTCCCTATAAGGAAATCTGCAGTATAAACAAATGATTAAGAGTGGGCTGTCCATCCACCGTGATAAAGCATCGGCAGCCGTATTTTCTTTGCCGGGGCGATAACGGATCTCGTAGTCGTACCCCATCAATTTAACCAGCCATTTTTGCTGGTCTGGAGTAGCTATCTTCTGTTCTAAAAGAAACTTCAAGCTGCGTTGATCAGTTTGAATCACAAATCTGTGCCCCAAAAGATACGGCCTCCACTACCGCGAGCAGCTCCTTAGCATAAGTCGACCAGGTTTTTTTAGAGACACCCAGGGCCCGGCTCATGAAGGCTATAGGTCTCCTTGCTGTCAGTAACATCGCTCCGATGCCATCGCCTGATGCATCTGTTTCTATAATAAAAACATCATTAAAGTTAGGCATTGAAAGCACCGGTGTTGAAGTCATGGCATGCTTGAGTTTTTGAAAAGCCGCTTCTGCTTCTTGGCTCCAAACGAACTGCCCCTTTTTGAGGAGGTTAGTTAAGGGTCGTGCTAAGAGACCATAACCACGCACGAACTTTCGGTAGTACCCAGTCAAGCCCAAGAACCCCCGTAACTCTGAAATGTTTTGCGGTTGAGGCCAAGACACCATCGCTGCGATCTTCCTTTCATCTACTTTCACTCCATGATGTGTAACGATGTGCCCTAAGTATTCAAGTTCCTGCTGCCCGAAGTTGCACTTGCTGGTTTTGATAAAAAATTTGTTGTCTGAGGATTTCCAATGCTTTCCTGACATGCTCCAAATGACAATTCCATGAAGGGCTATATATTAAAATATCATCAAAGAAAACAAGTATAAATTTTCTGAGATGAGGTCTGAAAATTGCATTCATTATAGCCTGAAAAGTGGAGGGTGCGTTACATAAACCGAACGGCATGACTAAATATTCATAATGGCCATTGTGAGTACGAAAGGCCATTTTATGAATATCGGATGGATTTACCCGCACTTGGTGATACCCGGCCCTTAGGTCTAGTTTTGTGAAGTAAGTTGCTCCGTGTAACTCGTCCAACATGTCTTCAACAGTGGGTATTGGAAATCTGTCTTTTATTGTTGCTTCATTGAGTGCGTGGTAGTCGGTGCAAAACCGCCAACTGCCATCCTTTTTTTTGACAAGTAGGACCGGTGAAGAAAAGGAGCTAGTGCTAGGACGGATTAGACCGGAATTAAGCATCTCTTGAACTTGCTTTTCAATCTCGCTTCGAAAATATGCGTACTGGTATGGTCGAACATTGATTGGTTCTGTCCCCTCCTTAAGTTGGATACGGTGGTCAATTTCTTGCGCCGATGGCAGTTGCTTGGGCTCCTGAAATAAGTCCGTAAATCCCTCCAATAATTTTTTTATACCGATTGGTGCTACAGTGAATGGTTCTTCTTGGTCTAATCAAGGCGATTGCAAAGATTGAATGCCCGTGTCTCATCTCCTTTGTGATCTCTGTCAAAGTTGCAGCTTGAATGGTTTGTGGTCCCATCCCTTGCAGCCGTTGCTTTTCATTGTTCCAATTGAAGTCCATTGTTAGAGATTTCCAATTACAGCACCATCGACCCCAACTTCTCAAGCCATTAGTATCCCGAGCACCACATCTAATCTTGTGATTGGCAAAGAGTAAAGGGTGAGTTTAAAAGGAACACCTTGGATTATAACCGGTACCTTCCCATGTCTCCCCTGGCATGTAACTTTTTCCCCGTTTGCCACTTTCACTGAAAATGCTGCTGTTGGTTGAACTGGTAATTGGAGTGTGTTGGCTAACCGTGTGTTGATGAAATTGTGTGTAGAGCCACTATCAATTAATACCACAATTTCATGCAGCCCAATCTTAGCCTTCACACGCATAGTTTGAGGCGCGGTCCAGCCCGTCAAAGCGTAGAAAGTGATTTTAGGCTTATCGTCATTCTCTTGCTCATTACTGTACAGTGCTGTTTCATTGCTCTCACCACGATCAGGTTCATCGATTTCACCATCTAAAATCAGCAATTGGGCCTTCGAACATTTGTGTCCCGCTGTAAATTTCTCATTACAACTAAAACACAATCCCTGTGTTCTCCTTCGCTGCATCTCTTCCCATGAGAGTCGTTTGAATGGAACGGTTGGGGATGCTCTAGCGTTGGTTATTTGGTTTGCTGGCGGTCGGTTGGCAAATGGTGATCTTGTCATTCTTTTTTGTCGAGACAGCTGTTCGTCTCTCATTCTTGCAAAACTGATGGCGTCCTTAAGAGTCCTCGATCCGAAAAGTCGAATTTCTTCGGATATCTCCGATTTCGAGCCTCCCATGAACGTGCCAACAAGCGCTTCCTGAGTCCACCCTTGAACTCGATTGCCAAGACGTTCAAACTCCTTCTGATATTCCCTGAGGGTGCCGGTTTGTTTGATATGAGAGAGGGCCTCATCGAAGTCTTCACAATCCGTTGGCCCAAACCTCGCCCATAGTTCCTCCACAAATTCTTGCCAAGTCACTGTTTTCCCTTCCTCTTGATAAGACCGTCGCAGCCCATCGCCACCACTCAATTTGCTTCTCCCTCCAAGTGGAATGATGCTAAAACCACCTTCTCATCATCCGCCGAGTCTTGGTACTCAAAGAATTGGTTGGCTCGATTGAACCACTCGGTTGGGTCGTCGCCGGAGTAGCGAGGAATTCCAGCTTTGCTACTTTGGATTGAAATTGTTGTCGTCCTCCTGGAGTGTCTTCTGGACCGGACGTGAAGTCGCAGAGATTGTTGTTGACACTCGGCGAGTTTCTTGTTGTATTGATCGAATCCACCGACTTGCTCAAAGTTGCCTCAATGTTCGCCATTCCCAACTCCATCCGTTGCATCTTATCCTGCACCTCACCGAGCCCGACTTCCATTCCATCAATGCGTTCTTTGTTTGTTGTCATTCTTAACCAACTCGATACCAATGATAAATGGTCCCAATCGAACTTGCTAAAATAACAGATAATTGATAAGTTTGTTCTTCTTAGGGTGAGAACTACCACTAACTCAAAGAGTATTTTTTTTGTCCCCCTTTTATTAAATTCTTCGGAGCTTATTTATAGTTCAAAAACAAAACAATACTCATCGCTAAGTAGCCGGATAAGAAGGCTAACAAATTAACAACTTAGCTAAAATAATGAAACAAATAAACAACCATCTAAGATATGGAATCTCCACTAATTCAAGCAATGGTTTTGACACGATGAAACAATCGTTCGTTGTCTTGAAAGAATTAACTCCAAATATTCGAATCAATGCCCATCCCTTCACGTTGTATTACTCATGCATGGCGAGCATGTGCATGGTGAGCATGTGTCCATTCGTATCCCTCTAGCATGATGTTAGGCTTAGCTGTTCGAACGGACTTACGCAGCTTCTTATCAGTTACTTGTTGAAGTCGATAGTTTATGCGTGGTGCAGATGTTGAATAATTCCTTGGAGGTGACTAGAGAGTATTCCCCCATAATAACGTCAATTAAGGAGTTCATACAAAAGAGTTGGCACATTAATATTAAGCATATCTATAGAGAGACGAATTTTGCTGCCGACTACCTAGCGAATTACACTTTCCACCTCCCTATTGGCCTTCATAATTTCATTACTCCCCCCACAAGTATCAATTTGTTTCTGATTCAAGATATTTATGGAGTTGCCTATTCTCGTCTAGTGATGCCTTAAGTCTGTTTAAATAGCCCCTTTATACTAATAGTCTGGAGATGCTTTGCCTTGTCCGTAACATTATCCATCCCCCACAAGTAAGGCAGACGCCGCCCTCGTAGTGCCGAGACGCTATGCCAGAAGAGAGGACCATTGAAAATCAATATGCTTTAAAGAGCACATAATCCCAACAGTTACAGGGTCACCCGAAAGCCAAACCACACATCTATGATGGGACAGATGAGGAAGATGAATTTGATGCGCTTGTTGTTGAGGATATGGAAAGGGGCTCAGGAGGGAACTTTATCTGGGCAAAACAGAATCTACCCTAAAGAAGGAAGTATTCGTTGGAGTTAGGACCAGATCCTGCATTATTGAAACACCAAAACAAAATTGTGAGCTAATGCCACCCGCATCCTCGAAAAAGGTTTGAGTAATGTCGGGGCAGGAAATTGGTGGGGTACCGCTATATTTTCTTTTTGTAATAAATTAATTACAGTTGATATCCCTATCCACTTGAATCATCCTGCAGTGACTGGTAGCTCCAGCGGAGAATCCAGGGAAAAAGATCAGCAGACTCGGGGAGAGGAGCCCGGCTGGTTCAATAAATGCATTTCCACTTGCCCTTGTCATCCATTTCTCCCTCCACGTTCGGTTCAACCTGTCTTCCACTCAGAATTGAATGTATTCTCCCTGTTCTATTCACCCGAAAAAAAGCCGAGTAGGTTGTGCTAAAAGAAGACTCGAACCCAGCGCTACAGATATCTTCTTTTTTGCCACCCGAACATAAACATAACATTATGCAAAAAGTCTGATGGCTCAATAGCTACAGTACCAATACGATGAATGGTAAGAGCAGTATTATCACCAGTTTTTTTAAGACTCTTCGATTATCTTGATACAGAGAGTTAAAAAATTAATTTGAACTTTCCTTTCTTTACCTTGGAAAAAAGAAGAACTAAAAGTTTATGGAATTTAAAAATTAATGCTAATTACTTCCATGAAGTAATATTTTCTATAAATTCAGGTTTGATATAATGTAGGTTTAGTAATTATCAATATCCATTGAATGCCCAAACCTACATTTTTTTAAAATATTTTGATATTTAATTTTAAATATTAAAAAAATCAAAACGATTAAAAAATTTAACCTCATGTTCTTATTTTCTTCATCAGCTTGTGCTATAGTTCATTATGAAGCATTCAAAATGACAAAAATTATTCTGATTTTGTTCATTTACTTGTGCTAGAGTTCTGCGATTTTCCCTCAAGTTAGGCATGAAACCTCATGACTCATGAGCTCTTCAAGCACTTACAGAAGAGTTGTCCTGATATCTTGAGATATATATAATTTTTTCAGCAGTTCTTATAATTTAGAGTAGTCATATTTTTATTAAAAAGAATTCCATTAGCAAGTTTTGTTTTATGCAACGAAATTTTGTTTGCTTCACAAAATATATATATATATATTTTGAGTATAGTTTATTAAATAAAAATATTATGGATTCCAACTTAATTAAATCTTAATACTATGTATCATTCATTTATTAGATAATGAATTTCATAGTTTATAAAATAACTTAACTACCATCCAATGAATTAATGTCATATCGATTGGAACTCAAATTAAAATTTGAGTGTTAGTATACCTAACATTACTCTTAATAATTGAATAGTGTTGATTTGTTTTGATTTCATATACGATAGATAAATTTAATTTATAAATTTATAGCTTTTATATATTATAAATTGAGCAATGATTTAGTGACTGACAAACAATGTATCACATGGTGCTAGTCCAGTTAATCCACAATTTAAATACTATTTACAAAGAATCCTAAAATCGTACAACATATCCGAATGCTTTCCACATCATGGACACTGGTGCTCACTTAATCGTTTTCTCTGCATAATTTATGCTCTTAGGTTTGACTGAATGTATTATTTTTGCATTTGTGTTTGAATTCTAATAATCCACTGAATGCAATACATAGTAGGTTTTGTACTAAGCTATAAACCAATGGGCATGACAAGTTTTGGTATTTTTTCTTTTTATTCAATGTTTCGGATTTGATAAAATAAATCGGTACCAAATCCTACCCCTATCAATTAATTCTTGAAAACAGTAATTAAAAAGGTCCGAAATTTCGTTAAATTAAACTTATCGAACCTTTTTTTTATCTGAGCGATGGCCCATCGCCCGGATGAGAGTTGGATGGTGATAGGCCATCTCTTAATTTTTGTTTAATTTTAAAGCAAAACATTAATTTTATTAAGCTCGGTAGTTTCGTTAGATAGAATTTCGAGCTAAATATCAATATTGTGATTTTATAATTTTAAATATGATAATGATATGTGTGTTGTTGAATTTTTCTTTTCCTTTTCCTTCTTTTCGTAGGTCGTCAGTGCACTGTTGAGCAACCGATCACTTACGCTGTGATATCTTCTACAAAATTTAATAGAAAAAAACCTTGAGTTTGAAAAATAATTTCCAATATAGGAACATATTCTAGGGGCTCTTCTGAAATATGGTATAGATGTTCCAAGAAATTTCATGTATGATATAAAGTTAAGATTTCAATAATCAAAGGTCACATGACATTAATTAATAAAATTGTAAAGTTATGTTTTCTTTCTGTATCTTGACCTATTTATGAATCTTTAAATTCATTCTCTTTTCCATTAATATCTTTCTTAAAGCACAATATTTGCTTTCCGTTTCCCAACTCTTTCCTCCAATAACAATCCTTTCATTATCCCAAAACATTGAAACTACTTAAATACTTTCATTATATTTGTATCTCTCGAAATTCATAAATGCATAAATATTGCTTTTGAAAGCCAAGATAGAAAATATTAATTCCCTAACAGAACAGGAAACTTGAAAATTATAGTCCAATTTAGTATTGACGTTATAACTGCTATAGAAAAAAAAAAGTATAATTATAAAATAAAAATTAATAATATGTAGTAAATATAATTTTTTAAATAATATTCTTAATAAAATTAGTAATAATATAATAATTTTTTCATTATGCAAGTATAAAATTAAATCAACTTAGTTTATAAGTTACAGTAATTAGTGTTTATTAAATATTTTAATATTGTAACTTTTAATTTACAGCTGTTAAACTTTATTTCTAAACAAAGCTTATGTTAAGCTAATTGATTAATTAATCAATAGTAGAGTTAATCGAGTGGCTATATAAATAAAATTATTTGAAAACTAGTGGTTTTGTCTTCTGAAAACAAAAAAATCGATAAATTTCTCATTAATGCTCATAGAATATATATTACATGTAACTGTTTGGAATTCGAACACCGCTCCAACGGGTGAAGATGGAATTGAAATGCCAAATTACCCATCAAACTAATTTTTTCTTCTCCTTTTTCTTTCTCTTTTTTATAAAAAAAAAATGTGTATCTTATTTTGGCCCATTTGCATTGCATGTAAGCTGTCTTATACCCAAAATATCAGTTTGTTATTCTGGCCCATTTCTTTGGCTTTCCTGCCTTATCTATCAACCCGATAGTTACGGGTGTCTTATCAATTATCAACCCGATATTTCCGGTGGCTTATCTTTATTCTGGTCGACAGATTCCTGGCCGATAGTTATGGGTCTTGTCATTTATCAACCCGAGAGTTTTGCTCCGAGCTTATGGGTTATGAACCCGTTTTATATAATAACACGTTTCATTAAAAATGAAAAACAGAGAGATGATTGTTTGGATAATATCGGATAGGCCCCTCGAAGCCCTTCCAGCTCGAGTAAGACACCCGAGGACTGACTTAGCTCGAGCGACTCTTCCGGTCAAAGTCGGTCAAGGTCGAGGAATTCAAAGTCGCTCGAGCCCCGAGCACTTCCTTCGCTGCGCGAGGTCGTCCCTCAGGTCAAAGCTGGTCAAGGTCGAAAGCTAAGCACTCCTTCACCTGCTCGAGGTCGTCCCTCAAGTCAAAGCTGGTCAAGGTCGAGAGCCGAGCACATCTTTCCTGCTCGCAGAGATCCACGAGCACAGCTGGGCAAGACCCGACCCAGGGAAACCCGACCCGTTTTCTCAGAATCCCGGCACACCTTTTAATGTCTGACCGGGGTCCCACATGGTGTGTTGATGATACTGTTGCCGGTGGCCGGCACATGCCTCCAAGGTGTCATAATTCCTAGCGCACTTGCCCGAGCATGGTGATCCAGCCACGTGAATCGGGTCGAGGGACGTACCGCTCATCCCTAGGGAATATTCCGCCAATCCCGGCTGTCAGAGGGACCCAAATACCACTAACGTGGGAGTGGACAGCCTGGAAATGGAAAGAGCGGGAAAAATGGAGTACAAAAGGAAACGAAGGGGAACGTTACAAGGGTTAGATTTTCTGATTCACAGGTTCTTCCTATTCTTACTGCTCTCACTTTGATTTTCTGAAAGCACCATACTTATCCAAAAAGGGGGGGGGAAATAGTACCCCTTTCATCTTTCCGGTCTCCCTCACTAAGGGAGATACCAAAAAGACAAACCCGATTACTGACTTGAGCGTCGGAGGGTTTTCGCCGGAACACGCCCGGCGACCCCTGACCCGGTTTTCTGTGAGTACAGGTCCGGGAGATCTCTGTTCTGAAGAAGACAGTGGAACAGGACGAATGAGGTAATCCTGCTCGAGATTGAGCTTATCGCGAGCAGAAGGATCGAGGTACTGTTTGAATCCGCGAGCAGAAGGTTCAGACAGTCCTGCTCGAGCTCTTGGAGGCACTGTTTGAAGGTTCGAGACACTGTTGAGGAACGCGGGAAAAACTGCATCAACGTCTTTTGGCGCCGTCTGTGGGGATCGGCACAAAAAGCCTGATTTCCTAATACATTCAAGACACAACACAACGATGAGGGGAAACAGCCGAAGAGGATTAAGTCCGGAAGAACTTTGAGAGTAGTGGCCAATGAGGCCCGCAAGCAGGGAGATCCAGGAAAGAATGGATCGGATGGAAAAGCAGATGGATACTCGACCTCCTCATTACAAGAACTCGGGGAGGGACAGAGAAAAGCATGTAATGATGTCCCGAGTCCAGTCGAGGAATGCTCATGTTCGGAAAATGCGGAGATGAAGCCCAAAGACCTAGGGCACCAAATGTTGCGAGTGAGAGAAGAAACAAACATGGAGGAAAGGGATCTCGTCAACATTTGCAGGATACGACCTCAACCTCTCGTGCAAAGGAGTTGGAGGGAGAGGTGCGCGAGTTAGCACAAGTTGTGGAAGATCTTCGAGGAACGGAAAGAATCCAAGTCGGCGGATAATGCTCGGACAACGAATCTCCACTCTCCGCGGAGATCATGGGTGTGACGATCCCACGTGACTTCCGCTTCCCGGATCTGAAATTTTCGGGAAAAAGTGATCCGTTAGTGCACATAGAACGGTTCAACGACATGACGGGGGTGCAAGGATTGTCAGCAGCTCAGAGGTGCCGAACCTTCCCACTTACCCCGGAGGGAAGAGCGAGAGCTCGGTACCGCAAACTCCCACGGGAAGCATCGTGAGCTTTGAGCAGATGTGCGGGGAGTTCGCAGAGCAATTTCGGGCGTAATGACCCCCGAGGATGACATGATGGAGCTGTCAGAAGTAAGGCAGAGGGAGGGAGAGTCCCTCCGGGAGTTTATCAAAAGATACCATAGATCGGTTCTAGATCTTGGTGCGTTTAACCATCCTCAAGCTCTGAAAGGATTGAAGGATGGTATTCGGATGGGGAGACCATGGTATAACCTGCGGAGTCCTTCGGTTCTAGATCAGTTCTAGATCTTCGTATTCGGATGCGTATGAGAAGGTGAAACTAGATATGGTAATCGAAGAGGAAAAAGCTGCAAAACTGAATAATTAGCAGGACCAAGAACATACCAGATAGCTCATCCAGACGGACGAGAGGTCAAGAGGCCGTGGAACGCACAACTCCTGAGGAAGTATTTCCAGTAAGTCCCCTTGTATTATAAAATGCTAATGTAAGATTTCGTCCCAGGATGGGATATGTAAAAGTATAAATGTATGTAAGAATAAGAAAAGCATTTATAATGTAAATTCAAAATGAAGACCAGAAGCAGAAGAACTCCTAGGCCAGAAGTCCCAAAGCCTAAGTCATTAGGCGGGACGGTGCCATGCTCGGGTCAATTGAAGACCAGAGCAGGAGTAATATCAGAAGAAGCTCGGGTCAATTAAAGGCTCGAGCAGAAGTTTCAGAAGAACTCCTCGGCCAGAAGTCCCAAAGCCTAAGTCATTAGGCGGGACGGTGCCATGCTCGGGTCAATTGAAGACCATAGCAGGAGTAATATCAGAAGAAGCTCGGGTCAATTAAAAGGCTCAAGCAGAAGTTTCAGAAGAACTCCTAGGCCAGAAGTCCCAACGGGACGATGCCATGCTTGGGTCAATTGCAGGCCCGAGCAGGAGTAGAGATTCAAGAAGACGTTGGGTCAATTAAAAGGCTCGAGCAGGAGAAGTTTGAGAAGAGCTCCTTGGCCGAAGTCCCAAAGCCTAAGTCTTAGGCGGACGGTGCCATGCTTGGGTCAATGCGCCGGCGGAGTATAACAAGACGCTGGGTCAATCAAGGCCCGAGCAGGAGTAGAGATTCAGAAGACGTTCGGTCAATTAAAAGGCCCGAGCAGAGAAGTTTAAGAAGAACTCCTTGGCCGAAGTCCCAAAGCCTAAGTCTTAGGCGGACGTGCCATGCTTGGTCAATGCGGCCTGCAGGAGTATAACAAGATGCGCTGGATCAATTGCAGGCCGAGCGGAGTAGAGATCAAGAAGGCGTTCGGTCAATTAAAAGGCCCGAGCAGGAGAAGTTTAAGAAGAGCTCTTGGCCGAAGTCCCAAAGCCTAAGTCTTAGGCGGGACTTGCCATGCTTGGGTCAATTGTAGGCCCGAGCAGGAGTATAACAAGAAGACGCTGGGTCAATTGCAGGCCCGAGCGGGAGTAGAGATCGAAGACGCTCGGCCAATTAAAAGGCCGGCGAGTAGATTCAAGACGTTAGTCATTAAGGCCGGCAGGAGAAGTCAAGAAGAGCTCCTTGGCCATAAGTCCCAAAGCCTAAGTCTTAGGCGGGACGGTGCCACGCTTGGGTCAATTGCAGGCCCGAGCAGGAGTATGAAGAAGCTCAGGTCAATTAAAAGGCTCGAGCAGAAGTTTCAGAAGAGCTCTTTGACCAAAAGTCCCAAAGCCTAAGTCTTAGGCGGGACGGTGCCATGCTTGGGTCAATTGCAGGCCCGAGCAGGAGTATCAGCAAGCCTGGGTCAATTGCAGGCCCGGGCAGAAGATCAAGAAGAACGCTACGACCAAAAGTCCCAAAGTCTAAGTCTTAGGCGGGACGATGTCTAGCGAGGGTCAATTAAAAGGCTCGAGTAGAAGCAGCTTGCGTAGAACGCTATGGCCAGAAGTCCCAAAGCCTAACTCTTAGACAGGACGGTGCCTAGTGAGGGTCAATTGTAGGCCCGAGTAGGAGTTCAAGAGGAACCCCTTGTCCAAAAGTCCCTAGGCCTAAGCTCTAGACGGGACGTTGTCTAGCAAGAGCCAAATGCAGGCTCGAGCAAGTCAAATGAGCTCGTAAAATAGACATAAGGCTTTTTTAGCCTAAGTCGAGCAAAACTCTATTTCATTAAAATGATTACATATGTAAAAAAAAAAAAAAAAAAAAGAAAAGTCCAAGCTATTCAGCAGGCGGGCGTCTTCAAGAAGCAGCAGTGGATGGCCAAGATCCGCAGGAGGAGCAAGCAGGAGGGACGCCGGTAGGAGCTTCAGCAGGAGGAGCATTGGAAGGAGAAGGAGCGAGCTCTCGACAACACCTTGGGATCGGATCGAGTAGCTCGGGATTGCTCATGTATTCAGCTACATACCCTTCAACCTTGACATGTCTGGCCTGGGTATGCCTTGCCAAAAGCATACATAAGGCGATCAGAATGGAGTCCGCCTCAGATGTTGTACTCGAGAGTGAGCCGGACCTTCAGAGTGTCAACTTGCTCTTGAAGACGAGCAGCTTCCTCCATTAGCTGCTCAGTAGCAAGACTTCGAGTGTCCAGATCCTTCCGAGCATGCTTCAGCTCGTTCTTGGTCTCAGTCAACTCCCTCTCAAGCCCGGAGACCTTGGAGTCGGCCACTGCTGTCTTCTCTGCAAGATTTATATTCTCGTCCAGCAGCCTTCGATTTTCTTCCTTCAACTCGCTCGCAGCCTACCCAAGCTCGAACCTTGCTCAAGTTCTTCCTGGAACTTAGAGTTATCTCATTAAGCCTCGGTCGCAGATGCCAAAGCTCTGGAGGAGAGTCACTGGAAGATACTCGAACAGTGCTTGTGAGTGCAGGACTCTATCTCATCCAGGAACCTGCTGGTCAGCTCTTCATTGAAAGCCCTCTGGTAAGGCTCGGAACGGCCAGGCTGACGTTGTTCCTGCACATGGCCAGTTGGAGGACGAGCTGGGTCAGCGGTCCTTTGTCTCCTGCGAGGAGGACCTTCCTCTGCCCTCTCAGTTGGTCGAGCAGAGGAAGCACTCGAGCAGTGGGGCGAGCATTCGACTCGCCGAGGTCTTTTGAGGTGCTCGCACCTTCACCGTCCCCACAGGCCTATGTAACATTTCACGCATCCCGCCGCTCATCTCTTCACTTGATACTAAATTGACTCGAAAGCTCCGAGGTGTCAACAGCTCCCGCACGAGCTCGCGCTTGAAAGAACAACACGCACACGTGCTCGAGTCGACCCCAATCGAGTACGAAGCACCCCAGAGACCGTAAAAAACAACCAAAGCAAAACAATGAGAACAGACGCGAGCGGTGAAAACTAAAAGTAAAATCCACAGGCGTATAAATGACCTGGAGTGCAAAAGTGCCATGGATCTGGAGGGACCCTCGCCACGGCAGTGCACAGGCCCCCACTCTCCCCAACGAAGAAGAATTTGCTCTTCCAGCTGCCACCGGAGGTCGGGAGATCGGTGATGGGCTTTTACCCTTCAGTCGGAGGTAAGGTAATACCAACCAAAGATCCTTCGGGCTACACTTCACCGGTAGAGGTGTCTCGATTTCCCTACCGAGGGCTCATCCAGTCACGACTGTTTCCACAAAACGAAGAGTCCGGAAAGGACCCTCCACCCATTCGAGTTCAATTGCCCAGGGCCGACGGAACCCGCATGTAACCCGGCCAAAATAAGGTCGGAGAGGCACCTCAACCCCCATTCAAGCACTCCAAGTGAAGGTCAGTATATCCTCGGGGACTACTCGGATTTCACCCCGTCCTAAGAATCTTAAAACTACACTATCAGTATATTGTAAGTCCGCCTAAGTCTATCTAAGTCGAGGGGTGGTTTCACACCTCGTGAGGTCAATGGGTATTCCCCACGCTCGGACCTTCGACCGGCCCTCGTCCTTCGCTGCTGCCGGGTCTCGACCACCGGTAACTCTCTCTCTGACTAGAATCCCTCACGGGATTATGCTAAGGGTCAGGCCTCACTAGAGGAGGAAGAGTCCTCCGACAACATCCTACGGGCTCGAGGGATTTGACATTTTCCTAAGGTGTGAACTAACTAGGTGCAGGAGAAGAAACAGAGTAGTAGGCGTGAAACGAAGAATGGCTTGTACCGAACTCGAAAGGAAGTGTGGTTGGTCGAAATCACCTCGACAGGAAGTAAGAAGAACGAAGCATGCGAGAGCAGATTAATTGTGAGTTTGAACGAAAAGTAAGCAACAGAGGAACAAGTGAAGAAGTTAGGGATTTTAAAGAGATGAACGCGCCCTTCGATCGGCGTGGCAGTGCTTCGAGGGACACGACCTTTAGGTCACGTCCCTTCGAATTTCAAATGCACGGCTAGGATCAACCCACGCGTCCCGCTTTAAAGCGTGAAGTGACCGAGGTGGGAGACAACTGGAAACGTGGGAAGAGTAAAAGGCCGCGGATTCGACCCATCATTATCGAAGTTTCAGCCTTATCTCGCTTCACTCAAAAGACTAGAAACTGGGGGACTGGTGTTTGGATAATATCGGACAGGCCCCTCGAAGCCCTTCCAGCTCGAGTAAGACACCCGAGGACAGCCTAGCTCGAGCAGCCCTTCTGGTCAAAGCTGGTCAAGGTCGAGGAATTCAAAGCTCGCCGAGCCCCGAGCACTTCCTTCGCTCGCCGAGGTCGTCCCTCGTGTCAAAGCCGGTCAAGGTCGAGAGCCGAGCACTCATCGCTTCTCGGTCGCTCGGTCAGAGATCCAGGCGAGCACATCTTTCCGCGTGGCAAGACCGACCCGAGGAAACCCGACCTATTTTCTCGTAATCTCGGACACCTTTTAATGTCCTGACCGGGGTCCCACATGCTGTGTTGATGATACTGTTGCCGGTGGCCGGCACATGCCTCCAAGGTGTCATAATTCCTAGCGCACTTGCCCGACATGGTGATCTGGCCACGTGAATCGGGTTGAGGGGACAGCCGCTCATCCCTAGGGAATATTCCGCCAATCCCGATTGTTAGAGGGACCCAAATACCACTAACGTGGGAGTGGACAGCCTGGAAATGGAAAGAGCGGGAAAAATGGAGTATAAAAGGAAACGAAGGGGAACGTTACAAGGGTTAGATTTTCTGATTCACAGGTTCTTCCTATTCTTACTTCTCTCACTTTGATTTTCTGAAAGCACCATACTTATCCAAAAGGGGGAAATAGTACTCTTTCATCTTTCCGGTCTCCTCACTAAGGAGATACCAAAAGACAAACCCGATCATCGACTTGAGCGTCGGAGGGTTTTCACGAACACGCCTGGCGACCCCGACCCGGTCTTACGTGAGTACAGTCCGGAGATCTCCGTTCGAAAGAAGACAGTGGAACAGATCGAATGAGGTAATCCTCGCTCGAGATTGAGCTTATCGCGAGCGTAAGGATCGAGGTATCGTTTGAATCCGCGAGCGTAAGGTCGTGCATAGCCTCGCTCGAGCTCTTGGAGGCACTGTTTGAAGGTTCGAGACACTGTTGAGGAACGCGGGAAAAACTGCATCAACAATGATTTCAACTATTTAATACGGGTCCTCATTAATAAGTTTTTAAAGAATTCATTAATTAATTTAAATTTTTATTTCAAACAATGAATAACTGGATAATTGGACAAAACTAGAGGTGGGCATCGGATCGGATTTATCCGAATCCGAACCGATCCGATGTAATTTGAATTTATTGAGATCGGATTCGGATTTAACATCAAATCCGATCGGATATAATTTATGCAATCCGATCTGATTTGAATCGGATCGGTTCGGATTCGGATTAATCCGAACCATCCGATCGGATTTACCCTTCCTAAAATCAGTTCAGCTTCACTGCCTGGACTTGATCACTTCACTATTCAGAAAACCAAAATCGAAAACCTAAGAGCTAAGACCAACGATCCAGTGACTCACTAGCACCCACGGCAGCCATTACCCAAGACGAACGCACCCAACCCCAACCGGCAGCCGCATCCACTACTCACAGACCCATTTCAACCGCTGTCTCTACCCACGAAGGCACGAACCAAGCCGCTGTCTCTACCACCGAACGAACTCAACCAGACAGCCACTCAGCAGTCAGCAGCAAGCCAGCAACCACGATCTGCTCATTCCACAACTAGTGAGCCACGAACCTAGCACCCAACCCAGTCGGCAGCTGCATCCACTACCCACAGGGCACAAACCCATTTCAGCCGCTGTCCACCAAACGAACCCATCCAGGCAGCCACTCAGTAGTCAGCAGGAACGAACCCAGTGAGCCACAAACGAATGCACCCAACCCAGCCTGCAGCCATTACCCAAGACCAACGCACCCAACCCCAGCCGGCAGCCGCATCCACTACCCACAGACCCATTTCAGCCGCTGTCCACAGCACGAACCCAACCAAGCAACAACTCAGCAGTCAGCAGGAAGCCAGCAACCAGGATCTGCTCATTCCACAAGGCCACAACCAGTGAGCCACGAACGAACGCACCCAACCCCAAGCTGGGAGCCGCATACCACCGAACGAACCCAGCCAGGCAGCCACTCAGGAACCATCCGGGACCGTCAACCCGTGACCCACAAGGCCACAACCAGTTGATAATTTGTTCATGGTAATTTGGAAATGCAATTATTCATTTATTTGTGTGTGTTTTCTGAGATATTACTTGAGCGTTATTGGAATTTTATTTTCGTACCAATTATTTGAAATAAACCGAGCAGTGCACTCCATCAAAACAATTCTTGAGCTTGTTGTAACTTTTAACTTTATTTTTTTGTATAGAATGAATGAAATGTTTGCAACTGTCAATGTGAAATGTGATATGGTATAATGGCATTGTTTGCTTTAGAAAATTAATTTAATTATTCTAATCAATTTTTTATTAAACTTTTAGTTAAAAATCATAAATAAAGCAATGATAATTGATATAATTTTTGTATTTTCAGATGATTGGGCATTCAAGATCAAATTCCAATGATGATGATGAAGTTCAAAGTGTACAAGTACTCACACAAGAAGGAAAAGTAATACAAAGCTGAATAAGCCAACTCAGAGACGACCGATGAAGAAAAGATCTGAGACATGGAATCATTTCACTTTGCTTGAGGACAACTAACATAAAGCAAAGTGCAACTACTGTGGCAAGGTATATCAATGCCATTCAAAGTATGATGGGATTAGCAATATGGGAACTCATTTAAAAGTATGTGAAGCACACTTAAAAGCGAAGCAAGAGCAAGATGAAAGACAGCAGAAGTTGGCAGCTGAGAGTGGTTAAGGAAATGCAAGTAATCTGGTTTTGGCTAAAGGATGGAGTCAAGATGCTTGTAGAAGGGTAGTCACTAAAATGATTATTTTGGGTGAGTTGCCACTCAATTTTGTGGATAATAAAGGGTTTAGGCATTTCTGTAGTGTAGCTGTTCCTCAGTTTATTATGCCATCTCGAAGAACTATTAGTAGGGATGTTATGGAATTATTTTTGGAAGAAAAGGAATTTTGAAGAGTTTGATATGTAAGAATAAGCAGAGAGTGTCTCTTACAACAGACATATGGACTTCAGTTTAGAATATGAGTTACATGGTGATCACAGCTCATTTTATTGATAGCGACTGGTGTTTGCATAGGAAGATTATTAGTTTCAGTGTGGTTGAAGACCATAAAGGGAGAACGATAGGTAAAAAAATTGAGGCTTGTTTGCTTGAATGGGGAATAGAGAGAGTGTGTCAATAATTGTTGATAATGCATTAGGCAATGATGTTGCTATTGATTATGTGAAGAATCAAATGCTTATGTGGAAGAATGCTGATGCACTTGTGTTGGCGGGTGAATACATGCATGTGCGTTGTTGTGCACATATCTTAAATCTAGTTGTCACTGGAGGGTTAAAAGAGTTACATGCATAGATTGCCGGTATTCGGAATGCTGTGAAGTATGTGAGATCATCCACTTCGAGGTTGAAAGCATTTAAACAATGTGTGGAGCACGTGAAAGGCCCTAATGGAATTGTAGTTTTGGATTGTATTACCAGGTGGAATTCCACCTATTTGATGTTGATGACTGCTTTAAATTTTCAGGCAGCATTTGAGAGGATGGCAGAAGTGGATAAACCTTATGAAGCATACTTTAAAGAGGAAGAAAATGGGAAGAAAAGGGTGGGGCCACCTAGGCCTGAGGATTGGCAAAGTGCTGAACGAATTGTTCGGTTTTTAAAGATCTTTTATGATGCTACATTGACTTTTTCAGCCTCTTTGAGTGTGATTTCTAATCTTTGTTACGACACAATTGGTTTGATTGAGAATTCATTGAGTGCATTGGAAAAAAAGCAAAGATGTTTATGTGAATTTGATAGCGGCTAATATGAGGCAAAAATATGACAAATATTGGGAGTGCACGGAAAAAATTAACAAAATCTTAATTGTTGCCTCTATACTTGATCCACGCTGCAAAATGGATTTTACAAAACATATTTTTGGTATGATTTTTTCCGATGACATTGCAAAGATTGAAGAAATGGTCGCAGTGATGAAAGGCTTGTTGAATACACTTTTTGATGCATATAGTGGGTGGAACTCCTCATCACTATTGCATAGTGAGAGTTTTCATAGTCGTAGTGGTAGCGGTGGTGGTGGTGGTTCTAGTTCTTCTCTACGTCTTGTAGATGACACAGACCGGCAACAAGGGTATATAATGGAACATGGTGATGATACCCTACGAGTTGCTCGCCCTTTCTTTGGATATGCTAAGAAAGTTTCCATTCAGAATGAGGGTAAGCTTGTGTCAACCGAGGTCGAAAGATACTTACTTGACCCGATTGAATATCCTAGTAATGATAAACTTAATGTTTTGTTATGGTGGAAAGTGAATGGGTTAAAGTATCCAATATTGGAGAAAATAGCAAGAGATATCCTTGCAATTCCGGTATCCACTGTTGCATCTGAGTCCGCCTTTAGCAGCGGGGGTCGTATTATTGATGAATATAGGAGCTCTTTGACTCCTACTATGATTGAAGTATTGATTTGTACTGAAAATTGGTTGCAGTCTAAACTTTTTACCACTCCTGTCTACGATCTTAATCAAGAGTTGAAAGATCATGTATATCAAATGGAGTTACAAGAAGGTAGCATTTCTTTATATATATATAGATAGATATATATATTATGTTTTATTGTTTTTTATATAATATATTTTAAATTTATTATAATAAATTTAAAATATTACTCATGTACTAATTTTAAGTTTTTTTTAAAGAATATGTACAATCACAATCTTCAACGATTACAACAATAGGCGCTAGTATTCATCATGATATTTGAATAGGTAATTCTTAAATTTAATATATCTTTTAGTTTCAAATTACTATAATCATAATTTGAATATTTTTTTTGTTTAAGTTTTAAGTCAATTGTAACATAATAATTGTTTGTGATCTTATATTAGGAAAGTTGAAGTTGATAGTTGGAGTCTTGGAAAGCAAGAGTTAAGGAGTAAGGACTTATCAAAATGTGTTTTGTAAGTTTAATTAGGTGATGTTGTACTTTAGTTTGAAGTGGATATATACTAATTCATATTTCCTAAATGTTGTTGGATGATAATTTTTATTTTCGTTTATTTTGTTGTTGGATGATAATATTTATTTTGTGATGTTTATTTGGAGACTTGGAGTTGGAGTAATATTTATTTTGTGTGGTTTATTTAGAGACTTCATTTGGAGACTTGGATGGAGATGGAGTAATGTTTAGTTTGTGTTGTTTATTTGGATTTTGGAGACTTGGAGATTGAAGTAATGTTTAGTACTTTATTTTTTGTTTATTTTCTTAATATTATTAGATGATAATTTTTATTTTCATTTATGTTGTTGTTGGATGATAATTTTTAGTTTGGTTTATTTTGTTGTTGGATGATAATATTACAATTTTATGTTGTTTATTTGGAGACTTGGAGTTAGAGTAATATTTATTTTGTGTAGTTTATTTAGAGACTTCATTTGGAGACTTGGATAGAGATGGAGTAATGTTTAGTTTGTGTTGTTTATTTGGATTTTAGAGACTTGGAGATTGAAGTAATGTTTAGTACTTTATTTTGTGTTTATTTTCTTAATATTGTTGGATGATAATTTTTATTTTCATTTATGTTGTTGTTGGATGATAATTTTAAGTTTGGTTTATTTTGTTGTTGGATGATAATATTACAATTTTGTGTTGTTTATTTGGAGACTTGGAGTTAGATTAATGTTTATTTTGTGTGGTTTATTTAGAAAATTTATTTGAAGATTTGGAGAGTTGGAGAGTTTATTTAGATTAATGTTTATTTGGAGAATTTATTTAGAGAATTAATATATATTTTCATAAATTTTTTGAGAAAATTGTCAAAAAAGTCCCACATCCGAATTCAACCCGAATCCAAAATTATGATCCGAATCCGAATTATGAATTTATCCGATCCAAACCGAATCCGAACTAATCCGAAATATACATCCGATCCGATTCGGATCGGATTCGGATCGGATTGGTTTTTCCTCAATCCGAATTATCCGAAATCCGATTAAATTCGATCCGAATCCGATCCGAATCCGAAATTGCCCACCCCTAGACCGAACTAACTTGATCCCTTTTTTAAAAAAGTTTTTTTTTCTATCTTTTACAGTTTTGTATCATTTTAGAATGAGAAATCTCTTATTAGAAGAGGACTTTACAATTCAAATGATTGTTTTCGGTAACAGTTTTTTTTTAATCAATAATACAAAATTTATCCTTAAAAGAATGCTCACGTTGTTGCTAATGTTGTCTCCCTACCGTCAAAACAAAAATTCAAATATTTTAAATTTAAAGAGATACGTCTAATGTCTTTAAATTAATTTATAATTTATAAATTCTAAAAAATCATGGTAATTGATGAACTAGAAAAAATTTAAGATATGTAGTGTTAGTAAAAAAAAAAAGGTAGTTTAATAACATTAGTAATTTAGTAGTTTAGCACTGACATAGTAACAATAGAGGTGACATTAAGAATTTTTTCATATTTGTGTTGATAAATATTGATATAATTAATAAATAAGTTGTTATAATTCGACATGTTAAAAATCATATCGAATATATGTTAGATCTCCTGACATGATTTCACATGATTATATGTTTATAATACGAATATCAATTAATATATAATAATATTATTTTAAAAAATAACTAGTATATAATTTATTAAATACTAAATTAAACTTATCCGTATTATGTTTATGTTATATTAATTTATTTATGATTTATTTTTAAAGCATAATACGGACATATTTATTATTTTTAAATTAATTTTTAATTTTTTATATTAAATAAAATAACACGATTAATAAATAAATTATATTTATATTTTAATATAATTAAAAAATAAGTCCTATCTATGTTCGCTTAAATTTAATACAATACGAGTACGAGACGGGCGAGGCAGGAAACGAATGCATATATTGACACCTTAGCTAGCAGGGACCTATATGACAGAAATACAAACTATCTAAAGTCACTTGTGATTTCAGTAAAAGGGGGCCCAAGTTGTTACCCCAAATCAATAAAATATTGCTAAATACTTTCTCTATCAATCTATCATGATCCTTTCTATCGTCACTCCACTCAATTCTCTCGTCTCCCAGCTCCCCGATCTTCCAGACATACGATCACCGGTCATCGGTATGCGATCTCCGACGTAAAACAAGATCTTGTTTACTCTTCAGGTCAGTATATGAAAGTTGATTTTTTTCCCCTTCATTTTCATGAAACATGTTAACTTTGTGAATTTTAATGGGTATTATGCAGCTTTAATTTCTTATTTGTGAGTTAATTTTGTGGGTATTTCTTAAATTTGTTATCTTGCATATGACACATGGCGATTTATAGTACTTAGTAAATAGTTAATCTTTTTCTGGCGTGTTTTGTAATTTTTGCTTCCGCTTTAAATTTTAGTGACAAAATTTGCGTAACAGTTTGTTTTGTTTTTGTAATTGAATCCATTAGAGTGTGTTAAGAATCATCTTAACTATTGTCCGTATTACTACAATTACAAAGCTGAGATATAGTGTTTGGAATGTGGTTATTAACCTTATCATTTGCCACGAAAGTACTCTGATAGACTGGTAATTTTGAGCAACAATGGATACAAAATGTTTAACAAAATTTATTAGTTTTATGGATAGTGAGTTTTGGCCTTTTAAATTACAGGAAACCACAGAATTCTTTAATTTTTAAAAGAGAAGAGGGCAAAGGCTTTTGACTTAACGAGGGCAGTGATCATGAATCTTGGGGACAGAAGCTTAATTAGGTTCATCAGGATCAAGTGATTCTTTTTTTTTTTTCCTTATTTCGGCAGGGACGCCCGTCTTGCTTTCCCTTAACCACCTCTGTCTCTAACAATACTGGTAGTAATGGCATGTCAACGATATCATCTACCATATAAGTTGGGATACAGACTGTGACCTTAGGATTATTTCTAAATAATCTATGTATATAGCTAATAAGGTATAAGTTATATTATGCAGGTATTTATGTTTTGAATTTTTTTAGATTTATTTTTAACTTTTTATGCAGTTGTAATTGAGGTTTTGAAAGCAACTTTCACCCTTAAACACCCATTTATTATTATTCCATACAGGAGAGTAGACATCCAAGTAGGACTATATTCAATCAATTTGGATGCAACTCAAGTCACTAACCTATGGCACACATGTATTGAGAAAATAAAATGGGATAATAGAAACGCAATTTTAGCTGAATATCTAACGTGATGCCTTGAGGCAGGGTATGGTGGGCATTAGTGAGAGTAATTATATGTATATACTATATAGCTTAAGTATAGTTAAAGAAAAGGTCATGCTTTGTTGAGTCTACTTATTCTGATAATTACTTATCCTTTGTATTGTATTCGAATTTAACCTTTGTGCAAGTTTAAATATACTTTCAGAAATTGCTTTGTGCCAAGTAATCGAGGAGCAAGCTAATGAAATTGGACAAGGTGGTATTACCAGCACGAGAGCATCATCAGATCAATGGAATGCCTGCAGGTATGATTTGGCAATGAAGAGGTGCGCTGAATGGTCCCAAAACTGGAGTCATTATTCTTTTTCTTTTTTCATATCGTTAAGCTAATTTTAAGGAATTTTGTAAATTTCTTACTGTTTTATAAGTATGAAGGATGATGTAGTTGAGTTGTTTTCCTTTTCCTCCTTGCTGATGTTTACTGGATTTTAAAGTTTTGGCTACTATAATTATTGAGTACTTTTACTTTGACTGCAGCTGCTCACATTGCCAGTAATTGAGTAATTTGTGAGTTTATTTCACAGTTGCCAAAGGGTTTTTCCAATTTAATGCTATTTGTCTCCCTGGTATAATGATTATATTGCTGTTTAAGGATTCTTTCGTTTTTGTGTTGTTATTTATAGTTTTCTTGAGAGAGTATTAATCTGTTACTTTAATGGTATAGCCTGTTAGTTTTTAATATTTTATGCTTCAGCATTCCTGTTTTTGAAACCTGTTCTTGCTGATTTCCCCTTGATTAAGCAACAAATATTAGATGTGGTGCTATACTTCTCAGAATCTAACACTCCTATGCAATAAATCATTAGTTACTTCTTTTAGCTCGAAAACATATTCGTAACAGTGTGTACACTAACAGGAATTGATAGTGCAAAGAGAGGAACTGATTCTAAAAATAGAGGACTTAGGCGTGTGTGGACCATGAAGGAAGAAGAAGCATTATTAAGCATATTGGAAAAAGCAGTTGCAGAGGGTTCTCGTTGTGATAATGGTACTTTCAAAGCCGGTACTATGACTCGAATTGAAAAGGATTTAAATTTGTTATTACCAAATTCTGGATTGAAGGCTAATCCACACATTGATTCTAAGCAAAGAAAATGGAAAAAGCAGCATAGATTAATTTTCAATATGTTGAAGACAAGTGGATTTAGATGGAATCACGTAAAGAAGTGTGTGGAGGTAGACGATGACATGGTTTGGCAGTCGTATGTGCAGGTTAGTGTACTCTATACACTATTTGTCTTAACAAAAAATAGAAAATTGATTACTATTGACTTGTGAAATCGAATTTAGATCCACAGTGAGGCGAGAGGATGGAAAGACAGGCCATTTCCAATCTATGAAAGGCTTGTCAATATCTATGGAAAGGACCATGTAACTACACAAGGGGCTGAAACTCTAGTCGATTTGGTTGAGGAAATAAACCGAGAGGAGATTCGAGAGGAAGGTGGTGTTGATGTTGTTGTGGTTGAAAAACCTAGTTCTCCCTTGTCAGTGCACCAACCCTCGAGTTCTCATCAAATCGATCGAACTAGCATTGAAACATCTAGTAGGAAGAGGAGAAAAACCCAAACTGGCTCGGAAACATTAAGTGAGAAGAGGAGATCTGATAGCAGTCTGACAGCTGGTATTGAAAAGATTTGTTCAACAATTGAGCAAGTGTTTACCTTATATAATCAAAACATGGAGATGCTGCTTAAGCAAATATTGGGCAATAGAGAAGATCGAAGTGACATTGTTGATGAGCTTGCAACAATGGGACTTGAACAAGATGAGGAAATTCGAGCTTTAATTCTCATACTAGATAAGCCTTCTAACATTTCTGCTTTCATGTCTTTAAAGGGTGAACGTAGACTAGCATTTGTTAAAATGCTACTTGACGGTAGAGTAGCTCTTGGTTAAACTACAAGGCTGTTCTAGATGATGCTTCTTCGTCTCGGTTCATGGTAGTTTTGTTTAGGATCATGTTTTCACCTTAGAGCATTAAAATTTGTGTTAGTTGTAAAATAAGTATTAGTTTTTTTATTTAAAAAATAATAATAAAAGATGTATATGGTCCTATACAGTAATGTACCAAACATAGTATATTAAAATGACGTACAATGCCAGAATTTTAGTAATTATATAAATTCCCTGTTAGGAACAGCTAAAACCATGTTAAAAAGATTTTTCTTTTTATTCTGGACTAGAAACTTCTGAAGTTTAATATCCGAAAAACCATTGATCTATATACGAGTCTTTACAGGAAATCTAACACTGTTTCAGTTAGTGGAGCCGACATAAGAGGTGTTAGGTTCTTTTAAAAGAGCAATAAAGAATTATTCTTAATGGAGTTCTAACGTGTTATGTGCCAGCGAGTGGAGGTATCTCTATTTGGGCATAATATGTTACATCATATATAACATATAATAATCCTTGAGTTTTCTCTTAAAATTACAAAGTTACAGTATGCGAAATAATTGAGCAGTTATAGGTGACAACTCATGAGTTTGTTAAATGTTATATTATATGGAACCAGAGTCTAGTCCTCTTTATTCATATCTTGGTTCAAGAATTTCCGTTCTTGTTTGGTAATAAACCGTCGGGAAAATGACTGAAAAAAGAAAGTCTCCTGTTGTTTATCAAATTAAAATTAATCTTTCAAAAAAATTTACCCTTAGAAATTTATACTGATGAGTGGAGGGTTTTACCCATGATCAGGGGCAAATATTAATAGAAACCAAAACAAATTTAACAGTCTTCTTTAAGGGTAGAGAAATTTAAACGAATTTTGAAAAAAAAAATGATTAATTTTCTGAAACAATACAAATTATACAATAAAGATTTTTATCATTTTATTCTGCATAATTGAATGGAGTTTGTTACGAGTACGTGTATCCAAAAAGTTGCAGAGAATATATTTTAAATAACCGTATTTTTGTTTTAAACAATTTTTTTTCTTTTGGTCGCCTACGTTATAAATGAATAAAGGTTTTGTTCATTTTAATTAGCCAGTACATTTCACTACATCATCTTTATCTTAAGCCGCATATTTTTTCTATAGATAAAATTAAATTCACTTTTTAAATCATAGTGACAGATGTTTATTAAATATTTTACAACTGTAATTTTTTCTCTCTCTCTTCCACTTTGTTTCTGGTTTTTTTTTTTTTATCTTATTTGTTAAAAACTTGTTCCTTGCTTTCACTCGCGGGGCCTCTGGGCCTTTTTCTCAGCTGGATAGTGCTAATGGCAAATCCACCGCTTTTGAAAATTTTACTTGCTCGAGTGAAATTTAGGGTCTTCCTACTATGCACCTGTTGTATGCATGGTTCATTGTGGCATGACATACAGCCAATTAAATTTAGACATGTGTGCAGATTGTAAAGTAACCGATTATTCCAGTTGAATTCACAACTGCCCTTGTTTGTGTGTTTGTGTTCCAAGTTGTGTATATTGTGTCACAACTGCTCTAGTTACGCTCTTACCATCACAACTACTGCTCAATAATGTTATAGGTAATATACGGCATGTCCCAGGTACTGTAGTTGGATTTTGCATTAATGCACAAAATTTGTAAGAAACTTTCTCAATAAAAGAAGATATTTAATTAATTTAATTAGGATAAAATAATTTTATAAAAGAAATTAAATTTTAATTTTGAATGATTTTGACCAAAATTTAAATTATTTTATGTGTTTAAGAAAATGAGGTGTAATTGTGTTAATTAATTTTGTTTTGGATAGGTTCTAATATTTCCCTTCACCAAAACTGCAAAAAATTATCAAAAATTATTAAGTTGTTTGTTTTTTAATTTAAAAAATCTGAAAACTTAGTATTTTCACATTCCCTTATAAATTATATATGTTAAAACATAAATAAGATAATATATTATCATAACTTAATTCATGTTTAATAGAATACAATCCTTTAATATTCTAAATTAGTATATGTTAATTAATTTTATTGTAGTTTATGATGCTTTTATATGAAAAATATTTATAAAAAATTATGAAGATAAATAATGCTAATTTGAAGAGAATACAATGATAAAGATAATAATAGTCTATAACTATATTATTACGAGTTATATAAATATGTAATAATATTAATTATTAAATTTTATTTAGGTAAAGATGAAAATTAATTAATTAGATATGGGTATTTTGGAGAATATCTTTTAATGATATTAGTTAAAAAAAATTAGCTTAATATCTTAATAATAACTGAAAATTTTCATTAAGTTGAAAAAAAAACGAACTTAATAACTTAATTGATTGAAAGTAGTCAATTAATTCAGTAAGTCAAACAAATAAACAACCCTTTACACTAATATGATCTTAATTCCAAATAATTTTTTCAAGTGATTTTTTTCAATGGATAGCAGGGGCATAAGATTGTAGAGTGAGACTTGTATTATAAAACATGTTGAAGAATATCAAAGTGGTGTTAAAGAAGATGCCTTAGAGGTGGTATAAAAACTTTATGCTCTAAGTTAATGTTAGCATGAATATCATTTCTTAATTTAAATGGCCATTGAAACGTTGAACCTTAGTATTGTTATATATATACATATGCGCACGCGCACATATATATGGATTCTAAACTTAAAACATAAAAAAATCTTTTTGGCTAATTTAATTACTATTTCTATCATTAAATGGCTGACCTATATATTTAGATTAAGGGAGGCTTGTTTCAATTTAAAAATACATGATAATATTGTACAAATGATCAAATTCATTTAAAAAAAAATAAATGCAGGTGTTAAGATTCGAACAAAAGTCTCAATTGCTCTAAAATTATACAAGACTCTTAAGTGGTGAAAAAGCTAACTATTATCTAGTGATTTAATAATTTATTAATATGTTTTAAATTATAAGACCTCCTCTTTATAGACTTATCATTAGAGGAAGGTAATGATAATAAAATGAAGGACCCAAGACTTTAGATTAAGAAAGACTTGGTTCAATCTAATAATATAAGGTAATCTTGCAAAAATGATTAAATATATTCTAAAAAGAATAAATGTGGTTGTTGAAATTCGAACCATGCTCTCCATAATTACTATATTATATGTTTTATTTCAGATATAATTACATTTATTTTAGTATCTCCTTTAGAAAGATCTTGAGGTATGCTTAAAAGGAAAATTAATAGTCTCTAATAGGAATTTAGTCGGAGCTAATCAAATTTCAAATATAAAAAATAAAAAAAGTATCAAGGTGAAAACTATGAATAAGTTGGTGGTCGCCACATGAGAAGCGGGACAATGCTGATGATGGTAACAACAATCAATCATCATTAGAATTGAAATTTTTGCCTAAAAAAACAAACTAGTTTCGGCTCCAAAAAGATGATAAATAAAACTTTTTACGGCTAAGATAGTAGATTAATTGCCTAAATGTTAATTTAGTGTTTGTATATGAATATTATTAAAGAAATAACATAAGTATATAACAAATATTATTTCAATTACAACAATAATATTAAAATCAAAATAATATTAACATAACTTATGTACATCAAATTTTTTATTTTTTTTTATAAAACTTACATCAATTTAACTAGTCAATGGCTTAATTATGATTAAATTAAAATTGTAACTTCAATTATAATTTCAATTCAATCATAAATAGAATTACGATTGGAACCGAACTTGTAATTGTGAGTGAATTGAAATTATAATTTTATTTATAATTATAATTACTATTGGAATCGAGCTTGTAATTATAAAATTGTAAAGGTAATGGCAAACATGATTGTAGTTGGAATTGAAATTGAAACGTAATTATAGTTAGAATTGAAATTGAACTTATAATTATAACTGAAAATGCGGATTCGGATGTGAAATTATTAATCCGGATGCACCCAAATCTAGATCCGAATCTAAATTTTACCATCTATAACTACGGTAGTGCCGTCGTAAACAGAGATAAAGGCAGTAAAATAATCTGACACCCTATTTATTAGATAGCGCTCATGCTTACCTTCTCTTCAGTTGCCCACTTCATAAGAACAATGAAAGAACGACTACCATTTTCATGGTCACAATCGAATTTTTCCTCCATTCATTTCACTTATGCAACTTTGTATTTTTTATTTCTCTATCACATATTTTACCCAATTTGTGGGCATCCGAAAGCTCTTTTGTTTTCCTCGTTAAATATCAGTAGGTAAGATTTGCTGCAATATACATAAATAATAGGGAATTAACTCTTTCATTTTCTTAGCCCTTTTTCCGATTTCACTTTTCCTATTTTTTCACGCTTTTTCGGAGTTCACTTGAACATCACTGGCGCATTTTCTTATTTCTCACTACAACATTGACTGGCCCACCACTTACTGCTTCTCTCGGTTCCCCTTTTATTTTTTTTAATCAACTACCATCATTGATTATACAATTTTTACTATCCTGTGGCTATTAATTTTTTTTTTCCACATTTTTAAATGCTCTTGATCTATCAATACTACGGGTGCATTGTAGTTGAAGCCAATTAAAAGAATAGGCGCCGCTATGCGAAATGGGACACAAGCAATTAGTTGACCTTGAAAATACCATTAATAGTTTGAAAGACTTGTATAGAGGGCAGCGCTTATGTTACAGTTAATGTAAGTAACAGGCAAATGATTTCAACCGTTCGATTTGCATCTGTATAAATCTAACGAAGGTAAAAAAATTGAACGTAAAATGAGTTACAGGTACACAGGTCAAACGATTATTATAAGATATATATGGGTAACCTGCTGCAACGGTTAAGAAAATTGACGGGAACGGAAGTATTCGGTAATGTACGATAAAGAGGGAAAATCAAGGGGACGGGCGCTTAATTTGGTTAAGCAAATTTGAAGAGGGAAAAATAGAGAGTAATTAGGGTTTCGTAGAGGGGGAATAAGAGAGAAAGGAGGAGGCGCCGATTGGGGTTACTGTCGGCGTTGAAATCTGCAGGAAAAAATCAATTTGGGAAGCTAAGCAAAGGCTCCTGATCTTGATTGCAAAGAAGAGGATCCGGAAAGAAAATTAGAAGCGGTAAATTTTGCAGAAACTGTCATTCTCGGAAGGTGTGTCGAGCAAAAATGGTGGGGCGTTAGATATATGACGGCCGTGTTTGGAAAAATACCAGAATCGAGCAACGGGACTGGTGGCGTGAAGCGTTAGAGAAAAAATATGATGGCAACTAATTTGAGAGCGCAAACGATCTTTAACTCAAGAAAGATGAATTGGTAAAAAAGGCTCGTTTGCTTCTGTGAACAGGGGAATACGTTGTAGAACAAAAGGTGAAATGACAGAGGAAAAGGAATTTGGTTTTTGTGAAAAGTGTAACAATATGATGACAGGCGACGGGGAGTTAAAACAGAAGAATACTCGTGAAGATAAGATAGCGGAGGCTGGAATCTGTGGAAACGACAAGGAAAAAGAGGAAAATAATTACGGATTTATTTCGTTTTTATAAGTATGCTTATGGTTGAACTTGTAGATAGTATGTTACTGGTTATTGTTAATTGAAATGATTGTAGTGTCTGAATTTGTAATGAACACGATAGGTTAATTAGTAAATGAGAGCACACAAGAGATTATTAATATGAAATGTAGATGGCTAAATTAACTGATGGGTACATCGTAAATAAGTAGTAATTAAAGAGAGATAACCATAATTGATAGTGTAATGGTATATATAGTGGTATCTGTAATGTAGTTTAATGTTGATTATTGTTTGGTTGTTGACATAAGGATGAGCAGGAAAACAGATAATAAATGAAAAATATTTTGGGTAAAATAAAATAATGTAGATATGTCGAAAGGAAATGTTTGAGTAGGTTAATGTATTTGATTGATGGGAACAATATTTTGGATAACTGCAGCAAAGAAGCAGTACAGAAGATAAAGCAAAATGATGAGAAGGCATGTATAACGAAAGAGGTTAGTGAAGGAAGTTGTCAATTGTGAATAATAGAGAAGATTGTGCAAATTAAGAGAGCTTAATTTATTTTATCAATATATTGCAGGTTAGGAAGGAAATTGGAATTGAATTTAAGAATTTGTCCACTGATATCAAGCGGAAGTACAATGTTGGAAGGAACAGAGGAGTTCGTTTCCATGGCGAAAGACCAAAGTTTGTATCGAGGTGTGTGCCAGAGAGATTTGGTTTAGTTGTAAGTAAATTAAGTCCAGGACAAAGAGCAGCAGTGTGCTCTATTGGATTTGGGCAATTATTGGAGATTAAATGTGGTCGTTTGAAACGAAAACTTTGTGACTGGTTATTAGAGAGGGTAGACATAGAAAGTTCTATATTACGTGTTAATGGTGGGGAGGTATTACTAAGTGCCAAGAGTTTTAGTGAAATAATGGGTGTGTCTGATGGAGGGATGAATGTGGAAATAGATGGTGACATGAAACAAGTATCAGGATATTTACAGAGGTTCGAAGGATCGCTCTAGGGGTATAAACATTAAGAAGTTGGTTGATATGTTAAGCACATCAAATCTTGATGATGACGATTTTAAAGTGGCATTTACATTATTTGCACTATACTCGTGGTTGTGTCCACCGTGGGAGTCCATATAAGTTCAGAATTTTGTTTTCCTCGAAGGATGTGAAAACAATCAAGTCAAGGAATTGGGCATCTTTTGCTTTGGTAGGCTAATGGACCGGATAAGAAGGTACAAAGAGGAGAAGTTGGGATATGTTGGTGGTTGTTTGCTATATCTTCGTGTAAAATTTTTTATGCGATTTGACATGTCTCGTCAAGAAGTAATTAAAAACCTATGGCCTAATCGGTATAGGAGTGTTGAAAATGGAATAACATAATCATTAAAGCTGTAGGAATTGATATAATTAAAAAATATTTCAGTTGTTTATATTTAGTTATGTTGTAATATATTGAAAAGGACAATAGTTAACAATATCTGTATTAACTGTGTAAGAATATTAATGGAAGTGATTGTATGTTGTGGATAAGTTGATGAGGTTGTGCAGGTACTGTACATGAATTCTGTAGTAAATGGCTTATGTAGAAAAGACCCATCAATGTGTCCGGTATTGAGGTGGGATGCTTATGAAATAACGAAATTTATGAAGTGGTTGGATAAGCAAGGAGGCATTGGCACAGATAAGGTATGGAAGAATGAAAATCTGAATATATTTTGGAATTGTAAGTTGTAATGTATATGGGACAACACATTTATTGATACCACAATGAAGAATTTGTTGTGCTTTTCAGTATAGGTAATAGGGGGTAGGAATAAAGGTTATTTTGAATGTGTTGTTATAATGTAACACATGAAAACAAGAAATTGTTAATGGGGTGATATATTAGGTCAAAGGGTAGTTTGAGGCGTAAATGTAAAAGGTCTTGAAATGTGAAAAATAGAATTTCATATAAGTGGATCTTTGGCTTGCCGGAAAACTCGACCATTTACGGCCCCAAATAAGAAGTTTAAGCAAGTTCGCCATGTATTGGGTATGTTTGACAAAAATATATGTATGTCCATAACTGAGATATCAGGGGGTTAGTTTAATTATATATGTCATAATTAATGTTAAAATGTAAGTTAATGTTATGAATAAAGTTTGAAATAGTACATAATATGAAGGTTGTACGAAAAAAAATTTTAAATTGGAACATTAACGCAGGAAATTTGAAAAGATAACTCGAATAGTTTGTATGTTATGTTCTATGTCTATGCGTTTGGGTAAGCTAATGCATGTATTTAATGGGTAACTAGGAGGTGGAGGCTTAATGCTGTAAGTATTTTGAATTTAAAAGGTTTAATATTCTATTAAGAGTGATAGGGTTGGTGTTTGTAGGGATGGCTGTAAAAAGCTCACAATATGATTAAATTGTTAAATATCGGTGGTATGATATGAGGATGTAACAAATGAATGAATTTAAGTAAGGACGTAAAGGAATGATGATCGAAAACAAATAAACGGGTATAAATAAAGATGATGTAATTGTGTAAGCATGTGAATATCGGCTTTCCGTTATACAAGATGTAAATGAAAATAGGAATTTAATGGCTTGATTTTTTAACATGGTGGTCGTGGTGAAAGATGAATGGTAAATAATAGTTGATTCGGTGAATATTCGTGGGAGTGTAACGGAAAGTTTAAGAGCATTCGATCGTCGAAAGGGAAAATTATGAATTTAATACATGGGAGCAGAAAGAGTATGGGAATGGCATAGACATTGGACAATGGGCTTACGAGGTGCATTCCGATGATGCTTGATACGAAGCGGTGACCTGAGAGATTGATTGTGATATACAGGGGATGGGATACAGTTCAGTTGAAATTGGAGAGATAATAAATTTGAATAATGAATCGAATGAAGTGAATGGACGAAATGCCGAAATTGTCGAGGGGATCACATGGCATGGCAAGGGAAGAGGAAAGAAAAGTAAGATAGCGAGGGAGGAAGGTGTGGGAGATGAACAGGTTTCATTCGATAAGTTTGATGTATTGTCTCGACAAAAGGCTGCAAAATGAAACCCCGTGGTTGGGAAATATGGAGGTGAGTGAGGATTAATGATCAGTTACCAAGGCTTATTCTCGTGTCTTACTGTTGTTATTGTTATATGTATGTATGTATATTTTATTTATAAAATGAATGTTAATTGTAAATTTCGTTATGGACACAGGAAAAATTCAGAAAATGCAAAAATGTTTCATCATCGATATGGAGTCCGTCAAGGTATTACACAGCAAAGGTAGTTGGGTTGGGGAACGGACAAATGAATCACAGGGCAAAAGAACGTGCACATATACCCCGTTTTAGGGCTGGGCCATTTGTTGTGCGTTGCCCTGAGTCTGAAATTCATATGAAGTTAATTGAATACATAATGAATGAAGATCTAGATCAAAGGTAGGGTGCATTGTGCTTGAAGCATAAGTTGATGTAGTTTAAAGTTTGTTCATGCATATGTTATGTATTATGTAACAGAATGAGAATTATGCCTGATTTATAGTGAATATATCGTCATTACAAAAAATAATTGGTTGAGTCGGAAAGAGATGTTGTCGCTATGCCCCAAAAGATGGATAAATGGTTCGGTAAGTGAAATGATGGTGTACAAAGTTATGTACCATATGAAAATGGAAATTCCCTAAGAAAATAACTTATGCGATTTTTGTTGCAATGGTGTCGCTATTGTCGATAATTTCAGTTGTTGGTGAGAGCTCACAAAAGTTTGAAAACGGCAACGCGTCACGACTTTTCAAGGAGTTGGTTCCTCCCAACTTATTTTGCATGTGAGTATTTTCGATGCATTGTACTTTGGCAACGCCTTATTTGACTGAATTGAATTATGATTTGACATGGTTTATATTTTGTGTTCATAGGAATGATAAAATATGTAATGTCGGAAATATGGTAAATGTATACTCAAAATATTTGTCGCTTATTCATTATTATGTTTTATTTAGATCACCGTGCTTATAACTCCTGTATTGGTTTCGTATGAGCCATATGAAAAAAGTTTGATTAGTATAGATGGTCAAACAAGTGCAGTTGTGAAAGTGGAAAATAAATATCGATAATAATGTTACTGGAGGTGGGGTGGGATAGAAAACTTGCAAAAGTGGACGTAACAATAATGAAATACATGTAGACAATTGCTGAAGTAGTGGGAAATTTGTATTAGTTCATAATATAACAAATTATAGTGCAGTTTTATAACATAAATCTGATTGGATACAGCAAAAGGTTATGTTTAAAGGAAGTGATGTTTCGTGGCTAGGGACATGGAAAGGCTTAAGGCCATCGTACATGGAAGACCTATCCCGGTGTGACCAAGTAAAGGAGATAACTTACTACTTCATATAACATGGAAGAATAATGCGAGCAATATATAATAAGAAATATGCTTGTTGCGCAGATATACATCCCAATAAACCATGAGGAGGTGCACTGGTATATTGTTGTTGTGAACATTCGTGATACATGTGCTGAGATATGGGATCCACTCCAAAGTTCGTCGTTGGAGAAAGATTTTTATGAAGAAGCTAAAAACCGGTAAAAGCATTTATTGCTATGGTTTAACGTTGATTAATTACTTGTGCCGATGGTTGTATTATGAAGTTTAACTTTAATCCATTTGTTGTTATGTTGCGGATGAGAGCGCTTGATGAAGTATCGAAGGATGACATAAAGATGTTATTAGGAAGTGATTTCTCGCTTGAGAGATTTAAGGTAAATCACATAAAGGGACTTAATGGACAACCTAATAATTATGATTGTGGATCTGCTTGTTATATGGTATATGCAGAATCATGGAAAAGTTTGGGACCACAATGCATACCAGGTTCGTTCAGTAGATGACTGTTAAGATTAAAATTACAAGTAATGAATTACATAAGATGTTTTCTTTATGTGTGATATATGTGAATAAAGAGATTTGAATGTTTCAGCTTGTATCCCTGTGAAAACCAAATTCGCTTTGAATGATCTATGAAATTACAATAAAACCGCAATGACTATTTATGTCAATAAACAAAAAATTTGAATATTACAAATCATAAAAGTCAATGAAGTTTATGTTACTTATGGTTAATTGTTTTCACCAAGATGATTCAAACGAGGCTCGAAAGAATTTGGCCATTCAACTAGTGATGTCCAAAGAGTAACATGGTGAAGGAAAACATTTTACAATGTTCATATACTTTTAGTGTCAACAATCGAGTTGAAGAAATCACACGAGCCAAGCATTTTGAGAAGAAGTACGTTACTCGTGGAAGAAGGTCGAAGCGTATGGGTCATGGGCGTAGAAAGTAGAGTATAATTGTTGTAATTTATGGTTATGTCAAGTGCGAGTTCATCGCAGCTTAAAATTGTTTTGCTTAAGTAGGTTCTAGTATTGACCAAGAAATCCCAAAGATTTGTAATGGAACATTTATTAAATGGCAGTGAAATTACATTTTCGCACTTCTTGTAAATGAGTTGATGATGTCAAGTGACAATAGGTGGATAGCTTGCCTATTCATTCATAGATTGCAAAACATATCAACATAATGAAAGCAATGTCACATCCTCATGGTTCAAGGTTGGATAACCACATTTAGTTAACATTTCAGTTGTTAAATTTCTGAGGAATATTATTTCCTTTATAATAAGAACATGATGCAATACATTCATTACATAACTAATATTAATTTGTTTGTAGGTGTAGTAGCACATCCTAAACATAAGGATAACTAGTCCTCATATTGAATGAACATATTTCAGGACGGATGAATGAACATATTTCAGGACGGACATAAAAATTGCAACGTAAATGAAGTAGTTGAGAATCATTGATTACAAAAGACAGATACAAAGTTAAGCAATACATTGCTGCCTACATCTTACAATATAATGAAAGCAAGAGATTCATTATATTCATTACAACATATTTCGTAACCAAAATTTGGTTAATATAAACCAGCTTCATTTAGTAGTTATTGTTCGACCTTGAATGAAGTTTCCGGAAAATGAAAATAATTAACTATTTTTAACACTTCATTGTTATAGTAATTGTCATAACTTAAATAAAATATGAAAATGATATCATACAATAGTACCTATTCAGTATATTGAGTGGTCATCCACCATCCATCGATGTTCCTGTAAATGTCTCTTATTCCGCTTGGAGTTTCTTTTGTCATCGATAATCCAATAGCTTCATTGTCTCCAATCACTGTTCATCAAACTCGGATGTGGAAGCCAAACTAAACATATTGAGGTCAAATTTGGCTTTAGTGTTGGTCGATCTTTTGGCATCTGACGATGGTTGTTGTGGTTGAGTTGAGTTACGATCTGTCATCCCTTTAACATGTAATCGGCTCCAATGTGATGGGTTTCCACTCGAATTTTCGCTTCTCTCTTGTGATATTTTGGCACCATCTTCACTTTTACGTTTGAGTCGGATGAGATATTTTGTGGCATCTCTTTACAAGTTCTGATTGTGTGGCCTGCTCTCGAACATCTTCTACATTTTCTTGACTTCAGGGGACCTGATTTAACTACTTTCTTTGCTCCTTTTGTGAGAACATACGCAGGGTCTTTAATTAACTGTGTGTTTCCTACCGTCTGTCTATCATTCGATTGTGTTAAAGGATATGACATTGCCTCAAGACGCAATGTCAGATCGTGTATAGTTTTAATTGCTTCATTGTAGGCATCTAAGCTTTTGGCTGCAAACTTGTTTAAGTTTTTGCAAGCTGCGTGTAGAGACCCAATGCGAGCGTGACTGCTCATGAAGTAGTTTGTTGGTGAGCCTTTTTGCTGAGGTAACACACTGATTTTTGCTGTTTTCTTCCAGCGTGAAAACCGCATTGATTCGTGAATAACGTTAATGTCCTCCGATTTCAAAACCGCAAAACAATGGCTACAAGGAATCCCCAAATTTTCTAGTAGGTCAGCAATCGCAGGATGCAAGCTCGAAGCCTCAGTGAAATACCACTTTCCACTCTTTATCTCGCTTCCAAACTCAGTAATGATGTATGTTCGACTCATCGATATCCGACACAATTCCTCTTACAATCATTAAACCCTCCAGATGTAATTGTTGTCGAACCAAAAGAAAAATTTTCTTTGTATAAATTTTAGCAGATTGCTCCTCATATTGTCTAAGATGGGTTATCAACACCGGCTGACCATATGAACTGTCAAAATCATCTTTTCCTTCCAACTCACGTTGCCTTTCCATCATCCTATCCATTTGATCCACAAAATCTATTAACCGTAGTTTTCTATTAACGTATTGGTTCAAGTAAGCATTCAATCCCTCACATCGTTGGGTGCTCCGCATTCCGCCGAAAAATTTTCCTCTTAGGTAAGGCTCTGCCCACAAATGCCTATCACGAAGGCATCTTCTTCACCCATTCATGTGTTTCTACTTTGTGTTTATGTACCATTTCAAGCCATTTTTTTTAAAATCTTCCTCATTATAGGTGTAAAGCATGCAATTCTTGAAGTCTGACGTAAATGCTATACTGTGCACATTTGCTTGGGCGTTACGCTCCAGATGCCAACAAAGATAGACGATGGGTTGCTTGTGGAAACGTTTTTTCGATTGCATTTCTCATTGCTCTGTCACCATCAGCCATTACAGTGACGGGGTGTTTTCCATCCATTGCATCCAAAAATGTTTCCAATAACCAAGTATAGGTGTATTCTGCTTCACCGATAGCAGAGCAAATCCAAAACCGTAGTTCTCCGGTGGTGATTTATGCCTATAATAACCACAAATGGCTTTCGGATGCATTAGTGCGGTAAGTCGCATCAAAAGCAATTGTGTCCCCAAATATTGCATAGTCCGACCGTGAACCGCCATCACACCAAAATATATCTTGCAACTGCTTCATGATGTCTAATGTGTACTCAAAATAAAATGAAGGATCGGAGCTTCGCTTCCCTCAAGAAATGCTAGGCATGATTCCGAGTCGACTCAAGTAATTGTTTCATTCTATACTTGGCAATATTATTTTGCACATCTTGTCTCATGCATCCAACAACCGGATAGCTACCTGATCTTTGCACCATGTATTCATGTATCCGAGAAGGCCTAATCCCAACACGTGTCATTGCTATGGCAGCAGACCATATCTCGGTTCTCGAAACCGCTCGTGGGATCGAATGTAGTGAACATGATGTGGTGGTGTCAGTCGTGGTTGTGATCCGAATTAAATAAAATGGTATACCATGCACCTTTTTCCTTGTCGTAGCTAACTCGAAACTCGCCTCGCATCCAGCTTCTTGTAAGTGGCCTTGCAGTCCGCTTTCTATTCAAGTTGTCAACAAACTTGCGCTGCCTCGAATCCTTCCTTGCTACACACCCATCTTCTACATTTGACATTCCCGTCCGTGTCCCGCCGCCTAATATCTTTCCTAACCCCAAACCCTGCTTCTCTTGCATAACTCATGTACAAACACTCAACCTCGGACTCACTGGAAAATTGCATCCCTCGCGATAACCGATTCTCCAATGAACATTGCTCAAATGCATCATCTCGCATCCTTGCTATTCGCATTATTAGGCGTTAGTTGTTCCAATCCAATAAAATTTCCGTTGTCACGCACATCCTCACTGTGACTCATGTATGTCAATTGCAGTTAATCTTCGCTCGTAACTCGATACATATGTTCAGATTACATGTTATGCCTTTAACGGCCTCGCTAAAGGGTCCTTCTTCATAACCAAGATCATCTCTACACCTCAAGACGGTGTTCACATCATCTCGAACTCTGCTTTTGCATAGATGCAACAAAGTTTTTATTAATACTATAACTGATACATGGGTTGCTTGCTCAATTGCATGTCACAAACATTGTATATGATAGACGGACGACATGATCAACACCAAATTATGTTTTTAGTTCAGGAACCACAACAATTATTTATCATCGCAGATATGTTCCCTTAATATACAATTAATCATGACAAACTTTAAAACGTGATCGCATATTCATATTTGATATCGATTCAAATATTTGAGTTATTGGGTAATTACCTAGTTTGTCCACTGTTGGTGTCGGCCCCATTTAACCTTTTGTTAGTAAATTCGATCTTCACTTTGCCCTGCCTTGTTTACTAACTCCACCAAAGTTTACCGTCCAACGAATTTCGCAGCTGCCTTCTGTTTTTCATAAACATTAATATTTTCTAATTGTTTTAAAAAATTGTCAGAGGAAAACTTTGGTATAACAGCAAAACTTTACCCAAATTTTGTACATGTCGTGAAGTACCAACTATCTTCCGCTTCATCGATTAACCGCAGGTTTTGCAATCTTCAGTGAATATTATGCTCGTTGATCACCTCCAGAATTTTCACGTTGGATAATGAACAGTCGAGCGAACGTTTCTTACAAGAAAATTTTTGGTCTCTCCTTCAGTGATTTATGGATAAAAAAGGGGAAAGATAAGCCATATTGGCTTGGTCCCGAAGGCAGTTACAGTACCCTTGATACAACGTATTAACCTTTTCCTTTTATTTATCTTTTATTTGAATGTTAATGTAGCAGTTTCAGCTTCTCTCTTCATTCCCAAGAACAAATATTATAATTATTCTTAATAAATTTAGCTAGACTGTTCCACAATTTAATATAACTCTAACATATTCTTGTACACATTGAACGATTAAAATCATTGATAATTATATTATATATAATTTATGACATATATAGTTCTTTATTTAAGAAAACCACTATAATACATTAAGTAATAGGGATTATTAACTATGGAGTTTTACCTAGTTGTAGAGATTTATGTTTTTTTTTTTTATGTTCATATGCACAAGTTGTTATTGTATATGGCGTTGGTTTTTTTTTTTGAAGTATTTTAGGCGTCCATATATTATCAATTATTGCCAATTTTCTTTCTTTGCATGATTGCATTGTTTTTTTCTTCTTCGATGTTATTATATCAAAGTCGAACACATGCATTCTCTTTATTTATTACTTTTATATACAAACAGAAATAACTTTTATTTTCCAATTCTCATTAACAACTTTAAATGCGTATTAATAAACCATTTACGGCTTATGCGATTGCCTTACACATTGCCCTGTTTTAAGTGTTCTGTGACTTAATACTTAATTGAAGTTGATTGTATCTGAAACTTTTATCACCCAATCCTTTCCCGTCATTTTATATATCAGTTAACGAATGCTTATGTTCAGTTCAAACTACCTTCTATGCAGATGGGTGTGATGTTTACCCAATTTTTGAACGATGTCCATATTAAATTAATTTACTGCAGTCAGAATTTGCTTATAATGTCAACGGAAGGTGAAATTTATTGATATTCTTCTTCGAAATGCTCAGATAACGATATTTGTTAACTGCTCATTTGGACAGCTTATAGACTTTAAGCAGCAAAGATGAAAGAATCGTAACACTCGCTCGTAGTATACTTCCCAGATTCGCTCGATGTTTTCAAATGCCAACGAAATAAGGATTCAATCATATATTTTGTTCATGCACGAAAGCATGGATATGCAATTTGTACGTAGGGTTTATCAGCTTTATTTGGTAAATAATTTATGATATTAAATGACATTGACTCTTGTGTTATTTCATTTATCGAGACAATGCGACTTCAGCTTTTTACATGAGCTAATAATATTTATCGTGGTCGCCAGGAGAGTCTCATTTGTGATTCTCGTTATCACCGATATCAATCAATCTCCTATCACCATCTTCATTGAATCGCTTACACAACGTTATTACTTAGTAGGAATGTTTTTATAATATGTATGGTCTTGGATGTTAACTTTTTTATTTTCTTTATTCCATGAAATTGGTAATACAATCCTATATATCGATGTGGCAATAAATTTTAGCTTCTTACCAAAAATTATTAAAATTGTCAAATACTTGTATGTCCTCGCTTCCTACGTATATACGCTTTTCTAAATATTAACAATTACACATATACATCCGATTTGCAGTGTATTTTTAAATACAACTTCAAGAATTCATAATTAATCGTCACATTGAACAAATTAATATGAAAGTAATCAAAATGTTAACACTTCATTGCGATAAATAAAAATTTATTTTTTTTCCATTGTCATAATTGTTATATAACATTCACCGTTTGTTTAAGGAATTCACCATATACACGCATATGAGACATTGCTTAATTGGCCCACATTCAAAAGGTTTGTCATCCATATGGGCGCTCGATTATTTTCTTCATAATTCTAAACCCGCCCAATCAATAGAAGAGTGTCGAACGGTGTATATGGGATGACTTTGCTGTACAATTACTCCGTGATTCAATTATATTCATCAAATGCTAGGCATGATTCAACTTACTTCCTTCACTCCTGGATAGGCACATAAGTTCAATTCCTCGTCGTCGTAATTTCCAAGCTTCTTTGTGTCAAGATTCCATGTACCTAACAATTTACAACACCACGTACTCTCGCATCTATTCTAGTGGCACGAACTTCAAATGATTATGATTGTAGAGGACTCCTTTATGGTATTGCAAATAGATATTGTTCAACACTTATGTTAACCCCTGCATCGCTCATGTATCACTTACAATTTTACTCGGTTTCGATCCCGCCATCTCTTTTGCTACTATGTTCGTGTGACATGATATGCTATCTCTGATCCTTTGCCCTCAGCATCCTTTCTTTCTTCCTTCACATTAAAAATACCATAAATGATTGCTTGATATTGCAACAGTATTTTAACATTCAGTTGAAAATTGTTTTAATTGATCATAATAGGGATTATTTTATATTATAAGTTAGAAATAGTCAACCAATTTTTTTTTTCCTTCAACGTTTCCCATGTTGGGGGTTGTAAGGTCACTGGTCGTTGTTGGTCCATCCGAACTGCGGTAATTATCTTCGCTCAATGGAGGAAGTAATGGTCCAATAGCAGTATGCTCGCCAATATTCCTCCTTTGGTAATGCTTCCATTTTTTGGCATATGTCCCGTTATAGGTGTCATTATTGAACATTGGATGGACGTAAGTCCTCACACCTCCGATTAATAGAAAGAATGCATTTTGTTGCATGAGCACATGGTATCCCACTTAGTCGCCACCCTCGCAAGAGCATGTTCGGTCCTCAATATGTACCGAAAGTGCTCTTTTCTCGAATCTTTGACAAGAAATGAAAAGAGCTCCCTGCTTGATGTGCATATTTTGTGCAGCTTGTATGGCCTTCATCACCTTCTCGATCTAACCATCAGGCGTAATCCTTTGCTTGAACAACCAATCCACTCGCTCGCCTTCGATCCATCGATGTTCTATCTTTCTAGCCACCCTTCAAATCGCCTTGTGATGTTTTATGCATAGTAGTTCTCCATCCATAACTTAAATTGCACACTCATTGCTTTTGTTACGTGTGTGTTCTTTGTCCAAATTGGCATGCAAAGGTAGGCCCACTTATCACATCCAGATTCTATCGCCCATGCATGACATAGCTCATTCCTCGACTTAATTTCCGCCATGTAACAATTGAACTCATGCGCACTTGTAGTACGACAAGCTTTCCGAAATATCTCCCTAATATTGACATGGGAACATAGTCGTTATTCGCTCAAATACTTTGGCAAAGCACAAATTGAATGTCTCACTTCTATAAAATTGCATTTCTAATGCTTCCGCAAGACCATTTTCTTCATCACTAACAACACAATATCCTTCACCTTTTTCAACCAATAAAACCATATTCAATTTTTCTAGGAAAGCATACCATGTGAAAGATGTTTCAGCTCGAACCTCATACATTGCTATAGGCAATATTCCGTCATTTCCATCAAGTCCAAGAGCAACCAACATAACGCCTCCATATTCACCTCCTAGGGCCATCCATCGAGAGAAATAAATGGCTCTGCAGTTATGTTTGAAAGCCCAACGAGTGTCAAAGAAACACAAAATATACCTTTGAATCTGGCTCCCAAGATAAGAAGTTGCTTTCATTTCGATCAGAATCTTGTGGGAGTCTCATAATCCCTCAACCGCAGCCTGCAAAATTCGCCACTTTAGTGTAAGCCTCCGCATGATCAGCTCCTACAATCTCCCTTCCTAATCGCCGTGCTTTATTAATCTTTGCAATAAGGCAGCCAACCCCAAAATTCTTCCATATATCATCCTTAACAACTGCTTCGATGACTTTCATATCTCCTTTCCATTTGTGCAGGAACTCATAAGCCACCCACTAATCAAGTCCCCTTCATATATCTTCGCTTCTAGGTGTATGAACGGATTGAATTTAGTTACTTCAAACATTGGACACATCTTTAGTTTTTCCCTTCAAAACACCAATCACATCTCATGTCCGAGCATTCACAAGAAATACATTCTCTATTGTTTATCATCTGGACATAGGTTAAAACAATCCCATGCAGCTGTGGCCTTCAGACCGTGTCTTAAAACTAATGCGCTAGAAACAATTTCCCATATCCCATTTTTAGTCTCTCATCTTCAAAATACACACCCTCCCGCCGTAACACCTCCTTACAATCTGCATATAACCTCCGATGGTTCACACCTTCATTGTCCGATTCATAGCCCTCCATGTCATCATCATTGTCACCGGTATATTGTAACGGATCTTTCTCGTCATCTCGAAACCTCATCCCGAAAAGGATTGTCATTAACAAAGATCCATTATCGGATCGATGCACTTAATTGCACCGCTAATTCTCTCAATTACGAGTCCTAAGTGCTTGAAAATCACCGCATCATCGAATCAGATCCGATGGCAGCCCGACTCCCAATACGCCTCTGCTTTCGCTAATATCCAACATCGAATCCAATTTATCTTTGGCCTTGAAGCATCCACTCATCGCATGTTCCCTTACTTTAGCCGCAGCTTTCTCTTTGCAATCGCCATACGAGACTCCACTCGCTGATAGTGGTACTCACAGCTTTTCTTCACATGCACGTCCAAAATCCAAAGCCCTTACAATCGACCTCAACTTCTTTGTCGGGTACTATTGACCGCCATTATCATCATATTCACGAGCCGCCTTTGATGTCCGTCCGAATCACTCGATGCAGCCCCTTAGGTGACAACTTTTCGCTCACCATCAAATCTTCCCTTTGTAGCGCTTTCTCATCCATGAGTACACCCTTATTTGACAGCCAATATTGATATTAATATTATCGATGATATCTCAGTAATACAGCTTGCTACTACTCGCTTACACAATTATAATAACATGTGGTTAAACATATAAGACATAGTATTGATAAAATTATAACGCTGATTTGCAAAAAACATAAACTTTTTAAACTAACCTCGACCGAACCGATTGCAAGAAATATTGTGTTTAAGAAAAAATGTGTGTCCCATCTAGTAGCTCACGCTCCCTACTGAACATACCCCAATTAAAGAGGAAGAGTTTAAAATTTACACATTATGAAAATATTCACATATAATGAAATTGGTTAATGATAAATTCTCACCATTGTCGTGTTTGTATCTCGCAAATATGCAATGTATATAATTTGAATATAACGAACTCGAACCCCGACGACCTTTGTTTATATACACATAATCTTGTCGCCACTTAAATATCACTTCGCTCAAAATATTCATAATAACAATATTTTATGTTTAGGTCAGGTAGTTGAAAGTTTCTTCCCTCCAAGCCATTTTAACCGACTTTCTCGCATCATCATTAACGCCGACATATGATATTCTCGATTGACTTGCACCATATACGAAAGATCAATGAAATAATCTTCGACTTCAAAGAACGCCTGTGAAGCCAATTTTAATGGCTAACACAATAAAATTATTTTCATATTTCACCGCTACTTAAGTAACAATTGTAACACATTTTCCACATTGCCATGGACGCAACCCTCTTTCTCGTTGACTTGTAGTCACAATTGTAACACATTAATTTATAATCTTGACCGATTTTGTGTTATATCACAAATTAAATTTTCCATTCTACTATTGGATTTCATGAAAGTTGTTATCGTCCATATAAATTTATACTTGAACCTCAGACTGTACAACCACTAATGGAGTAACAATTTATATTTTTCTCTCTAATAGAGTTGACAGTATTCATGATGCTTAAGGTTTTATTTGGGTCACATTATAAACTTAATATCGTGTACAATTTGTCAGACATTTGAACATATGCGTTTAAATTACCAACTGTTGGACCATCCTTCTTCTTTGTGCTTTGACCTACAAATGCAATCTTTCTTCATTGAACATCTTATAACACTATGTAACATATCATATAATTTGTTGTTGAACTTATCATTTCTATAAATACCTGCATTTAGGTTGTGGTCAATATTCAATGACCACGAATGTGCTTCTACCTTCATCCGAACTTGTGAACCCATGATTGAAATTAATAACACTGAACGAATCATAGTACATTGTTTCCATGTTTACATACCATACATGCAATCATAGTGCAACAACGCTCTATTAATAGATATAATGATGTTAATTTGAACAACCTTTCCATACGCATTTCATTCATTTTATGCTAATGTTTCAAAAGAGTATACTGACTGAGGAATCTGCGATTATCTCAATAATTTCCTATCATTTGAAGTATTAATATCATATATGAAATTGTGTCATTATGTTTAAATTAAAATGATTTGAAATGCGCTAAAAATTTATAATATGTCCATAATTATTATTCAGCTTATGAAACCTTTATATAAATATATCAATGAAGTTGTTAAACTGCTGGTCATTACTAGCTAATATCCTTGGTTGTCTAACGATCGAATTGGAAAGTTAATGCAATAATTGCTGTCCATACATTATTCCTATCGTCGATTTATGTCTATAAATAAAAATATATATGTAAACCATGCCTTCTAAACCATTATTAAAGTGAACGCCCATAAATGTAAACATACTGCTAAAATCCATGCACTCGTATTTCTATTTATTATTATCAATGCTATATAATTGCCAATGGAGGTGCCTCGAAAGAGATGATATCGTCCGATCCACTCATAGTAGGAATGCTACGCTTAGCTTAAGGGTCAAACTAATGGAGTGTAACCATATTTGACACGTGGTAACATGTAGCACAACAATTGAAGGATATTCATTCGACATATTGGCAATGTCATCAACTTCCTTACCCGTGGATGACTAGTTCCATTATGTTAATACCATTTCTTTATCGGGTCTTTTATTTGAGTTTCAGTGTTCAATTATCGGTCATCGCAAGAAGATAATGGGGTTTGTGTCTACCAACTCCCTTCACCTACAATGACCGCGCATCGATAAATTTTCTCGGATTGTTGAATTGACATTGATTTAACATTCCACCGCAAGCTAATCGTAAGAAGTAGGTCGTGTTTAGTCCTCAACCACCTTACTAAATACTTATAATATTGCATTTTATAATTATATATAGACCAACGGGTTATTGTATAATTACTTTAAATAAATTAGAGGAGTCTATTATCGCATATAGTTAAAACGATAATGGTAAGTCTCCAATCTCATGTCCATCGAAGTGCTCCTGCTAACATTGATGTGCTCAATCAATATTAGCTTAAACATGAAGGACAATAGTTGCTTAATGAGGTATCCCATATTTGTTATAGATAATATCAAACGTTAACTTCCATAATAATACAAGAATTTTGACCGTGCAAAGTATAAAATGAGGACTTGAAATTTTTAATGTTACATAATATTTTACTATGATATGTTCTTATGTTTTACTATTTATAGGATTCACATTAGTATATAGTTGTTGTACTTGGCAATATTTGGCGGTGATGTTATAAACATGATAGTACACGTATGGCCTTCCCAATGTTTGATAATAATTATTAATTATCATTGTTAGCAAAACGTGCGATCTTGCAAGAATAGACTATCATCATGTAAATACAGATGTCCCTCGAGCGTATAATATAAATTGCGGTCCCCGCGTGCCGTCGATATGAATGGTAACAATCAAGTTGAGGGACGCCTCACTGATGATCACATGACCTATTCGTACTAACAAGCAATCACGTAACGCATACAACATTTTACGTAGTATAAATACCATATGTCCTTTCGTTCTCATACGCCATTGTTGCAACCATTAACAAAGTTAAGTGTAGAATCCTCATCTTCTTCTTCATTGTTTACATTATTTTATTTCAATCTTCTTTAACAACGTAACATTAGGCGTGAGATTCCGTGGACATTGTAACATAATTGTTATGATGGTCGCTTATTTTGTTCGGATCGATCGACCAACAATCATATTAACACAACACATTATTTTCTCTTCCGTGGACATATTTCAAGCAAAGGAAGCTAGGACCATCACCAACAAAGAGGCAAATAACTTTCCAACTCTTTTTCTTTTTAAAATGAAATACTTAATATTTTGTATTATTCTCAAAAATGGAACCGAGGTTTTGTATTATCAATACAAGATAAGTCCAATCACTGGTTTTATGGAAATCGATGTTCACAAAGAATAACCTAAACAACTCGTGAATATAATATATTCGTGATAAGTTTTTCTGTTTAACATTTACAAATGTTATGGCAAAAGCACATATCTTAATATAAATCAGTTAACACATTTATTATATCAACCTAGTTGTTATAGAATATATTTTGTCCAACTGCACTCCAAAAAGTGCAGCTTTTAACGAATTGTTTATGCAGTATACAATGGGTTTTGGCTTTAAATGCAACACCAAGATTGGATACTTCTCCTTCTTGATTTCTACAAGGGAGTTCCATTTTCAACTCGAGCTTGATACTCAATCGTAGCCTACCGACCGTGGCATACAAAGTTGGGAGAAGGCACGGAATTCACACCTTCACTTATAAATTTAACTAGGTGGTGGAATGATCTTTTGCATCCAAGGCATTCAATGTTAACTACGGAAGAATATATATGTAGATTTTATTTTTTTTTGACATTATGGGTATTTTAGCTATGATTGAGTTACAGCTTGTTTGACAATACTTGGATGAAGTTACGCAAATATTGTACATGTTATCATGACATCGAGGATATTTCCGTAAGTGCACCAAGATGTGAAAAAATTGTAACTCGCTCATGATGTGTTCTAAGCAGTGAAGAATTATGTTCTGATTGGCAAGTGTCATGTTGCCGATCGTCTGTCCTATAGTGATGGACTAGCATAATGTGAACGATAATCGTTGTCTCGTTAATGAAATATAATAATTGAATGCATGGAGCATGTATTTAAAGCTTACAAACCGCTTAACTGTAGTTAATTATTTACACAGAGTTATTTACATGTGCAACTTATGTCACTGAGAATCTCTTGGATAAGCATTATTCATTAATCACTTAATGACTTTATCCTAAAGTTTTGACAAAATAATGCAGCAAAAACAGCATTGTTTGGAAGACTTTTAACTAATATCTTTAACGAAAACATATTCAACATATATTGTGAAAGTATATTTTGTTGTATCAATTGACAGTTTTGATTGAAAGCAACAAAACCCCACCTTGAATAAGATTCAAGATTATACCTTACAATGAATGAGCCTCATTGTCTAATATCATGCAATGCAACTCGACACTACAACCTTAACATGGGGTACAATTATGACAGAGTGGTTGATGAAATAGTAAGCAATGTAAAACAATATCAATTTACAATAACTGTTAAGTATTCTTGGTCACAATATTTATGGAAATTGTTATCATTTCATATAAATAACAGTGATGGGTGTCCATACAAAGGTTATTCATGACCGAAAGGTTATTTTACTTTGTTATGTATCGCATTGTTCAACCGATTCGGTGACATATAATGTATCGTCACAGCACTGTGTTGACCAAGCAAAAGTAAATGTCAAACTCTGATGTTATAATAGGTTAAAGTTTCAACAACCATCGGAACTAATTGGCCCACATTCATGCAGTGCAACATTCCGACAAAAGCTATGATAACAATGTCACTCAATAATTGCCAAATTTGTCGCTATAAATCAATTAACTATCATTATACAGCTTGAATGTACTTCAATTAACATTGTCAATTTTCTATAGTTCATATGTAATGGTTGCAAAGTTAAGTTAACCAAATTAAGGAACCAATACAGCTCCTTCCAAAGGACATGTTCGAGATTGTCGTTTTGTATATAGTTGATATGTAACGGTGTAGTGTTATAATTAGTATCTTAAATAATAAAAGATTTCTTGTTGACAACATTGTAAGCCAAAGATAGGATCGCCAATTGTCCGACGGTCCATCAATCCACTAATTTTACCTTTTCCATTGACTTGGCCAGTGGCTCTGTTCATCGTAATAATTAAGTATATAGCATGTTCGGAATAAATAATATGTAACATAAGGCGTTTGGTTTCCTTGGCAACTCTAAGTTGTACACATAAAATCGTTACATTATCAATACAATTATTGAAACCTCGTGCTACGGGATTTGTATACTCATGGAGGCAACCATACTATAGAACATCATTTGATATGTGATAGTCAATAACTTATAATTCACTTATCAACGAAACTATTTCTTCCATTAAATTCATTATGGGCAAAGAAATGTGGATTGAGGCTCTATAATCAATTCTACCACGTGATTAGCAAATGTGTCAACCTGCAGCAAAGCAATAACCATTGCTAATGCTGGAACAAGTTTTTATTAATAATTCACTTTATGTGGTTGATGAAATGCCGGACAACCATTGAATTCTGCAGCAAGCCAATTATAATGGCATATGCTAGTAACTACATAATCTAAAACACTAAGCAAACTCACTAAATCTTTTAGGGCCTTTTTTTGTTACCCATAGTTATAAATAACGATTTCATAAATACGAACAAATGATATCCAGTACACAAATTAAGAATGTAATATGTGTCCTAGATAACTATCCATAAAAATACAATTCATTTAAGAATGTTAAACAAATTTCTAACGTGCTCACCTGAAGAAGAAACAGTAGTATTATTCCGTAATTCAATGGGTTTACAAATCATATTACGGACGCGAGAAAATAGTTACTCTATTGCACAAATTGTGTGTTTGTAATTAAGTACGTGAAGTTTGAAACTTAACGATATGAAGCATTTCAATTATGTTCGTGAATAAAACTACAAATTTAGGTTCAAACATCAGCAAATGACAACTAATTTCTTAACATGAACATAAGAATAACTAGTCCCCTCGGTATGGACGAACGATGTTAAGTATCCTTTAATTTGCTAACACTTGTTTATTAATATGTAATTTAACGTTATTGTTAAATACATTATTCTATTAAACGGAAAATACTATTTAAACTATCACATACAACATAATGATGGCACAAGTCTATGGATTGTCTCGAATGAGTCGTGTTAACAATGGTTTTAGTGTTAACAATGGTTTTAATTTGCACTTAACTAACCTAACAATGAAAAATGATTTATCAATGGTTGACAATCGGAGTATATACGGTGAATTAAAACTTCATTGACATAAATATAAAATTTGAGCAAGTTGATATGTCAATATCAGAATAACATGGTAATTAATAACATTTAAACTTGAATATTGTGGATTATTTATATAATCTATTAAATGTTGCAGATAATGGGAGATTCGTTATGTACGAATTCATAATGTATGGGATATTAATTTAAATGAAAAAGTTTATAATGAAGTTATGTTAAATTATTGTGATAGTTAATGTTCATATTTCGATAAAAATTTGATATAATTTTTTAACATTCCTTAATAAATTAAGAATACAATGTTTCCAAATGCAATTTGTTGTAAAAAAAAATTATCAACTAATTTTTTTCCAGTAATATATAATGACATTAATTCATCATATCCTTAAAGGTATCATAATTTGTTAAGATATTTAACAGATAACAATTCTCAATAAAATTAAATAAATACCACCAAAGTAATTTAACAATATGTTATGTACGGCAATTGCATATAAGGAAACTAAATGTTGTGTCGACCTGAATATTCATTTGGTTAGTAATGTAATACTAAATGCAACATCATATACAGATGTATTTAATTGTTCTATATCCATAAAGCGACAAATAATTGTCTCTAATCTTTATAACAAACTAAATAACATAGCTGATGTCAATGCACATGGTTTTTAATAAAAATGTCGAGCCTCGTTAACGGTTAGCAAACTGGAGTGACGACTCGTGCAATTACATAATTTCGCCTTCATACAAATAATGTGCACCTTCATACAATTAATATGCATGCAATAAATATTATATAATTTAAGGAATGTTAGTAACCATTGCATAATGTCACAGACACACCATAATAGAAATTAATTAGTTGGCATCGATCTTGCGAAAGTTTTCCAAAAGGAAGCCTCATTTGTTCTGAAATTAACTTTGCATATAATGTTAAAACTTGTCATTATAAGTTATCTCGGTCAATGCAGAGTTATAAATAAATTAAATTTGTATAAAATAACGATAATTGGTTTAAGGCATATGTGAGAAAATACCTTACCCCACAATTCGCGAAACATAGTTAAGCACCATGCATAATGGAAATATATTCCCATTAATTTATATTATGGTAATGAAATAACCCATGGGCCGCCAGCCCTAAAACTAATACTGCTCCATGAAAGGAAAATGGCATATAATGGGGAAAGGCATTATATATTGATAGTAAAAGTTGAAAATAATTCATTTTTTTGTGGACTTGTTATCGAAGCAATAAAGAGGCTTCCAACAGAAGTTTCCAGTATATACTGTGCAAGGAGAAGTTCAAAATATTTAAGCAGGCATTAGGGTCGGTTGCAAAGAGTCCAGATGTTGAACGAGTCAACTCAAACGTCGCCCGTCACTGTGTCAGAATGCTGCAACAAGTCGGACTGGATTATGCGTGTTCAACTTAATAATCTTCATGTGGTAGAATGCTGCATCCCGCCACAAACCTCTTGCTTGCAGAAGAGGAGCACAATTTTTAATTTAAAATTAAACAACCCCGCGGTAATGAGAGAGACGACTAGAACAGTCCGCAAGTGTCCATCATTTTTAAAGAAACCATCATTTACAAGATCTCGCAACTCCTCATGCGTGGAAGAAATCTATGCCTTATATAAAGGCGCAGTGAATACGAGATATGTGGTGGAATGTTATAAACAAAGATAGTGTGTTTTACAAGATTGATTTGGTTGAGCAACTCGTAGATTGAATGGCACAAGGTACATCCTTGACTTCATAGATTATTGTAATTGTTCTTCCATTCATAGCATACATGCATAAATATTACCGAGCATCGTAGTATTCTAGATATTTAAAAGGGATTTGATAATTAATAATTTATAGTGAAAGTCTGATTGACGATGACTTTGCAATATCCATCATTGAAAAGGATTTGTGTTATCTACACATGAACGTTGAAATATTAGTTAACATACTTCAATTACGCTTCAATCGCATCCGCTTTAACAGTGAACATGTTAATGTAACCCACGTTAAATATGGGCTCAATTACTTGTTATAAAGAACTTATTCAAACATTGGGTGACTATATTAATCCTAAAATTCAAGTACATAGCCATTAAATATCGGCAAATCAATAGGCCAATTGCATGTCGTCCTAAGCTAATGACCACGAAAGTTAAATCTTAGGAGAAAAATCATTACATATTATCTAAATTGTATATGAAATAAGTACAAAAGGGCCGGATTGTAAAAGAATGATAATATGCTCACGCTAAATTATCCCTGCAGCACTGAGGAATACCAATATGAATTTGTACATACAAAATAGGAAGTGAGATAATAATATTTCACTTTCATGTGTGATAATCAACTCGATACCATTGTCATGGGACATATATAAACTAATTTTGGTTATGTGAAATGTTACAGCTGAAGCGTGTCAAAATCGAGAAGAAGCTCTCTGGGAGAGCACAAAAGATATGGTTAAAGTACTAAGATACCCCACCATTTCACCGCCTAACCACGGTGGAAAGTGGATCGACTCTACGTAATTATTCAAATGATAAGGACAATGCTTACCCCAAGACAAACAACATTGTTTCGTGATACTTGCTTTGGCCATTTCCTACACCTACCAATGTATTTAACTTTCCAAGGGAAAATGCCGCATAGTGTCCTTGTTCGTGAACCGTTAATCGAAAATGTCTGGGATGAGTTGTGGTTTGTTATCGGAGGCGGACCATGTAGGTTTTCAAAAGTCGAGTTTGCACTTATTATCGGCCTCAAGATGGGACCGATCAAGAAACCGAAATTGATAAGACCACGTATCTCCCCAATATTCGGATCGCACAAAGATGGGATTTGACTGCACTGTGAATTTGGTTCAAGATGAAGAAGAATTCATTAACACGCATTGGTCTCGCTTCAGAAGATGATATTGCTATACTGGCTTGCAATGGTCTTATTATTGCATCGGACTTTGCTCTGGTCTACCGGATGATGCGATAGTGGACACACAATGGGTCTCGACTTGGCTAGATATCTCAAAGTTTAATAACTATCCATGGGGCTTAATGGTTCTGAAGGCGACATATGATTCGATTAATCTTAACATGCAAGCATGGGCAACCGAAAACGTTAAACCCAAAACCACTTATATAAGACCAACCAAGCACACTTATGTCTTGCGAGGTTTTCCCTTTGCAGCTCAGGTATATGCTGTTACATATAATTCCACAACTAAACGCATGGACACAGATAAGTTAATTTTTTGTTCAATGTTGATTACACACTAAGTGCTGCTAATGTAGCCATCTATGCAAAACATTTACATGCTTTTTATGATAATAGTTTATGCTTTATTTGATAATATGGAGAAATAAAATAAAATTCATCTTATGTTTTTTTTAACACTTGACAGTCCATTACACCTGAATCCACATTTGGAAAATTGGATATAAATCTCGATATGTGATTTCTTATGTTACTTTCTGGTGCAATTTATATTTTAAGGCTGGACATCAATGAAGGTTAATACATAAGTCATGAATGACCAATATAGCCTATCGTCTTAGTGTATTTGGGGCAGATAATTAAAATTATTTATTTCAGTCACATAAGTAAGGCCATGAACACGTTGTTTTAGATAAAAATATCTGAACTGGAATGGTAATTGACAAAGGAAATTACATTCAAACAGCTTTTTATTAAATAATGATGTACACACCTGGCAGTAATAAATTATCCTATTGCCTTTTGCAGATATGGATATACGAATGTGTAAATATCCTTGGCCAATTACACGGAAGGCAGATGGTTCACGATATTGTTCCGCTGCATGAATGGATGGAATTTCTGATGCAGCCAAGTGAGGCGACAATTAGATATCATCTTATGTCAACAACAGTAGCCACATCAATGTCGAACCAAATGACATTAGCAAGATCACGTAAAGAGAAAGATAGCAACTTATTACAAGAGTTTCATACAACTTAAAGACCTCGCTCAACCAGCCCAGCTTCATTGGATGCATCATCAAGGTAAAAAACCCTTTTCCGTAAAGAAATCGTGTAACTTTCAAACGGATAATCACCATCGAAATGGTCCTCATCAGATATATTTCATAAGAAATGAACTCATTTATAAGATTAACAAATTCAACATTCTCCAACAATGTTATTTGCAATGTTTTTATGTAACAAGTCGGTTAAATTCGTCCTAAACCGCATAAATAAAAAAAAATTCGTCCTTTCTGTGGTAAACACAAACCATGAAATCATTTATCGCTTTTTATATACAGTGACAGCGATGGTATCAACTTTCAACGACAAGAACAATGTAATCGATATGTTGTCATATTTGGTGTCTCGCTGCGATATCGTAACTTAAGGTTGAGATAATGACATGAATTAGGCTCCGAGGAATAACATAGTCGAAGAGATGCAAATTCATTACAAACTATTGATGGACGTAACTTCGAGAAGCAAGGCATATGTCAACGGAGAATGAAGATGGTCCCATCGACACTAATGTTCTTAATGAGGTATGTCATAACCTCAAGTTCAAAGGCCTTGTTAAACATCAATTGGTAAATACATTGGCTTGAACGATTATATCCGAAATAGGTAATGCTACAACATTATAATAAAAGTCACAGTCAGTGTTGTACATAGTACACTACACTAAATGATTCATTGGTTTAAACCGAGGTTAAGTCAAATCTTATGTTTTTTAAGTGGAACAAAGAAATATTAATGAACAAATTATCGCTATCAGTATTACAAGAATGACATCACAAGAGCATATTGCAAGGAACACTAACTTCTCCCACTCATTAATAGGGTTGCAGCTGCTCTCCAATGACAATGACGAAAGGGGCCATTTGATATCAATGTCAGCAAGCACCAACAATTCAAGAACAAGGGATTGCACAAGAGACCACGAATGGAGGCAGATTATGGATCTGCATAAGACAAGCATCGCTGCTTGCATACCAAGAATCACATCGGTCCTTTTACAGCAGCTTATACCAAAGAAGTGACAACAAAAGTAGAAGAACCGGAGTTGATAGACCTCGCCACAAAAGTCGAATACCAAAACTTGATAGACATTCGGGCCAAGTGGTTAGTGTAAGGAATTTCTATGAAGAAGTGCTATTCGTTGATTGTAATTGGTTTGAATCGTTGATCCGTGGTGATTGGCTGACCAATGATGTAAGTTTTAATACAAGTTTACTTATTTTGACATTACACATAACATCAGCTTATAACTAATGTTCATTTGTCATTAGCGTAATATTTATAGCATATGAGTGTTTACCTTAGGCTCGCTCAACGGCTACTGCTCAACTCTACAGCTTAAGTGAACTGAGGTGCACTTGCATCGATACGTAATTTTGGGTAATTACTTCGACTCAAACCGAAGTTACGGTAATTAATTTGACTTTATAAACTGATCGAAATGATTGACATTTGACATGATCTACCTTCCATGTTATATGCAAATTACCGACACTTATGTAAAAGGAAGAAAATCTGCTTTGGGAACACTTTGATTTACAATAATCAAATACAAATTTCATATGTATTACCTCGACAAACTTATCTCTAATAAAGAGAGATCGTATATAACATTATAAATTATTTATAAAACCTATACCAGAAACATGTACATCCGCTGATGCAAAGTGATTTGATGCAATTATTTTGTAGGCAAGTGTTTCTGGCATTTGGACGGACATGCAAACATCACGCAGACCGATCTACCAGATACAGTTTGATCCATATCTGACTAATAGATTCATGATGGGGGAAAGACCTTGGTCGACTGTTGACCAGGCAAGTAATCTTAACATAATTGTTAAAACTTGGTTTGTGATATTCAGCAATTACATAGGTTCTATACTGTCATCATTACGAATGCACAAAATTTTTATCTGCCCAAATATGTCTTCCTCTATTAATATGCAATTGTAGATGCCAACTAATTTTTTTGCCAACTTACTGTTTCTTAATTGACAATGTACATGGTACATGTGTCTTTTTTTTTTTCTTGTTACTCTAAATAATTTAACATATTTTCCACCAGCCAATGGACTTCATGTTTTTTGTTTACATGCAAGTAATTACCAACATATTTCATTCTTTTTCTGTTTTCTTATAACGAAGATTGACAGGCATCATACACTTTTACACATTTATTCCCATTCATTTAATTTGACATCAAAAAAAACTGTTTCTTATTTGATTCAAACATTACGGATAATTTTGTCTCAACTAAGAAGTGAACTTATTGACTATAATGTCACATGGTCGGTATCCTATTTTCCCTGTTGAAGGTGTATATGCCCATCAACTTTGGTGGTGCGATTGGGTTGCAGCAGTAAATTAGCTTTGCGTAACGCCGGATTGCAATATACGATCCTCTAATGTAACTTATACCTACTAAACAAGTTGTTCAATCCATTGGTCGCTATGCCGAATTGTTACCTCGAATGCCGATAGCTTGCCCGAGATTCCACAGAGACCGCCCCACACTTCGTGTATCCACCGACCCTTATGATGTCGTTAGAGTCATCACGGCTGCGCCTCAAAGAACAACCTCGAATCTGGGACCGTGGTGTGTTTGTGTCAAGATAATTGAGTACTTATGCAATCGGATCTCCTTTCAATTTCGGTGCTCATGATGGCCCTATTCTCGAGGCGTAAGATTGTCGTGGTCTATGTTGAAGGATAATATAGTCTCAATCCTCTCATACCGTGCATAGTTCCATTAACCATCGTAATAAATAACTCAACTTGACAACGATTGTTATAAATTATCTCGTGACCTTCAAATTACATTAATATTTTGCTCAGATGGGAAAAGTTGCAGTTTGTATCAACTGGTTTTAGTAATTCGGCCAGCTATCTTATGTATTAGCTTATTGCTTTTGGATTTATTATAACTTTAAATTCATATTATGTTTAACCAATTTGACTATTATGTTATATAATGATTATTTCAGCTTGTGTTTTCATTATCACCGCCTACAATGTCAAATTTTTGGTGCTGAAAAGTTACATGTTTTGTTCCAACGTATTGTTTCATTTTTCTTCCTTAAAACCTCGTGCTTGTAAATTAATAGTTTCTTCGCTTTGTCACCATGCTTCCATATTATATTTCATTATGCGTTAGCAAACTTGAATGTTCTGCTGCATATATATGATATTAACTCCATCTCGTCCCATATATTTTGCTTCATTATTTCCATTCACCATTCATTTAATCCGACATATATCACAACCGTATCCATGTTGGTTTGTTGGCCGATTGAAGATCCGTAGACGCCAAACTTATTTCAATCTTCAAGTAAGTTATTCATTTTGTACTTATATCTAAGTGTCCAAAACGTGACATATATAAATTTATGTTATACTTCTATATAATTTATGTAAGCTCAACCCCACCTCATACATTTCCTTCCGATTAACTTTCGCTTTGATTCCATTAAACATCTTCGATGCCAAGATACATGTGTATATACTATAGAACATCATTTACACGATCGACAATTGTATCAACACATTTCTAACTACTTTTTATTTTTATTCATGTCCAAGTGTCTAAAGATTAAATTTTATTTCTTACTAACACACCAACAATATAGTTAAATCTTTAAATTTATATATACCTTATACGTAATTTCCTTACATTATATTTCGCTCAATTTAATAATATATTTAAGTTACGTATAATACTATTACAAACGAGGGCCCATGATACTAGACATCCACTTCCACATACAAGGCGTCCATCTTCAAGTCATTAACAAATGCGCAACATTATTTTACATAATTATGTATGTTCGTCATAACTAACTCAAATGTCTTGTTTCTAACCTACTTGACTATAGGAAAATAAAATGTACACTCGTAGTACCATCATTTCCGTGGGCGTGAATATCTCTCTCTTACCATGTTCTAGCTTTCAATTATTTCTTCATCACATTATCGCTCTATAGTATTCAAAACAAATGTCATTTTCGCATTGACATGTACTATAAACCAATAGAAACAAACAGAGAAACGTTAAACTCAATCCATGAACCCCTCATCATATTGTCCAATCATGTGCAACAATTTTCTCTTATGATTAATTATAATTTGCTTATGTTCATGTAATATGGTTTATTTAAACAAAACACAATATATAGTGGAGTTCACATTATATGTTGGTAATACTATAACTAACGTTTTTAGTTATACAATTAATTTTTATTTTCGACGTACATTTATAGTTGTTAACACAAACGAATATACCGAATACTATATAATCCCATTACAATGTTAGCTTTCAATATTAATTCGTCAATGATCATATATTGTCATAGCTTATACCCGACACACAATAAATAAACCACACAATATTATCGCTGCTTCAATATAATGTAAGAATAACGATCGACCCAAATGACTCAATAACCTCGATAACCATAATTCATAACATACATAACAAAATATGAAATTTCAGCAACTTGTCCACCAAAATATCAACATATCTACCAATCATATCTGGTTTTGAAATGACATTCATTGACTAAATAAACTTAAAGACAATCTATATAATGGACCATAATATATATGTCTTCAATTTCAACGTAAACTCATAAATTCGGAAATATGTTGCAGCTTTTTTGCCCACTTGTAGTTACACAAATTAATTATTTTCACAACCAATGTAGCTTACCCAAAGCCTTCAAAACACATTAATTTCAGCTTGACTCACATCCTCTTTCATAGCTTAACAGCTTCGCCATAGGTTTTTCAAATGTTTCTTTCCACGATATCCCTTTGTAATAATGATCATTGTATCCAACACAAGACTATGCTTCAACAAGTACTTCAAAGAATGGAAGTTCATCTTCGTCACCCTCTAATCCTTTAACTTCAATTTTCTTAACATTATGACGCAAACATTCAGCTGACATTGTCTTCTTCAATCCAACCAAATTCTTCATCGACTTAATTCGATCCTATGTGTCTCGAAAACATATAAAATTAAGGTCATAAACAATAATTTCTGCTCAACTTACTTCAATTCTTTATAATTTCCTCACCTTTTCTATAACCAAATGTTCTAACTTTGACAAGTTGTTTAGTATGATAGGAAGAACTTCCCAAACCATATTGCTCAACCTTCACTTCCAAAAACGCCAAACCAAAGAAATAAAGGAAATAAATTATCGCTTACTTCGTGAAGTGCCCGTATAGTATCAACATTAAAACTTATGTTATTAACATATCATATGACCAAATATTATTTTCTAAGCTCTTAATTTAATTCTGTAATGTTAATTCTCTACTATATCAAGTTTACTACAAGCAGGAAACAAATTTGTACCGGTATCCAAATGCCTTAACATCAACTAATAACATTTCTGCTACATTGTAAGACTACAATTTCACTTTTCACAACGCTCATTAGGTTCGAGATAACTTACATATATCATGCCGTGGATAGACTCGTAACCTTCGCCTTTGTCGACTTCGAGAAGGGGTATAGCACTGCTAGCATCAAGACCGTCCATTCAACAAAGAAAACATTTAACACGACTCGATTATGGAATTTAGTTCCACCAACTCGATATGATCCCAAGCTTTCAGCAGTAAGTACAAGACGCTCAAGATTAGGCGCCATGATGACCACATCAGTGCTCAAAGACCAATTATAAAATCCTCTTCCGAGAAACCGCCAAGTCTAAACTCTTCAAGGTAGATGATGTAATGATAAAGTTCTGCAGTGCCAACCATCACGCATATAAGCCTTGATCTCCAATAACTCAAGTGATGGGCAAATGGAAAATAGCTTCTCCGTCAGTTGTTGTCGATATTCAAGTAACACCAAGCATCTTCACACTTGGAAAACATTGTCCATCTTCCTGAATGGTGATGATAAAATCCGAATCTAGTTTCGTAACTTCAAGTGTTTTGCATTTGTAAATACCTCGTGTAACTCAAATCGGTGTTGAACTCCCATATACAACTCAATCTCACGTACATCACGCATCACCGCAGCATGTAAATCCAACCTTTTATACGACAGAAAGTGTGCACTCGACCAAAGGTACGTAGAACTTGTTAATCTTTGCCCCTCGCTCGATCAAGCACGCTCAGTATAAAGTTCGAAACCGAATCATCACATCACCAAAGAACGCACTCGTGTCGCACTCCATACCCTATCATCAAAGCATAGATTATGAACATTAGTCCATACACACTTCCATCTTCAAGAAAGAATGCGTGTTTCCACGGCATATTTTATCTGAAGATAATTCGTATCGTCGCATAGAGTGCATCGGTAAAGCACTTAGCCTATCTTCAACTCCATGATTGCCCCTCTTCTTAGTCTATTGATCTTCGAACCATGACATGTGATTTCTTCATCATTAGAAGCCAAAACCAACCTCATCAAATATTCACATATAACGACTAATTTTATTTCCACACTAGTAGGATCAATAGCAATTTATTATATTAATTTTATTACCAAAATCTACACTTTCATATGTGTATATAACAATTTGAATATCCCGGATGCTACATGTTTACTAAATTTCGCTATTCATTTTTTCATACTAACTACACTTCATAAATTAAGTAAATTAAATGTTTCACTCATGCCAACAACCAAGATACACCACTATTATATTAATATATGTTATCCTTGTAAACAAGGTTCATCGCAACATTAACATGCATATTTATCACAAATCCATAACTCGAAACAGAGGGTTAATAAATTTAAATAATGAATGCTTACACACCACCCTCACCGTAATGATAACAATTTCAACCGCATGATAAATAACTTCAATATAAAATATGGCAAATCCATAATCAATATCGCTTTGTCATCAAACAAAGATACAGATTTTAGACACCAAATTAATCCTCACCATGCTATGATCGACTTAATCATTACCCCAACAAGCAAACGGACCAAAATTATTTCACAACATAAGCAACAACAACATACATACAAACGATAAATCTTCATTTCGCACTTCCGAACAAAATCGAATGTGTTATGTCTGTCACAACAACCACACTATCAATGTGCCGAAAATCCACCATTACATGTTTACACTTACATATGTCTACCCCTTTATAATGCAAAATAAGCAAGGATCAGAATAATCTACCCTTCCAAGACAATCATCCATCGCACTTAGATTTCATCCAAATTTATGTTCCTTTATTCCATTATTATTATCACATCACCGTCCTTTTAATCACAAAATTCTCGAAACAAAGAATCAACATATCGTCATTTTCCATATCAGCTAGCTACACTATCTCGTCCGAAGTCTTAGTACACTTCCATACAAATACTATACTCATCATTTATATGGACTTCCTAACTTAATTAAATATATTTAACCCCTAATAAAAAGTAATTTACATATGTTATTAACAAAAAAAATTTCAATACTATAATACCAAAAGCCCTAAAGTGGTCTGGATGCTCTAACGACTACTCGGCTCCACGCTTGGGTAAATAAATAAATCAAATTACCGAATCGTGGCTGGTGCTCTCTGGATTACACGGGTTCAGCTATTTGGCCCGAAACAACACTCTACCTTGTGATTTCTTTCAACTCTCACAGAGTCACCAAGATAAATGTGTGAGCCCCACCGCTGTCTGAGAAGCCAAGTCCGACTAATCGTCGAACCTGCACGCTGCCCGATGATAGAGGATGTGGCTTTTTCGGCTTTCTTCTTTCTTCTCACTTTCGGATTTTTCCGATCAAATTCATGCCCGCAAACCGCGGGAGCTATTTCCCATAAACGAGCCACGGTGAGACAGACACGGATGATAGTGGTTAGTGCTCGCTAGGGATTGTTTTTCAAGATAAGAACACCGCTTTTAACTTTAACACATATACCACCGCATCACTTGCTTCATTTTTTTCGGGTTTATTGCCAAATTTTGTTTTTAAATTTTTCTTTGAAATCCTCTATAAGCATTTATTATTTCAACAAATCTTGTTTAACCGCAAACCAAGCAACTATAAGCATTTATTATTTTAAATAACCTTTGATCTGCTTTTTCCAACCGGCTTTCCTTCCTGGCTCTGCATGTTGATATCTCTTTCCCGAGCCGCCACGTGTTGCGCATGCATTAGTCAACTTTTCTCCTTTTAATTGTTACTTACATTAACTGTAACATAAGCTTTCCC